>BROE01000024.1:11505531-11547369 GCA_036571765.1 Plecoglossus altivelis | reverse complement strand
GCCCCCTTCCCCCTCCTCCCCTCCCCCCGTCCCCCCTCCCCTCCCCCACCTCCCTCCCCCCTCTCCTCCCCCCACCTCCCCCTCCCCCACAGCACACCCCTTCCCCCCTGCCTGCCTCCCTCCCCCCTCCTCCCCCCACCAGCCACAACCCCCTCCCCCTCCTCCCTCTCCCCCATGCCACACCCCCTCCCCCTGCCTCCTTCTCCCCCTGCTCCCACACTACCCCCTCCCGCTCCCTCCCATCTCCATCTCTCTCCTTGTTTCTCTCCATCCCCTCCCCCCGTCCTCTCTCTCATCACGCGTCTCCATCCCTGCTTCCTCCCCTCCAGACCATGCGGGTGATTTTGAGGGGCTTTGGTAAAGCGAAAGAGCCAATGGCAGATGTGCAGGGAGGGAGGAAGGAAGGGTGTTTTCCATTAAAAGCGGTTCTGTCAGATTTCAACCCCCCCCCCCGACAATCCCCGTTTTTTTCACCCTCAATCCTCCCCACCCCCCACCCCACCCCCACGTCCACATCCGAAAACAACAAAAACTAAATCAAGTTACAGAATCATCAAGCATCTGCTGGAGATGTCCCGTTCATTATCCGCTCCCCAGCCATTGGAACCACAGCACACTACCTGCCAGGTATTTCCTGTAGGTGTGCAGCAGCGTGCTCTGGGTAGCCCTGTGACTGCAGCAGGAGGGAACGCATTATTGCGTTAGTGTAAGAGCTTCCAAGCGCATGATTGCCCAAGACGCAGAGCACGCGAATGAACGTGTGAATCAAAAGTCCTAATCACGGCTCTTTGACGTGGAGACGTTTGTGTTTATGACTGATGCGTACAGTAATCTTTGTTTAGTTTGGCGTTGTGAGGTAAGCACCTCACAGCAGGGGAAGGGGGGGGGCGGCATCATCACCGGGAGACCGGAGACTGAATCGGCGCGTAACAAAATGGCTTCTACCCTGCCATGCTATGTAAGAGCCATGGTAACTGGTTCTGTCTCTGAGCGCACACTGGGAACGTGACATTGGAGGAAAGTGGGTCAGGAAATTGTTGCTTCCTGATGAAGCATGACTTGCTTCACAAGCAAGCATGAATCAGATCTGTGGTGTGAAGAAGGGAAGGAGAGCAAGGCAGTCGAATGCTCAAGATGAGAAGACGTACGATAGGACTGTATGCTGAATATGTGGTCATATTTTCATATTTTATTTCAACATTGATTTGTTTCAGTCATGTTATTCCACTGTAATGTCTTAATGTGTAATCAATTGTGGAAGAGTATTTCTTTAAAAAAAAACTAAAACATTTAGGACACTTTTTAATTTTTCTGTTGTTATTGATATTTATTGAAGTATAAACAGAATTAGGAGAACAGTCTTTATTTTACATCATCTGGTCATATAAAAATAAGTAAGGAATTCAATATTTATTTACAAGGTCTGCATTTGTTGACATTTCAAAGACTCATATCTCATTGAGACAGGCAGATATTTATAAGGATTTATTATAAAAACATTGTTCGTAAAAGACGGCAATCCACTTTTATTTTCTAGAGTATGGGCATTAAATGCTGTAGCTACTAGCAAATAATACCATTATATTTCTTTTGAAAACTTGTGCAGTGTAAAATCAATACTTTGAGTGTGTGTGTGTCCATGCAGAAGTGTCTGGGGGCACTTACGTGTGTAAGTGTTTGTGAGCGTGTGCATGCGTGTGAATGTCTATGTGCATTCTACATGTGTGTGTATGCGTGTGTGTTTGCGTGCTCACTCGCGCGTGTCTGTTCGTGCATGCGTGGGTGGGTGCGTGTCAGAGGAGAGGGAGCGCGGGCGGGCGAGCACGGGAGGAAGTGGGCACCAGGAGCAATGTGTTGTAGCAGGTTGCCAACTCCCCAGTCGATAATATAGCTTGGGTCTGTGCCCAGGGAGGGTGACCTCTGCCTGTTGGCTCACAATGTCATCCACCGTCCTCACCACACACTCACACACACACACACTCACACACACACACACTCACACACACACGGGCATTCTCTAACACGCTCACACACACACACACACACGGGCATTCTCTAACAGTCACACACACACCCTTGCTCACACACACACACACACACACACACACACACACACACACACACACACGCACACACACACACACACATGTACACACACACACTCACACACACAGGCATTCTCTAACAAACACACACACTCACTCATTTACACACTCCCTCTCACACACGCACAGGCATTCTCTAACACACACAGAGGCGTATCCTTTGGCAGTGGGCTGTGCTGTGTGTGCCAGGGCCATGGGTAGCTATATGATGGACAGATGGGGAATGGGCGTTCAACAGGTTGGTGTGTGTGTTCACAGAGAAGAGAGGGACTTAGAACTGAGCTTACAGATAAGGACTGATACTTGAACTGGAGGTTTACCTTGGTGAAACTTGTGACTGTGAACATGGAGCGGATACACACACACACACATACACAGACACACACTCACACACTCACATACTCTTGCACACACAAACACACTCTCACACACACACTCACACACATACCCTCACACAGACACACTCTCACACACACACTCACACACATACCCTCACACAGACACACTCGCGCACACACACTCTCACACACACCCCCACACATACACTCTCGCACACACACACTCTCACACACACACACACCCACACAGACACTCTCGCACACACATACTCTTACACACACCCTCCCACAGACACACTCGCACACACACACTCTCACACACAACCTCAAACATACACTCTCACACTTACTCTCACACACACCCTCACACACACCCTCACACACACACTCTCACACACACCCTCACACACACACTCTTACACACCCACACACTCACACACACCCTCACACACACACACTCTCACACACACTCACACACACCTTCACACACACACTCTCACACACACACTCTCACACACACTCTCTCACACACACCCTTACTCACACACTCTCACACACACCCTCACACACACACTCTTACACACCCACACGCATACACTCACACACACCCTCACACACACACTCTCACACACACCCTCACACACACACTCTCACACACACAGTCTCACACACACACACACGCACACACACCTCTGTAGAGCTTCAGGGGGTGGAGGTTTTCAGAGCAGAGTACCTACACAGATGGCTCACAGTCGCCCTGCTGGACCCTGGGAGGACCAGCAGAACAGAACCATCCTCACTTTCAGAGACACTCACGTCTCACAGGAACCATCCGTATGGAGTTCACTGTCGTGTGTCCACAGACACTCACGTCTCTACACTGCATCAACACGTATGGAGTTTACTGTTGTGCGTTAATACGTATTACTGAAGGAATAATAATTATTTGTTATTATTTTTATCATCTAAATTGAATGATAATTTAATTTAGAATGAATTTGAACTTGACTTTTTCATTAGAAAAATTATCTATAGAGGTATAATGTTGTGACGATATAGTTACGTTGTTTTATTGAATTACCAGTTGATTAAGGTTATTAATTATTGTTTTATATATGATTATAACTAACCTACTTTAATTCCATTAGTATGATGTATAAAGGCAATATGATTGACATGTGCATAACCACTGCATACATTTTTTCGATCTTTAAAAACAAAGTTAAGTTTGTGAGTCATCCGTCTGCAGTCTCGCTACCCAAATAAAATAATCATATTCAACCTCTGAAAAATATGCAAACCAGAAGTGATGTAAGACGTATTCACGCAGAATCAGCTTCAGTTAAATCCTATTGATTTCTATATACATCCTTTTCTCTGAGCTTGAACTGAGGATCGATGCAGCAGTTTGCTGTTAAAGAGCTTGATGGAAGCTTGTTCCTGTTCAGAGAATCTGTTTCCTACTGTTACAGGAAGTAGGAAGTAACGTAGCAAGCAACAGCTCCATCGGCCCTTCAACCTAAATCATCTCAGCATTACGAGTCAGTTACATAGGAGAGGCATATGAACGAGAAGAAGAAGAATACTTCATTTTGATTGGCTCTTTTCTAGGTGTCATCGGGGTTCTTTGTTAGCTGTCAATTGTGACAGTTCTTTCAGGTGTGTGTGTGTGTGTTTGTGTGTGTTTGTGAGTGTGTGTGTTTGTGTGTTGACAAAGTGTGCTGTTGTCTGATTTACAGCACAGAGCACAAACGCACACACTCTCACAAACACACACGCACACACTCACAAACACACACACACATACTCACAAACACACACACACTCACAAACACACACACTCACTCACAAACATGAACACACACACTCACAAACACACACACACACACACGCACACACGCACACACTGACCCCCAGGGCATTCTGGGGTGTGTGGCTGGCCCTTTCTCCTTGATCTTGCCCTTGGGAACAATGGGAGTACAAAATCTCATGAAACAGTTTTACAATCCTGTAAACACACCAAGCCTTTTTAAAGACGTTTGACTGTTGAAGAATCACAGACGTTTTCATCCTGCCAGTGAATACACACTGCGTCACAGATCACATCGTCTGAATGCACGCGTGTATCTTTGCACTGTATGTCTTATTAGAAAAATATGACAAAATATAGTTTTAAAAAGGGATTGGAAATGGGAAGAAATAGTAAGAAATAGCTCGAATAATAAGTATCGGGGCACATTTGCAGAAATGTGGAGGGCGAAATGGGATGAGATAACCAGTGGAGAGGAAGGAGAGGACCGGTCTGGTCTTTGTGCGTTTAGAGAAAAGCAAGGCACACATAAAACAAAACAAATTGCCCTTCTCAGTGTGTGATTCCTCAGCACCGTCACATCACAGCCCCCCCTTCCTGCAAGGCCCAACCCATCATCAATCAATGCCCAACTCATTCATCATTCATCATCATCTGCCTAGACTAACCTTCAATGCAACAAAGCCTCCGCCACCAACCCACAATCCTCTCTGCTGCTCGATCAGTCTCAACGATTTATCACTAAAAGACATCCTCAATGGTAGACACACCATAGCCTTACAAACAAAGTTCCTCCTCACCTCCGCACATTCCTCTCCTTGGCCACCTCAGCCAGTCCTCAGCCTCTGTTCATCAACATACATAAAGGCACATCCTCCTGGAGCCGTTACATCACTTTCCCTCATCCTTCACGTGACCAACTCCTGTCTCCTCCCCCTCACTCGAATCGCTTAGCTGCGTATTCCATCACCATACAATAAAACCACATCACTACCACATCTCTACCAGTCCCTACACAGCCTGCTCACCTCCCCCAGTCTCCCCTCTCCCTCACACCAAATCCATCAGCCCTTTAGTGTCCATATGTCATGGTCCCCCCCCTCTCACTCCTACCACGTATGAATCCCCCGGATCCCGACTCCCCGCCAAAATCCGCTACGTCCCCCTCCCCCTCCCCCCACGCTACATACCCAACCCTCTCCCCCCCCACCCCGCTTTTGTCTGACCCACTGAACCTCAGAGAGGCCCTCACCACTCACAATCCATTGTACATCGTGTAACAGATCATTTTGTCGCGGCAGCGAACAATAATTGGCACAGTAAATGTTAATCCGATATCTGTTACAATTAGACAAACGATATTAGCGCTCGTACATTTACATACATCAGAAAAAACCTCATCCGCAATTTGTCAGTGTCAGGAGCGCTAACCCCTTTGATGTTGGTATGAATATTCCTTTTTAGAAAATGAGGCTTGCTGACACTATTAGCGTGCATTGTAACGTTTTCTCGCCGTCTCTCTCTCTCTTCCCTCCGTATCTCTCTCTCCCTGTCTCTCCTCTCTCCTCCGCTATCTCTCTCTCTCCCCCTGTCCTCTTCCCCTCTCTCCCTCCGTATCTCTCTCTCTTACCCGAGCGCATCAGAGCTTAGGGCAGCTGGAGCATTGAATTATGCCGGAAAAGAATGATCAGTCCACAAAACAGGCTCTTCTCATCCTTCCTCCCATCTCTCTTCTCATCCCTTCCATCTTACTCTCACTCTCTCTCTCTCTCTCTCTCTCTCTCTCTCTCTCTCAGGCCTCGTGCTCTCTGTCTCTCTCCGACTCTCTCTCTCAGTCCTCATTCCTCTCTCTCTCCTCTTCTGTCTCATCTCTTCTCCCTGTCTCTCTCTCTCTGCTGCTGGCTGTGTGAATCTGTGCACCGATTTACAGAGTGTTCACAGTATAACCAGATTAAAATCATGACTATGAGGGGGAGGACAATAGAACAGCGATAACGTGAGGCTGTGGGTGGGGGGGGGAGGGGGGTCGTAAAATGTACGAGGGGGAAAACATCATGAAAAATTGTGAGAGGAATATCTAATGAATCTAATCTGCATACGAGCCACCTGATCAAATGCTTGAGCAATTTCAAAGACCGTGCATCAAACGCTACATGACATTAACATCGAATCAATATCGGAGCAGTGGACGCCCATGAGCCGGAATACAGCATGTTAATAACCTAGGATGCTGGTTCAGATAAACAATCAGGCAGAATAATGAAACGGAGCACTGTCTTTGGATGTCAGAGGAGCATCCGTCTCCACCCTGTCAGCTCAGTCGCACGACCGCCAGTTTTGACTTCCTGGACGGAACGCTCTTCAGAAGCTGGAGAACCCTTCGTGGGTGGACTCAGAAAGCAGAACCTCACGCTCTTGCGGTACCTTATAGTTGTATCCGTGGATATTCAAATAATTTTCCCAAGTCGAACAGCGTCCTGTATATTGTTTGGGGCCGTAGGAGAACGTATTTACAGCGTCTCATCACAAAAAACGAACAAATTCACATGCAGGTGCAGACAGGGTTGCCAGATTTGTGAGACTTGCATATGGGGTGTTGGGGAACCAACTTGAACCCAGGTGCCACTTTAAGGACTCTGTCTTGACATGTTGTTCCCAACACCAGAGGGTACAGAAAGAGGCTCTGTCAAAAGCTCCCGGTTCCTCTAAGAACAAGGTAGCGAAATGGTAACGAAAACCAACCTCATCCCTTATTTGGGACACCTGAATTAGGCCAGAGGCTGATTACCTTCCAGCCCAGCACCCACTCCGAGCCTGGGAGACCGAGAGAGAAAAGGAGCGGGAGAAGGAAGAGGAGGGGTGGTGGAGAGGGGAGGGATTCAGCGGGGGCCTTAAGTGTGCTATCATAGGCGTCTCTTGAGCCTGCCTGCTTTATTTGCAGTAGTCAGGTTAATGAGTCCACCAGCCCACTTGATGTTGAGAGGCCTGCCACAAAGAGCTTGCCTCATTAGAGCAAGCCTGGCACGCTGCTCTGAGACAAAGGGCCATTCACGCCGCTGAATGCCTTTACGCTCCTCAATGCTGCCAACCTGCTAGGGCTGTGGCCATGGCACCCCACCCTCCCCACCCTTCCCTGCACACGTTCTGGATCCCAGCCAGTCACACCGCAACCTTGGGTCTGGGCCAGACTCTGCCTGGCTGGCTGGCTGGATAACGGGAGGATGGATGGATGGACGCAGGCTTAAGCAGGCGCTGGGGGTGGCTGACTGGTTCATTTGCAAACTGACTGATTGGGATGACTAGCTGGCTGGCTGGCTGGCTGGCCGACTGGCTGGCTGGCCGGCTGACCCACTGACTGACTGGCTGTCAGTCTGTCTGGCCGGCTGGCTGGCAGGAGCGCCTGTGCAGCGGTGGTGGAACACCTGTGAGGACCAGCTGGGCTGTGTGAGGAGAGGGCCGGGGCCACGCGGAGCCACATCCTGGCTGGGAGCCAGGAAACATGCAGCTCTGTCACTGGCTACACTTGCTTTTTGCTGCATTGCAAACAGGGGCCTCCAGTCAACTTAACCCTTCTCTCGCTTCCTCCTCCTCTCCTCCGCGTTCCCGCTCGTCCTCTCCATCCTTCCTGCTGACACGCCTGTCTCGGGGATTCTCTGCGGGGTTCAAAGAACAGCAAGCAGCCTGTTGTCTCTGGGTGAAACACTGGGGCATCTTTAACACTGACTGCTGTGTGACTACCCTTGGTGTTTCCTGTCCACGGAAAAAACAACAGGTCCTTGGTGCCTGTCGTCTGCGTGTGAACAAGAGCTAAGGTTTGAGGCCTGAACTTCTGACCCCTGTTGGCAGGTGTTCTCTATCTCTCAGCCGTGGTGGCTGAGAGACCCTCGAAACAGAGGGGACAGTCTTGATGCAGACTCTCTCTTTTCACAACTAACGATTGCTTCTTTCACAGAGTGACAGAGAGAGACTGCAGTATGATTCACTCTGTGTCGGGCGAATCCCTGTCGATGACGTCCCGTCCTCCGTTTCCACTTGTGTTTGCAAGTGAAGCACGTACCAACACATTGTTTTTTAGTTCAGGACGTCCGACGACTACACAAACTGGACAAATATTGAAAACGGAAGAAAGTGTATTGTGTCAGCAGTGACATCAGAAAAAAAAAGATCTGAAAAATCCCTCCCCAAAACACTGCTTTAGATTCAAGGTACACGGTGGAAGGGCACACACAAGCGCTAGCGAACAAGGAAGCTAGCTGATTAGCGTAAGGCTAGATATCCAGTTAGTCTCTTTTATGGAGGAAAACAACACAGACTAGCTTGCAGTCAAGACGTGGGTCAGGAGAGTTAAATATTTTCTGCATAGGCAGTCTTATCTCTCTTTCTCCTTCTCTCGCTCTCTCGGTCTCTCTGTCTCTGTCTCTCTCTCTCTCCATTACACTATTTATAGCTCTGGCAGAAACAGCTGAGCTGACTGCAGTGATGTCACCAGAGCTGATGGAATGCTTTGTTCCGTGGCGTGTGCGCATGCCACCTGGGTCTGCTCTGAGCTGCAGGGGAATACTTGCTGCAGAAAGCAAGATGGCCGACGCCTGGCCGTTTCATCCAAGCGTGAGGAGGACATAGCTCTGTTCCCAGTCCAAGCCACTCTCCAGGCCCCACGCTTTCATGGAAGCAAACATGACTTTGTCATGAATCTGCTCATTTGGTGTGGGGAAAGAAACGGATTATTTGTCCGGCAGTAATTGAATATTTCGTCCATAAATGGTATGACCCACACGGTTGTTTAGCTGGGGTACCATGAAGGCAATCACAAGACGCATTTTAACGGGTGAAAATTGGGCGGTTTCCATTCTAGTCCCTCGCATTCCGTTTCAACGCATATAGCGCGTTCGCCGGAGACGCTCGTGAAGCCTTACACCCTTACATATTCTTTCAGTGTCGCTAAAAGAACACGGTTGCCCGGCAACCGTTATTGTTGCCATGGAGATTCGCGTGTTGGCAGCTGCTGCAATCAGCATTAACTCAAGGCACATATTCTCATTCCGATAGTCAGGCGAAGGGTAGCAAACTAGGACATATTGAGTCAGGGAGGAACGGTAATCAACGTGAAGCATATGCTCGTCCATTACGCGCTGCATTAATACAATTAAATCAAAATAAATGTATAGCTGAGCTTTGGAGCAATGATCACATTGCAGGCAGAGACAAACATTCCTTCCTATTGACTGAACCCAAGTTTAATCTCAGAAACAGTATGGGCTTACGGCAGAGAATTTGTTTTTATTCTTGTGGAAACATCTTTACAGAAGGAAACGCTACGATGTATTCAAACAAATGCAAACACACAATACGTATTCTTATTTATTTTTTTGCCATAAAAATGATCATAGGTGGTTGGGTGAAACGCATCATTTCACCATATTCCTTGGTTAAAATAATGCATGAAATGTTTTATTGTTCAGTAAACGCAAACTGACTGGAGACATAACTACAAATGTATTAAGCTCTGAGAGAAAAAGGTGATAGATTGCTATCCATTTATTCTCTGAATCTCTTTTCTCCCATATAAGAAAACATGTCAAACCTAACCCACATATTCAGAAGTATTCAGTTTTACACCTCGTATAATTGTCAATATAAATAGCTCAGATACCGTTTGGATTAAATTCATGCTTGTGCATATAGCTAGAGAGGAGTTTACAATTTTCAACTGACAATATTTTCAGTGGCTCAGAAGCGTACCCTGCTCCTTCATTTCCTATGCTGGAAGATAAGTGATATTTACTTCTTTCAAATGTTTTTCTCACAGGGATGCGGCTGAGTCCCTGGGAAAAAAAATTGCAGTCCTTTTCACGGTGTGGTTGTGTTTGTGCGTAGACATGCATGCACATAGAACGTAATAACAGTTATTTCCTTTTTTCGGAGGGGGTCTTGATGCCGTCTCTCTCACACTCTGTCCCTCTCTCTGTCCCTATCTATGTCTCTCTCTCACACTCAGTCTCTCTCTCTGTCCCTATCTATGTCTCTCTCTTTCTCTCTCTTTCACACACTCAGTCTCTCTCTCTGTCCCTATGAATGTCACTCTCTTTCTCTCTCTTTCACACACTCACTCCCTCTCTCTGTCCCTATCTGTCTCTCTCACACACACTCACTCTCTCTCTCTGTCATTATTTATGTCTCTCTCTCACACACTCACTCCCTCTCTCTGTCCTTATCTCTGCCTCTCTCACTCACACACACACTCCCTCCCTCTCTCTGCCCCTATACATGTCTCTCTCTCTCAATCCCTCTCTCTCTTTCTCTGACACTATATCCTCCTCTCTCTCTTTCTCTCTCTCTGACACTCCCCACCTTCTCTTTCTACCTTGCTCTCACTCTCTCTCACCTCTCTATTTCTCTCTCTGTCTCTATTGCTCTGTGCGACACTCTCTCCTTATTCTCTCTCTCTCTCTCTCTCTCTCTCTCTCTCTCTCTCTCTCTCTCTCTCTCTATCCACAGCTGAAAGTGTAGAGATGCACTGTGATAAACAGCCATAGAAAAACAATACCAGACCCATTGACCCCTATTTCGCAACCCTTGGGGGTATGGGAGAAATCCACTTACAAGCAAAGAACAGCCTCGCTGATTGGGCTTCAATGGGCATTTGGTCTGCAACAGTATAGAGCCTAGATTGTGACTGCTGACATTCAGAGTTTGTGCCGCGTCACAGCCGGACGTTGGCATCTAGAATCCATTGCCTGCTCTGTGAATGAGAGGCAGTGGCCTGTATTACTTTTCAAACAAACTGCTTTGTCCGGAACAACTGAATAACTGAGTCAGCAAAGGACTTTAACTTAAAGTAAGTGTTGGTTATCACCAATGGCGTTGTCAAGTGTTGTAGTGTGGGTTTAGTACTGCAGAGATTCAGCCTGAAACAGTGCAATCGTTACTGAGGCACAGATAATTACCACAAATATTAACACCTGGCTACAGAGAAGATTGATTCATTTGTTTAATTAAATCAAAACACTGGGTTTAAACAACATGCGGTGTGTGAGGGTGAATACAGGCTCCATTTGCAGAAGGTAATATTACACATCCCCTCTGCAATGTTTAAACAAATCACATCAGCTCTCATCTGAAAGGAAATAAAGTGTAGCTTCGGGCAAAGTGATATTTTAAAAGGTTGCTCTGTATGAGGGGGGGAAGAGTAGAGAGAGCGAGAGAGAGACATAGAGCGAGAGAGAGCGAGAATGAGGGAGAGAGAGAGGGTCCTTCACCGTTCGTGGATTGTTCACATCTACATTCGGTCATTTCAAAAGCAGCCGCTGCTGGATTACAAGCAGGGGTTAACACACCTTGCGTAAATTCCATTGCTTTCTTTCGTCGCTTTAATTGCCGTACAAAGGAGAAACATAGCACAAGGAGTCAAATGTGACGATCTCCTAGCAAAAGTATGATAATAGAGCTGGCTTCTTTCTAAGGGTGTTGCTGTCGCTACTGCTGACATTTAACATCACAGAGGGAGGAGGAGGAGGAGGACCAGGTGCCCTACATGCTCGTTTGACCCCCCAGTAATGTCAGATGGGGCCGAGGTCCTTCCCTCTCAACCTCGCTCTCTTTAAATCTCTCTCACACACAGGAAACGGTGTACTCTGAGGCAGAATAGTGAGAATAGCGCTGATGTTGACTGTATGTTCACCATGCTATCTGTGTTAGCTTAATCATCACAGCTTATATTGGAGGGATAAAACATCTTACCTTACATAAATAAAATACATTAGAATTGCAGACGAATTTCCGTGTATAATTGATCTAACTGTGTATGATTAAGTACCTGTTTTAGCAAAGCACTCCAGTTAAAGTACGTCTGTAAAAACCAACTTCATGTGCCAAATAAATTATACATTCAATGGCATCCATACACCATCGCTACTACTACCACTGAAGTTGTCAAGAAATCAACTCAAAACTTAAACTCTGATTTCAGATCTTTTTTCATGTCAGAAAACATCCGACTAACGTCAAACGACTGAGCTTGTTACATCAGAGATGAGGAACATGATGCACAACACAAACACAGCCAGGAGGCTTGCACAGCACATGACCTGGTTGTGCTAGCACGCAAACACACAACAACCACAACTGCATGGTGTTGGGAGGGTCACTTCTGCCTGACGATAACACCCCATCTCTGCATGACGGATGCAGGAAGAGACCCTAGTCAGACGTTTGGTAGTTATGCATATTTGGATGGTAAATTTATCTGAAAACATTTTTTTAAGCATGGTACAAGGAACTTCTGTGCTTTTTTACTGTATACTTTTCTATGGTATACTTTCATACGGTACGCTTTTATACAATATACTTTTATACTGTATACTATAGGCCAATTAGTGTTCATGGGATTTATTGCTCTGGAAATAGGAAATTAACATCAAAGCAGAGACACCATCTCACTCCACCAGGCTCATATTACATAAGGCCTTGGCAAACAGTCTCCAAAACTGATTTCAAAAACATAACTCGTGTGACTACACCTTTATGTTTGATAATGCAAATCACGCTTTGATCTTTTAAATATCTTATCATGCCTTGTTTTGATTGTCCAACTGTGAACACGGACAAGATGATTTACTTCACCCAGTTAGCTTGGGTTGCCTAGTCTGTTTCTTGATCACAATTAGTTTCTCCAGATCAGCAAGAGTCAATCAATCATCTGTGTGCTTGTGACCACAAGATAAAACATGTGGGTTCATGTCACATAAGTCATGCAAGTTAGATTGTACCTATTTTGAAGATACTAAAATGTATATTGAACCATAAATTGTATGATGTTGGTGGAACTATCCGATGCCTAAACTATCCTTTATAATGAGATCCCAAAAAAACTCACACTGTCATTATGACAGCTGTCACAATATAAATGGGTATATGTTAATATGTATTATATATGGTAAGTCTTGGTGCTTCAAATTGGTGTGGTACGGCATCAGAGTAATTCTATTAAACTGCCACAACACAATGGAATAACTCTGGGATGATGCTAATAAGAAGCTATTGTTGTCCACAAAATGTTAACATAACAATTGCATGGTTTTGCAAAGACAGAAGGAAAAGGCAGATGTCCTAGCTTTGGTCAACTGTGACATGCATTTCAGTGCGCTTAAAATAGGCTTAAGACTATACATACTGTAGATTTAATATAAGGTTATGTGGGCGATTGTATTGTATTGTGCTGTGATAATGTACAAGATGAGGGAGAAGTGGAGTTATTGTTATAGGCGACCCTTTGTAAAAGTCGATTAATATGCGTTGGTGACCACACGGTTTTTCAGTTGTAAAACGGATTGCTTCAACCATCAATAGGGGACATGTAGTCGAACATTATTTACACGGACGTTGCGTCACAAATTTCGTTTGTTTGGGACATTTTCGTTTCACTATTTCCTCAAAACATAATTCGTCATCGATACATTTACATCAGAGAGTTATCACAAAATGTCCGGACAGTCTACTTCACTTGGAATCTAAATATATTCATGAAGACACGTTCTGTAAATCTAAAACAAACACGACAATACGCAGTGTTCACTGTTGAGTCTGCAGCGAGGCTTGTGGGCCTTAGATTGACGGCTATGAACGCTAACCCATTTGGTAAATGTTTTAATTTACTATACATATTTTACAAGCTAAATAGGTGAGTTCGACTTCAAAATACCATTATTATACAACGTAAAGAAATGGTCAAAAATCATACAGGATAATAAATCAAAACAAACACCAATGTAGCAACATCAACAACTAATTGAAAAACAAACCCCTTTGCTAGTTTTTAAATACTGCTATTTTCACATAGAATTTTGCATAATACATTCGTAAAGTACTAGTGTTAGTTGTTATGATCAGAAAGTCTATTGTAAACAATCCGTTTAAATTGTTTATAACCATAGGAAGACCAATACGTTCAATTTCCATTGCCTCCGCAAAAAAACCCAGCGTCCCTGCAAAAGCATTGCCATTCATATAGGCTATTCTACTTCTGAACATACCTCTGCAAATCCAACCACATAGTGGAATGGTCCATTAAACCACCCTTGCATTTGCAGCTTCCTCGTCCCAGCCCACGGTGATTAACAATCCGCAGGTCTTTCTCTACAACCTTCATGGCAACATTATACATTTATCCCAACTTTCACATATAGCCTGTGGTGGAAAGTGCATCTGCAGGACTAGATATTTCTGTCCCTTTCTCACTCTCTCTCGTTTTCCTCAGCGCAAACCCTCTCTGTCTCTCTCTCTCTCTCTCTGTTATGTTTTCACTGCGAAACTGGGGCCCTCCGGTTGGGTCTTGATTAATAAATGTTTATCTGTTTTGAAGTGCGGGACAAAAGGATATGGCCTGTGACCTCGAGGAGCAGCGACCTCGTGCAGGTTCATTGTAACACGCTGAGAAAAGGCTTTGGGACAGAGACCCCAGGCACTGACCCGCGCACATCCCAGAGCCTCGCTATTCATGCGCGCACCGCTGTATGTCGCCCGCAGCTTCCATTGTTTCAGCGGGAACAATAGCTTTCCCCCACTCTCAGGGCAAAACTGATCTTTACAATTCCACGTCAACGTTGTAGCCAGATATGTATGGACTCATAAATGTTTAAATATCTGCGAATAATTTGCGCTCTGATAAAGGATGAAACTATCTTAATTATGTCCTAAAATCTTAAGCAAAAATTCAAAAACAATCAAACTTAATAATTTCCGTGTTAATCAATTCACATTCCAGCACCGTATATGCGCTATCGCATCAGAAGAGATAGCGGACCGCCTTTAGATGAAGGGGTGATTGTAAAGAGAGCAGTCAGACATGGGGTAGAAATCTACGGAGGCCTACAACATTCTCACTACGAGCAGAGTAGAACACGATTTTTTTTTAAACCTGAAATGTTTAGTTTTGAGAATGTGAAGTGTAGTTTAATGTTGGCAATTAATGGGGTCGCGGTGGAAATGTTCATATGCTTCTCTTACGTGGTGTGAGATGTACGTAGCCTATACTTGCTTCCTTTATTCTACGGGGTTAGTGGGGTTACTCAAATGACATCATCTTTCCGCGGGGCCTCTCGTGTGATTCAACACTGCGTTGTTTCTATTGGATACTTCGCTCCTCAGTCGATCGCGGCAGGAAGTGAAGGGAATACAAACCAGTGGAACGGAGCTCGAGAATGGGCCTCACTTTAATCAATTATTAATTCAATATTGAATGCCTCACACAACTGTCTTATGCCCGTTCGGAGTCTTGTAAAACAAAACAAAAATAGCAGGACCATATTTTTGTAAAGAAATGATGTGTTAACGTGTCAGTGAATTAGATAGAGCATTAAGACATTGCTGAAATGCTTGGAAATATAAGAGGCAGCGTGAAGCCAATTCAAAATCCATAGATTATAGACGACACGATGCTTTGCATTTCAAAAAGATCTAGCATTTCAAAAGCCACTCTACTGAGTATGCTATTTCTTAATTGTTCGTCAGCTAATCTTCTACTGACCCAATTAAAAAGAGGAAGCCGAATTCTGCAGTGTAGACTATGCGTTCGCTCAGTGGATGTCATGCACGAGTTTCGACAGTAACACAAGCTTGTTTTATTTTTAAACGTGTATCCTAAGTGTGCCCATCAGAATAATAAAAGGTTGACTATACTCTATAGTAGCGTTGGGTCCATGTCCTAAACGGGCCTTCGAGTTTGTAGGACATGACAACATGCATTAGACCACAATTCATTTGAGATCTTTGGAACGCTCTATTGGATTAGATGTGTTGCTACAGTACCAACCCAGCGAAGGTTTAGATCGCCGTGAGTTGTAAACAGAACATTTGACTATTTTAATGTCAAGCAATATGACGTTTATCAACCCGTGAGATACGGGCATTGCCATCGGGTCGACCATTGGGTTCTACTGAGATTGCGATGCGGTCCAAGGGCATGATGCGTGAAACTGTAACGCACTAATGGACCTCTAAAGACACGTGGTATTAAACATGACGAATAGCGCCTAGCACATAGATTCGATTGCGCATATTCCTAATCTGGGGGCCAGGATTATATGTATGTAATACATTTAGTCCACTATTTTTTGTATATATTTTGTAGTTGATGTGGTTAACATCAATAATTATATAATAATAATAATTTTAAAAAGGTATCATCAGATTGGGCTACTTGTTTTCTTCGAACTGAGTGTGTGTGTGTGTGTGTGTGTGTGTGTGTGTCAGAGAGAGAGAGGGGGGTAGAGAGAGAGAGGGAGAGATTTAACTCATTGTAATGCACAGACCTGCCCTCTTTTGAAAAAAAAGTAAAAGAAAAAAACGCAGCCATGCTTTGCGGAGACTAGCATCGGTCTCATTGGTAGTATCGGCTTCTTGCTTCACAGAGTCATCTGAATGTCCACCTCCATACCAAAGGAACGGGAATACAAGCGACTGCAGAAGCTAAAAAAGACCCAAGCAACGAACTAGACAGCGCCAACATAGAATAGATAGCATATGGATACACGATCAGACCAGAGTATGGGAGCGACCATATGGCGTGGAACGTGAGATTGTAAGTATAACACATCCATCTTTAGATTCAACCTCATTTTTGGTATGATTTCGTGTGAAGATAGCCAGGAATCAAACTTTACACTCTTCACCCTTCAATATAAAGCATCCACATTTAAGGTGCTGTGGTAAAGAATCGCCGTAAAAATCGGTCACACAGAGATGACGGACCTGCGATCCGATGTTTCACTAGCCATTGTTATTGCGGACGTATGGGAAAGCTCACATAGCGGACTTAGGTTAAAGATGCTGACAAAGACAAGATTCCATCCAAATGTTTCCGTATGATAAGATTTTAGGTTTATGTTGGCAGTTGCATAATCGATAATGAGTATTGCAGCATGCTCATTTGCTCGTTGCGCGGCGCTTTAGGACAATGGATCCGCGCACATTGGGTCAACTGGGTCGCTGACTCAATTGGATCTGTGATGCAAGGTGGTCATATGTGAATGTGCCGTGGTGTGCTAAAACCCCATATGATTGTTAAAAGAGGGAAACAATTATGACTAATGAGAGAGGGAAGGATTTTCCACATCTAAAATGGCGTTTCCCTTTGTCTCTTCAACCCCTTATACATCCAAAATGTTGACTGAATAATGCAATGCAACAATCCCATTCCGCGTTCCTACGGATGTGCATTGCTTTTCAGCGTGCAAATATGCTGTTTAATGTTGAGATTAGAGGTTAGCCTCATCCCGAATAGCATCCTGTTTAGCATTAGCAGGTGCATGCAGAAAATGTAGGCTGTGACGGTGTTGCCTGGTATGTGGTACTCTAATCGCTTGGAGCATTGACTCATCAGTACAGATTCATTAGGTTATAGCCAATACTACACTACAGAGGATTGTTCTGGCATGGTATTATGTAGCAAATCAATGAAATACAGGTGTGACCCGGTAGAGAGATAGGTATATATCCGCATTGTGAAATAAAACCAAAATAGACGGTTGACAGTTGTAATATTATAGGCAGCTCTTTCGTTTATGAGATTACTCTCCCATTGTGTTAAGCTATAAATCCTGTATCCTATAACATGAAGGTCAGCCACAGAACAGCACCCATTCCCCTCTATGTGTGCAGTCTATACATAGATGCCTATGCGATATTTAGTTGACATAACCTACTGTAATACCCACATCAAATCATGTGACAACCACTTGCATTTTTCCAGTCAACCAACCTAAATCAAACGTTGTTCATTTCAAAACCAACAGATAGTGAATTAGCTTAAATTCTATAAGAGCTTGCATTCGATTAACCAAACTGCTGCTGTTAATTCCTGTATCAAACGGGGACACAAAAAATAATTCCCCCCGCCCCCACTCCCAGCAACTCCCCGTGTGCGTGCGCGTGCGTGCGTGCGTGCGTGTGTGTTTGAAGCGAGAGGGAGTATTTATAGTCTAACAATTGCGTAACTGATCATATTGCCAAATGTGAATTTGAATCAATTTTGGGGGTTATAATGCTCAAAAACGTAACATTCAATACTGTACCGTGTATTGAAATGTTAAAATCTGATTATAAAAAAACTCCTTTATTGCCTTTTTACTAATGTTGACATTTAATCGACGTGAAACAAGGGAGTGGAATGACACCATCAGTTAAGAAAATGTGAGCCGACGTTAAACTGGAACCGGGAAATGAATTATCCTTATTTCAAGGACACGGGACGACAATCAGGACGTTGGGTATATACAGAGAACATCTGTTTGCCTAGTGACGTCACCACCCCCATGCAATCCTCTTGTGCTGAAGGCAGATGCCTTATTTGTTTGGCTAGAGCGCCATTAATCCCAAAGTCAGCCGGCGAGGGGAAGAGACCGGACGGAGGGAGATCAGTCCCATTTAGCGGTGTCGGAACTGGACACATATAGCTCTGCTTGGCATGGGTCTCTTGTGGATTTTGCCGGAGAACCCTGTTTGCCTTTGGTGGTGTCAAGGTGCGCGGATGGACTACAAGGCTACTGTAAACGGGTTGATCGCCTTTTTGAGGCTCTCCAGTCGATCCTCGCGCTTTGCGGTATTTTTATGTGACCCGCGCGCAGGCTACTGCGCTCTAAAACTTGAGGGCCATTCATTTTTTCCGATACGGACAACGACATTTTTAGCATTTCTTTGGATTATCATTTTAAATATGGATCTATAAATGTGCGCCATATAAAATATGAACTGTTTGTATTCTTTCTTGACGATGCAGGACTGAAATTATAGTTTGAGATTTATGACACATTTTTGTCTTTTCTTTTAGGTGTTTGGTGTGAGGATGGAGGACGTCAACGTCTAACGTTTCATGGACCAAATAGTAGCCCTTTGAAGAAAATGTAAAGGACTTTTTCCCCTTTTTTTGCCAACCATGGATTGGGACGGACCGATGCATTTTCTTTTAGGTTTCAAAAGTTAAGGTATACGATTTTCAACGTGACATCGCAGGACATGATTTTGATTCAGGCCAAAGCGTTATTCAACATTTTTTAATCCATATTAATCTTGTCATGTTTTGGAAGAATCGAAATAGCGGTGAAGTGCATTCAACACTCGCTCTCTCTCCCCCCTCTCTCTGTCTCTCTCTCTCTCTCACACACACACACACTCGCCCTCTTTCGCTCTCTCTCTCTCTCTCTCTCTCTCTCTCTCTCTCTCTCCATCACACACACACACACACTCACAATGACAACTCAAAGTCCAGGTGCAAGTTATCGGGGTTTCTGTCTCTCCGTGTTCACAGCGGACCTTGATTTAATGTCTTACAATTAAGGCACGCGGTGAATGCCAAGAGCGGAGCCTTTTACCTTCCGTTACGCACGAACCAAGAAGAAACAAAGGGACTGTTCGGAGGTTTGGTTTACACACGTCTAGTTTTTGTGTCATGTACATGTTTTTCAGAATAAAAAATAATTTGCACATCTCTAGCTCGTTGTCTGTGTTCTGTGTGCTGTTCTTTGAAATGTAGAGGAACACGGTGAAACGGTTTCGAGACCGTTAATTGTCAAGAGTTCACAAATGACCTCTGGTTCGTCTGTAGACACACTGAATGTAGCTGCGCGCCCGAGGAGCGCTGTCCACCCCCACTGGTGCTGAAATGCAAGCCTTCGACGATACCTTTGTTTCAGGAACGCGCACGAAAGAAAACATCATAAATGTCGTAATCAGAAACAGTTGTTTACGGTGAAATATATTCTTTAAACTTTATATTCATATAGCCTACATTCCTATAGTAAAAGCGCAATTTTACACAGACAGACACAAGCAAACACGCACAGGAAACCCACGGAAACATGTATATATCTGCATATAAATATATATGTTTTTAACGTTAGGTTTCTTTCAATAAAATCTGATAGGTAATTGGCATTTTTTACATGGACAAGTTCATTAGTCGAACGCTAACAAGTAACATTTCATCCCTCGCTGAAAAGAATTTCACTCTGCAACGCCAAAAAGCCAATACCGTTCCTCCTTTAACTATAAAAATGTAATAGATTATCTTAAGCTATAGCTTTTGCCTAATAGTCAGTATTCAATCAAGTTGAAGAAATGTGAATTCTTCTGAATTGCAAAGGCATGCTATGGCGGCTTCTGCGCAGAGCTATGTGGATTTTCCACATTCTTGTGTGTTGTCTGACACCTAGCGGTCCTTTTCATTATGTAACCACGCCACGCTCCAAATCGAACGTTGACTACCGACGAACGTTCCGTGTCATTTAACGTACAACGCAAACTACTTTGTGTAGAAGAGTAGCGACAAGGTTCTAGAATAACGGTTGCATCCGCAAAGCTGTGTGATCAAGTTTGCTACGGCCTCACTGACCGATATGAACGTCGATGAATTATGCTTGTTTCTTTTTACGTAAATCACATGACCCTGTGAATGTCATGACTTCAAATTCAGAAAGGAATGGTGGATTGAATGCGATTTTCAGATGGATGAGAAGAGGATATTTAGTCTTGTCACATATTCCCTATTCAGAGCATAAGATGACTGAGTAAACCAACGTCACAAAGAGATCATATAAAACGTTATTACGTATGACATTAGAGGTCGACACTTTCGTTTCTCGGTTCCTCTACTTGTCAACAGGCCTAATGTGAAGCCTTAGAGCAGTTCAATATGAATGATCTACAAGCTTAGCCCTTGTCTCCACTCCACCTGCAGCATGTATGGCACAATTGTCAACATAATGTATTATCCCCATAACACACACACACAACCTACAAAATAGATAACCTAAAAAATGAGACCTTTCCACAGCATGGTGACTGTATCAGGTAAGTCCACTGTAAACATAATAGCTACACTCACATGCTACTTTACACTCGCTGACAGGAATACACACAGCAACTGGGATGAAGGAGTCACCTCTTCAGTGAATAAATGTCCACTTAGCATTAACCAGACGCTAGGATTGGTTGACATGATACTCAGTATCTATCGAGCAGACAAAAAGGGAACTGAAGTCAGTTAGGTAACAACACAATCAGTACTGAGATCCCGCAAGGAATACACTCTTATATTAAAATTCTCAATTGTAAACACAAGGTTATTGAGGTGATCAAACTTCTAGCTTCACCAAATTAGACGGAAAATATAATGATTTAAGTGACTGTGCTACTCTGTGACTGTGTTTATGATGAACATCTTGGTTCATCGGGATGTGTGGCTTCAGACCAGCTGCTCAGCTTCTGATGTTATGGCCTGTTTAATGTGATAATTATTACGTGTGATAATGTTGTCAAACCAAACTACCCCGCTGATGCAGCTACTGCGAAGCCTGAAAGAGGTTCACATATTTAGTTACTGCCTCGGAACAGTAAAATGAAGTTGATCGCTCTCTTGCATGCAGAGTTGTTAAACACCCAGGTTTTGTCTGCCATCTTGTGGTAGGAATCAGCAACGGCATTTCAAACAGATAAAGAAATCTATCATGGTTAAACGATTGACTTAATTCGAATTCCAGACAGAAAAATAGCATGTCCACTATGATAAGTATGTTCTATGGAGCATGTGACATGTGCTTTGTAAACAAGAGACAACAGCAACAGGTGTTGTTAAGGTGCGTCCTTACACTTAGGCTAAGCTGTTCCACCCTCATATTGTCTCTCGGAACGCAGGTATGGAGTGCTGGTGCGTCTTTTTAGAACTTCCATTAAATGAATTAGGAGGGGCCCGACAAATGAAAACCTTTCTTTTCTCCATAAACCAAACGCAGCACATAGAGCAAATGAAATACGAACGCGACAAACACCATTATGAGTGAGGGTACAATTACTCCCCCTTCCACCCACCCCCTCACCCCCTCGCTCCCTAATACCCCAGCATGATGCTGAACCAAGGCTCCATTAGACAAAACGCTGACTTTGCGCCGAGGACTCAGTCAGGCTGAGAGTGTGACGGCTGTTCCATCGCCCAGGTCCCATCTTGTCTCATTAGCCCCCCGACTTGATTGGCCATGAAGGTGCTTCACTGCAGTCTCAGGACACAGCGAGTCCTCTTCTCTCCACGCCATAACTCCGCAACGTTGTAACATGGCGGAGGGGGACAGCCCCGCTTAGACACTGCGGGACAAAACAGTTGCGGGACGAGAGTGGAAGGGCAGTGTACAATATAGGAGCACGGTCCGACTGTGTGTTTTTTTTTGGTTGAAGTGGAAGTATAGGTGACTTTCACTGCACTGTTTGACCAGCCTCGGTGTGATACATGTGGTCTGTCTGTATGTATTAGTATCAGCTAGCAGGGTTTCACATTTGTGACCTAAGTTCAGCCTGTCTGGTGGCTCTCTGAGTAGGACAATACTTCTACTCCAGGATCAGTTTCAGATCAATTTAGAAAGATGTTCTCTCTTCAGTGCAGTGTTGGTTTACTGTCTGATGCGATGAAAATGTAAGAAAGACTTAAGTTCTTCTGGAAAAGCTAAATATCTCTGTGTTTTTGAGTCAGTCTACAGACATACACAGTCCCTCCATTCCGCTTGTAGTTCTATAGAAATGAGTGTGAAAAATACGTTTAACCAGTAGATGGCGGTACATCCACAAGTCATTTCCGATATGAGACGTTTGTCGGAATGCAATTTACCTATGCAATTTTCCCAGTGACTTTGCGTTGGTATTGGTATGGAGTGGGATCGACACTGGAAGCATCGTGTCAAATTTAAAGACAAGAGATTTACTAACCTACATAATTTGACAACACAATCTTAAAATAAGATTACATTACCTATCTTGCACACAATATTACGTATCGTGACAACTTAGTACTATACTTTGGTACATTTATATACAGTTTAGCGGTACGGCAAACAGTATTGTGGTACGTGGGAAGTTTGTGTTTCTAGGGGTAGGCCTAAGTGGATGTTAACGTTGATCTTGTGTTGGTTATGTAACTTTGAACTGCTCATTTTCTGCTCTTACTGAACCCTGTCCCCAGAGCGTGCCGTTTTCCTCTGTATTAATCTATGTTGCTGATTCGTAATGCCACGGATTTACACAGTAATTCCTGTGTACAAAGTTTTCCTTCGAGTATTGTTCTATAAGTACATGTTAGCTAATGTAACCTTACTGTTAAGCGCCGCCAAACATTTTAATAAATGACAACTTTGATCAATTCAGGGACTTAATTTAGCCTCTTTCTGTAGGTTAATACAGTGCTGTCGTTGTCAACTCTCGGTTGTCAACACGTGGAATCAAGTCACAAATATAATTAAAAAAATATTGGTTTGCTTCTGATGGAGTTGAGTGGTGTACTTTACGGACAGCAGATTAATAGCAAGAACAAACGAGATTGTTTTTCTGCAGTTAATAAAAGCTATTGTATATCTATTTGAATCTTACTGGGATTTAAAGTTTCCTTTTCGGTTTATTTTTGTATTTTATACAACAAAGGTCAGACTATCTTTAGAAGCCGGGTTAGAGACAGCTTTCTAATAGCGCGTGGGGTGCTCTGTAAACAGCATCTTAACGCGTGTATTAGTTTACTCTGATAATAGACCTTATAAGTACTCTCTCGGATCATAGTGCGTGTGGTAATATCGACAGAGAGGGATAGAGAGAGCGAAATAACACGAGGGATTGTTTGTCGCCGTTTAAATCCCATTAATTAAAACGTTAACGTGATTGGGTAAAGAGAGGGGGGAGATAGCCCTCTGTCCCAATAGGCGAATCCTCTTTAATAACCCGCCTCGAGATAATGATGTAAAAGACTCCTGCGCCCTGCGCGTGACGCTGATCGGTGTAGAGATCTGTTGAAGGTGAATCAGAGCGAGATAAGCAGCGCGAGCGCAGAGCAGGGCAGCACTTTTGAGAAGGAGTCGCCGAATATCCACACCTCAGTTGACAAGTCAAGCAAGCTATCAAGACCAACTCCAACAACTGACAGCGCAAAGGGCAACAAACTTACAAGAAGCTTCGGCAGAAACACCACATATATAGCCTACAATCAAGTGGAATCTGGAAGGCTATGGACAGGAGAATGAACTTGAACGGTCCAGGGGATATTTTCCACAAAACTCTCAGCGCCGTGTCCAACAAAAAGATGGACCCTTTCAGATCGACAGCCGGACTGGACCTGCCTGTCAGAGACCGCCAGTCTCCAATAAGCTGTTTCGACCAGACCGACTCGGACCCAATTCAGCCCGGAGGACTGGCAGGGGGTCGAGGGGGAACGCTGGGTTTGCCGACCGGATCTTTGTGTGTCAAGTACGGGGAGAGTGGCAACAGAACCTCGGCGGCCGAGAGCAGTGGCGGGGAGCAGAGTCCTGATGATGACAGTGACGGCAGGTGTGAGATGGTCCTCCTTGCTGATGGGAGAACGGTGGCAGCGGGTAAACCCGAGGGAGGTAAGAAAAACAAAGAGCAGAAAACGCTCAGGCTAAACATCAACGCGCGCGAAAGACGGCGGATGCACGACCTGAACGATGCGCTGGACGAGCTTCGCGGCGTCATACCGTACGCGCACAGCCCCTCCGTGCGAAAACTCTCCAAAATCGCCACTTTGCTGCTCGCCAAAAACTACATCCTCATGCAGGCACAGGCGCTGGAAGAGATGCGGAGGCTAGTGGCTTATCTCAACCAAGGCCAAGCCATCTCCGCGGCTTCCATACCCGCCACCACGGCTCTTGCAGCTCCCAGTTTAAGTGCGTACGAGCAGCCGCCTGGGTACCCACCGGTATTTCCCACCGGAGTGCCATCATCCTCCTGTCCCGATAAATGTGCTCTTTTCAACAATGTCACCTCTAGTCTGTGTAAACAATGTACTGACAAGCCTTAACTGCATCACAAGAGTGACCGATTAAGAGAGACTCAGAGAAGCACATGCGAAGACTACACTACTTTCTAAAACACTTCGACTTCGGAGAGGAGATTTTAGGCTACTGTATTACAGTCAGTAGAAAACGAGACCGAGAAGTAATGCCGATGAATACTTTTATAACATTTACAAATGCATTCAAAAAGCGCTTTTTGTTCAGACAATACTTGATTGTGTATACGAAGCATACTTTAAGTGCTGGTGTGAATGACAGAGAAAACCAAACAGAAGTATATAAGTGGCTGCATGAGTTGCAGTTTGAAGTTGTTTATCACTTGCGCAGATGTGGACCCTGTGAATACTTGTATGACCTGACAACTTGTGACCATTTCACTTGAATAGAGGGACAACTTGCTGGAACATTAGTTGATCTAATAAACCAGAATATCGCTGCTTTTATTTTACTTGTTCAATCGAAAAGAGACGTTTGCTGTTCACTTAGCTATCACGCTATATTTCGTGTACTTTTTTTACTGAGCACTCAAGAGGAATGTCATAAGGGAAAAGCAAGTATGAAACAATTTAATTCGAATCAAGATGGTTTAATCACTCGTTTATCTAGCATAAGAAACCTGCTGACCTTTTTAATCGACACTGTAACAAAGCCTAACGTTCAGGTTAATCTTTTAAAGCTTGTATTTATGTCCATGTCGTTTTCAATTGGTCTTTATTAATTTATTGATTGTTTTATTTCGTTTGCATGGTAAATTGTATTCCGCATCAACGACGTTGCTGTGTAATTTGCGTTTCTTCCATTTTGTGCTAACCATGAGGTTGAGGTCTTGAGTGATCAGGCGCGTTGTCAGGTCAAGATGAAGATTATTGTAGATACGTTAGTCCATAAATGGTCAAGAGGGCCATTTGTATGTGTTTATGTGTTGAAAAGCTTTATTAAAATATTTTGAACAACACTTATTTTGATGTCTGATCTTCTGATGATACACAACAAAGAAAAACACAATCAATCCCATATTGGACTTTTTGACAGACAAAAAACCCCCGTCTACTTGGATTTTAACATTACATTTGCAATCTGAAAATTAACTATTAACATTTCATCACCTCTCTTTAGTGTTGACAGAGAACGTGTTCTTTTTCACGTTTGAGAACATGAATATGGTCACTAAAGGGCAGGCGTGATGATCATTAAAACCTCTTCTTGTCACAAATATGCTGAGGCACAGGAGTATTTCTGCTTCATCAAAAGTCTGAACTCTTCTGGATTATGTCCTGTAAAAACACACGTAGCCTTGGGAGCGAAGGCCAGGCGTGGTGGGCAACATTGCCCTGCGGCTATCAAAAAACGTCTCTTAGTATTACGTGACAAAGCTCTGGCGACCTTAATTATGATTATTAAAACAATTTCCATGACGACGTCTAATAATATGTTAATTCGAAAACAACTGTGTATGAAAACTGTCGACTGTAATACCTAGGCTCACTTAATGAAACACATCGTTAAGGCAATTAGACCTCCAGAATGTGATTAAGGAACGTAATTACGACACTGTTCATTGCCATAATTGGGTGTCTTTAATCACAACATAGCCTATCAGTGATCAGCTACCCTGCCGTCGGTTTGCCTATTGTTCTGATGTGCTGTCTGTCATGGGTCTCAGATTCGGACAGGGCTAAAGTGCAGCTATAAAATGGTGGATGAGAAAGGATAACTGCTTGTAGTCCTCATAATTCCATTTTTATTCAGAACAGCTGACCCAAGTGGAAGATTTGGAATTAAAGTGTTCATTTTAAGTAGAAAGAGAACGATGTTATTGACTCCTCAGTTTGACACATTTTAGAAAAGGTGTAAGATCATTCAATGGAGTGCAACCTTTCCTGAAAGTACAATAAACAAGAAATTTAAATAAAATCAGAAAGTTTTTTAGATGAATAGGCCCATGGAGCAGGTTAATATGGTCCACGGTTAGGCTTGAAATACTATTACTCTAATTGTCCGAATCTACATACTATGGCAAATCGTATTGGTTTATGTATTTAAATATGACGTACTATTTTTTTGAGTAAATATATACTTTCAGATAACAGCTATTAAATTACTAATTGTATTGTTTGTTTGTTTTTACATTTGACATTTAGATTTGAAACATTTTGAGTGGCATGCTGAATCCATTCAGCACCATGGACAGTAGCACAATTCCGGGAGGTACGTTCAGAAACGATCTCCCCCTCAAAGATTCATCTTTAAACAGAGATCCACAATTTTCACGCGTCTTATTGCAGTGTAACTACACTTGTGATGATGTAGAATGTAAAAAAAAAAAACTATTTACAAAGATGTAAAAACTAGCCATCAGCTAAACATAATTTTGTTTCCTTCTACATAATATAATGAAGTGCTAAACTTGAATGAACAAATAATAACTTGCTCTAACAACACACACACAAGTGCTTATAAACACTTTGATTTTCTATACATTCATTCTCAGCTGATATTAACACAAACATAAAACCTAGACAGTTAAGTTATCCAAACACACTTAAAACAACACATTTATATATCTATTGCCTTCTGCTACTTTGACTGTTAATACTGTCCCCTGAAAGCAATGGCCAACGCATAGTGTGTTCACTCTGAAGTCGGACTCATCTACTATAAGTTCACAACGTATTTTACTCCCATGGCAGGAATTTGAGTACCTAGATGAGGTTGCTACCCCAATTCACAACACTGCCATACCTTTCTCCATTGTCCAATCAGGGTTCAGAATGTGTTGAAGCCATTTAGACAACAGGGTCATTACACTGTCCTATCTAATCCCATCATGCACATAAATGCCTTGAATCATCAGGGAATGAGCGTTAATCAGCAGTGGAAATAATCATACAGACATCAGAATGGCTCTAGCATATAAATATTGTCAGCAATCATGGCTGAACCTCATCTACACTCGGGTTTCTGTTCACCAGAAACAAATGGCTTCAGAACACTTTCTAGTAAAAAAAATTTAAAAAAATAAAACGAAGGCACACAAAAAAACCAACCGCATATTCTGAACACATCGCAAAATAACCACAGCTTTCAGTGGCTGACAGAAACTGACACTTAACAAAAAAAAAACATTAATTATGCAATGTGCATTAACGCGCAAATGACTGGAGCATTTAACCCATACTAATACTCATATTAGCCTTGTGGAGGCTGTTCCCTAGGGGTGAGACAGAGACATGTGCGTGTGAGGGGGGAGGAGGGGGAGAGGAGGGAAGGGAAGAGGGGAGGGGGACACCCAAACTGTACAGATAAGATGATCAAAAGCAGCCAAGGTTTTTCTAGTTTGGAGTGGAAGTAAAACATTCGGTCCTCTGGGGTCATGCATGTGAATGTGTAACGTCTCCATTCAATCTCTGATCGTTTTCCCCTCTGGTGATTTTCCCTCGTTCTCTTGATGAGTGACTTACTGTAGAGGGAGAGTTAATGGCCCTGCCTTTTCACCGGGCTGATTGTAAAGCTGTGTAAACTACTGGAGTGCAGACGCACTGCAGAGTGTATAGATCGAAAGAATGAAGAACGATAGGGCGATGGGTGTCGAGATCGCAGCTGAGATCGCAACATGCTGTAGGAAGACAGCCAAACTCTCTGTGTCTGTCTGAAGCGTGAGTTGGCTGGAGGTTAGAAATGATGTTGTGGCACGAAAAATACACTACAGGAGCTACAATCGCAAACTAGTGAGGAGACAACAGTAGCTCGAATCAACGGAATATTGTTCTATTTTGTCACGGATCTAGTAAAGCCTCACATGTCTTAAAGGCGTTTATGGAGTGACTCAGAGGTCATGAAAAAAAAGGAAAGATAAAAATCCTTCTTTTCACGAACCATAAAATATCCAATTTACCATATCAAGAACCACCAGAATGTCTATTCGCACCGCAGATGTGATGTATGCGAAAGATGATAAACAAGGGAATTACAAAATATACATAAGCGCTATGAATTGAGCTGTCTCCTATCAGCAGGAGACCCTAACAGGGAATTGAATTATCCACGCTGCGTCATAAACAGGAATAGGAGAAATGTGTATCGCATGGACCAAGCTGCAAATATCAAACCCTGCCCAGTAACTCATAGTTGTCAGTCTTGTGACATCACAGCCATGTTCTAGGTTTCCAGGCCACACACCCATCAGCTACACTGTCTAAGGAAGATATGCAGGAGCAATAACACGCTGGTTATTATTACTACTAAGGAGACGGACACGATTGAAGTTATGTCAGGATTAAATGCATAGCACGGAATATAGTGTGGATTAATGGTGTTCAGCATGCAGAGCTAGTTTATCTTGTGATCCTGTTTAAAACTGGAACGCAGCTTGGGCCAGTTTGGGGTGTAACACCACTTGGAAAAAACCTCGGGGAAGAATTCATCTTAGATGTCATGACAACGGCGGCCTTGTACGAACCGCTTTGCGTTCGTCCGACTAATCCTTAATCGCCACGTCTAGCAGCGACGTGCTGTGTCATCATTTGCGTTTTCAACACAGAGCGGGACTGAATCTTGAGGTTTTTTTCTCTGTGACATTAGAAAGATTATTCATACATTTGTTAATCTAATAATATCCTTCATACTATAGTATACTCATGTACTTATATGAATGTATTTTATTATAGTATTCACGCGGGTCTGTATTTTCCATATTGTCACATATTATGCAAGGCAGATTTAAGGTCAAGAAGACATATGGAGCTATATGTGGATCAACAAACGCTACAACAGGCTACAATAAGTGACCCAGTAACACGTGATTATCTCCCCATCTGAAATATAATTATGAACTAATGTTGCCCACCCTACATTCCTCTCCGTATTAATCAGATTAAATCCCATAATAATCTCCTAATCCCTGTTTTACCGGTGGCGTTCCCTTTGTGTGGTAATCTGATGTTCTTTTATTCCCGCTGAGATTACAAGACACTGTTCGACAGCCAAGTCAATTGTGGTGTTGTTTGAAATGGGATTAACCTCCAGTATCAGGAGTTGTTTGGTAGTTCAGTCCACATGGCCAGAGGGCAGAGGCATAGGTTGGGATGAGTGTTGGTATTCTGAATGCTCAGGAAAGAAAAACAAGCTTTGATTGTAGCTAGACCCCAACGACAAGACTACATTTTTTGGATTATTACATTTTTTAGATTGTTTTATATTTTGTGTTGTTTCCAATCCCCATGCTCATGGAAACATTCAGAATCATGTGTGTTTTATTCATGTGCATTCTAATTTTCCTCCATTCCATTAATCAAATTTTTTATCTCCCAAGATTTATACGTTTAAAATAACAATAGCATCTCACATGAGTGTGTGAATTACATTGATTTGTATCCTTCTCCAGCCCCAGTTCTCAGAGGGGTGGAGATAAGGGGTCACGTTAACATGGAAGTGGTCCTTGAAAATATCCTTCACAAACAGGGTTTAGAAGCCTTCTCTCCTGTCTCTATTAATGTGCTCAAGTGATTTAAATTGTGTTCATGGAAGGAAATCATTCTTAAGATTATTTTAATTAAACAATTTTTTTGGACATAGAAAACGTAAACATGAAAGAATGTCTATTGTCGTAAGGTCTCTAACATGAGTCTAAATAATATAATTTTCAAAAGGACATTTCTCTTTTGCTTGTGTGCGAATACGTCTTATCAGTTTTGTATATCAGTATGCAGGTGACAATCTTTCTGGGCCCATTAAAGCTCAACCTAGATAGGAGTCATTTCCTGTCTCTGATTTTCATTAACTCAGGATTCCACATGGAAATAAAGACACGATGATGACACACTCACCGCCACTCATCTCATCGCACATGCCCACAGCTGGTCATGTGACCACGAACCGGCCAGACCAATGGATAGGCCAGATCGAGGAGTGAGCCAATAGGAGAGGAGCAATATCCAGTCCTATTTGTGACTAATGTCACTTGTTTATATGTTTGTGTAAATATCTCTCCATTACCTGATTGTGCAGCATGCTTCTGATTATAATCTAATCCCAGGATTACGATCTTTCGTCAGCACGACAGAGGTCTTTGTTGTTGTATACAGAAACATTCAAATTATAATTATGTTCACCACAAAGAAGCCATCATTTAATCAAAAACTCGTTCTGCAGCCAATCAACAAACCAGAACCTCTCTTGATCTCTCTAGGTCGTCCCTGCTGGATGTTGTACTCCGCAACATCTCACTAGATCAATCAACATGTCTGACATTAATCTTTCAAAGTAAAAAAAACAACAACAAAAAAAACCCCCACAGAACCTCGGTCCGCAGACTAAAAACACACCTTTCGTCGTTTCCAGTTCCACTTGCTGAAATGAGATTAGCAACATCAGTGTCTGTGTACCATATCGGTCTGTGTCAGGGTCTTTAACAGCCTTGAATGCCATGCCAGGCCAGGAGGGGGGGCAGGGGGCGGGCAGGGGGGGGGGGCAGGCCAGGCCAAGCATAACCACGACAGCTCGATGTCCTTGAGTTCTCTGCGGCCCTCACCTCACACATCCCTGCACAGTGGATTTTATGGCTAATTTTCTGCAATTTATCCTGGCAGTTTCAGAAGAGATTCCCGCGGGAATAATGTGCATAATTTGCATAAATCATCCTGATAGAATGCATATCAGCATGTAGCCCCCCCAACCCCCCCCCACCCACCCCACCCCCCTGTCTGACTCCACGCCGTTTACCTTGTAATCAAAACTGACTCTTCTCCACCGGCGAACCCACCAGAGCCGTGAGCAGAGAGGAGGTCTGGCTTTAGTAATTACCCCCCCTCTCGCCCCCCCCAACCCCCCCCCTCTCACACCCCCACCCCCATCCCCCACCCCCGAATGAAGCACACACACAGATCCTCACGCACATGCACAGCCAGACGGATACATGTGGAGATAAACAAATGATAACGCACGTTAAAGCCCACTAACACGCATGCACAAACACACGGATGCTCCTTTGACATGCGGATATCGGCTCCAGAATTTATCGGCTCCCCCCCCCCCCCCCCTCCCCCCTTTCCCAGACTAGCTCATGAAGCGACACATGAGAAAATGAAAAGCACCGTGAAGCTAATCTTCCAAAACTGAACTCATACAGACTCTACCAGGCCCCAGACCAGCCATTCAAAGCTCCCTCTCTCCTGACACTGTTTGACCCCTGTAACCTGCCGTACTCTGTGCATCTGAGCATGAGGTAGGCCAGTGCTGGAGCGGTGGAGGAGCAGCTCTGGTAATATGGGTCGGGCCTTAATTGGTGTGGTGGGCATCATGAACCAGCATCAGCATGGCTGTGGTCGGAGGCTCCTCTCTCTTTAGCATCCAGACAGAGGGTCCATCTCATGGGAGACGCTCTCCACCCCACCACCGCTCCCCGACCTCCACCCTTCCACGCCCTCCACCGCTCCGCCCCTCCCACACTGGCCACCACCGTTATCCGATTTGACGTACAGTGGGCAAGAGCGGACTGCCGTCATTACTCTAATCAGCCAGAGTCAAATCGGTTCTGTTGGTCAGGAGGTGTGAGATGAAGAGGGCCTGGTAGAGACGAGGGGGAGTGGGGGAGAGAGGGAGACGAGGGGCTGGATCACATGGAGCCGCGAGGCACCTAAACTGACAAGCATCAGAACAGAAACAAGGGACGTTTCCCAACCAGAAATGGAGGCAGCGGGTCAAACATCCATGGCAGGAACAGACACATAACCCAGTTGACCAGACAACGCTTGTTATACACATTAGATCCTTTGGTTGACACATCTGAAACAGCGAACGTGTACTGCAAATGCGTGTATGTGTGTGTGTTATCCAACACTGTGCCCTTTGTGTGTGAGTGCATAAGAACATGTGGGTATTCAAGTGGTGCCACAGCCGAGACAATGTTTCCATCGGTCCTCTGCTTCCATTGGTCATCTGCCTCCATTGGTCCTCTGCCTCCATTGGTCCTTTGTATCCATTGGTCCTCTGCCTCCATTGGTCCTCTGCCTCCATTGGTTCTCTCTCTTCATTGGTCCTCTGCCTCCATTGGTCCTCTGCCTCCATTGGTTCTCTCTCTTCATTGGTCCTCTGTCTCCCCAGCCTGCCTCCTGAGCTCCTGGGGAATCTGGGATGACAATCGGACAGTCGTCCGCTTGGTGGACGTTAATCACAATAATACAGCCAGGCTAAACGCGGCTCACTGATCGAGCGCTAACTGACACGCCCGTCTCACCCTTCGCAACGGTCCCCCTCTAAGCGGGGAGAGGGGGAGGAAGGGGAGGAGGGGGAGGAGGGGGAGGGTTGCTCACCCACCAAGCACTGTTCTGGTCTCAACCAGCCCTGTCTGGGGGTCGTAAGGGTGGGGGGGTGGGGGGAGTTTCTGAGAGGGGAGATGGGCCAAAGTGGTTAAGGCTGCCGCAGCCACCCAGACAATAATTACTCGATGACTGCGGTCACATTAGGGTTCAGTCAAAGCAGATTAATTTCGACTGATGGCATTGCATTGCTCCCAAATGCAGATTCTTTTTTAATAAGAGCGAAATGGTGTCTTTCAAGGGGCTGAGGAGATGAGCGGGACTCTGTGATGGGGTGCAGGGTGCCTTGCTGTCATGCTGGAGCTGTTAGGGCCCATGTTGTGTGTGTGAACACGCGTGTGTGCGTGCATACAAATGTCATGTTTCGTCTCTCGTCCAACCTTGCGAGAGCGTGCGCGTGTGCACGTGTGCGGGCACGAGCAGGCATGTGTGCCGCGTGTGTGCGTACGATGGGTGGCACGGAGGGCTCTTCAGCGAGCATCCTGAGACCTAGAAGATTACCCTGAGCAGAGGAGACAGCATCTGTTTGTGTGCTTGTGCCGAGCAAACAAGGCAATTTAGAGGACACCAAGGGAGCTGATAATAAACGCAACCTCATTCCCCCTTTCTCCAGTGCCTGGGTCTGAATATTCAAGCGCTGCAACAAGGGTGCGTGAGTGTGTGTGTGTTGCAAAGCCATCTTTGGCAACAATGCCTCGTGTGGGTAGGTGTGCGTTTGGTCACGGCGTACAGTAATCTTGCACATCTTGACCAGGGAGAGGGCCAAGTGTGTGTCTGCATGTGCGTGAGAGTGTGTTTGCGAGTGTGCGCTGCTTGAATCATTCATCATCACGTGGTGAGAGGCGTGCCAGCTCTCCAGGGTCCAGCGAGTCTGCTGTCCAACACATCTTGGTGCTTATGTCTGCGACTCCACTGCAACACCGTCACGTCTGCCCTGCAACTACAGACCGTGTCCTGTATGACGAGCACAGCTACTGTTTATTATACTCGACTCACATAGCTACTGCAGACACGTCATGAAGTACTGACAGCTGGTAAATAAACAGTCAACTTTATGTGAGCATGTGTTGAACTGGAGACCCGAACATATAGATGAGCTATCGCGGGAGCAGCAGTGTGGTTCATCACAGCCATCTCAGTGACACCTGAAACCACGCATTGGTCTAGATCCAAAATGGCCGCCCCGCTGGCTCAAAACTGTTACCAGGTGGAAATCACTTCCTGATTAAACAGGAACTCATCTCAGCATCCACTGGGCTCTTCAAGGACTATTTCAACACGTGCTCTCGTCATGTCGTCTCCTGGCTAGACCAGAGGCTCCCAACGCTGCCTGCCAACGTGGCGCCGAGGGCCAAAAACTCGGCGGAATGAAAGAACGAGGGAAGATAAAACGAAAAGAGGGAGATTAATCCGAGTTATTACATTGATTAGATTTCCAGAGTGCTAATTAAAAGATGTTAGGACATGAGACCAGCCAAGGATCAGTGGACACTAATGACGACCAATAGGCTACAGCGGTGTATTCTGCTGCCTAATGAGTGGTTTAAATGTAAAGTTTGGAGGGAGTATAGTCAGGGAGAAGGGAAGGAAGGAGGGAGGGACTAAGGTGGAGGGGTTAGTGGGAGCAATCAACCCCCCCCCCCCCCCTCCTCCTCCACATCAACCCTCGCTCTGTACTCATTCTCATTAGTGCCATTAACTAGCTAACGTTTCACAACCTCAGCAAAACGGGTAAGAGGGTTAGAGTGAAATTCAATTATCCTAAAGGCTTTTTTTTTTGCACAATAAAAACATTTTATTATTCGTCAATTAACAGCCCTGGTTAATGTCTGAAGGTCATATACCCTTCCTTTGTCTGGTGTGACTATGAGGTTCTGGAGAGTAACTGGGGGTACGTTGGTAATGGATGACTGGTCAACCCTGATTCTCTCCACCCTCTTCCCTCCCTCTCTCTCTCCCTCTCTCTCTTCCTTGCATTCTCTTCCATTCGTCCCTCTCCCACCCTCATGTGCTCATGTTAAGATGTACCCTGCATCTTTAGCTTCTCAAAACTCACCTGTGACCCCATTTTTGTCATCTGCTGGGACACATCTGGATCTGTTTTCATCTCGGATTGAAAATGAGGGACGTTTGAGAGGATAAATCAATCTGCTCCAAAGGCGGCACTAGAGTCAAATACTAAACAGAAGGTAATGGAGGAAGCCAAAACGAGAGAGGTCGTTATTTATTCATTGAATGCTAGTTATTAGCTGATGAGCCTAGCCTGACAGGTACACCCCATCCATTCACTAATCGCTGTTTATCACGGTAATCACCAGCTAATTTATCACAAATAATGAGTTGTGTTGGAAACTGACTGGTAAATAGTCAGGAGAAATGCCTTCTAATGGATGTGGATCTCACTGCTGATTAAACCACTGTCGAACATGTTGTGCCGAACCAAACATTTACATTTGCACCGCGTCCGAATCCCTGTCCTCGTCCATCCTTAGTGTGTGACAACGCTTAACAGCATGGTAGGTTTCAGTGGGTTGACGGGCGACTGCAGTTTTGCATTGACGTGTTTTGGCTGGCACATGTGTTCATTCACACTGGGTGTGGGTAGTGACAAGTGGGTTATCTGCTCCCAGAGTCTGGAAGCGTCACCTCACCGGTCCTGATGACACCTGCGTCCGGCACGGCGCAGGGTGGTGTTTGTTTAACGGAGCCTGAGAACCGACCACCCCACCCGCCTTATGGTGCAGAAAAAGGAGAGACATAATCGAGCTGATATAACTATACTGATTGGCTATAAAACCATGCTAGTGAAGCCCTCTCTTCATGTACCCTCAGCAAGGATCTCTGGTCTGGCTCCCCATTAGGGCAATTCATCACTCCCTCATAGACCATCAGACAGGTCTACTGTCCCCGGTGACAGTAGACCTGAAGGAACCAGCTCTACAGTGGATACAAGGTTTCATACAAGGTTTCATACAAGGTTTAATAAGCCCTGCAAATACCTGCATTTTCCAATCGAGGAGGACCTGGCCTTTTTTTGGATGAAAGTGAACCGAGTTTTTTGCACCAAGGAAACGTCGATGCAGATGTGCAAAACGTCGAAAAAGCTGCCCTGAAATAACTGGCAGGAATCCTGCCAAATGCTGGAAGTGGAAACCCAAACAGCCAAGCAGAGATAATGGAATGTTGTGTCCGTGATCAGAAGTTGGTCGTCTGAAGTGTCATATTTGTAATGACCTCTCCAGAATGAGGGAGCGAGATTTGCATTTTCGGTCCGTGCTCTCTATAATGAAAAAGGCAGAGTGGAGGATATTTCACAGATCCTGTCATGCCCACTCACGCCCCTTCTACCCAGCACTCAACAAGCACGTCCCACCCTTCTCTGTTCTCAGGGCCGAAGCTGGCGGAGGGAAAATTAGCAAGCCTAGACTTTTTGGACTCAATCCCAGCTGCAGTATTTATTTACTTTTCTTCCTTCCAGCGCGTTCAGGCATCCGACAACCAACCCTAAGTCTCCTTGAACGTTTCAACGTCGCCAGAGCAATCTCCAGGATAGCTTTTACGCAATCGTCCGCTTGTTAGGGTGATTTCTCGGACCCGCTCACGATGACGTGCGTTGGGATTGGGCTGAGGTGACGTGGCAGGTTGGCAGTTTCTGCAGCCCCACCGCACAGAAGCAATTAGAGATCCGCATTCCCAGACAGGTCGGGCCTTTGTTCTGAGGCGGAGGGATACGGGCGGGTTTAACGTGTTTATTAAGATGACATGCATGTCCTCTGCACCATCTTCGGATGACAATCACAGGGGCGTTGTGCGGAGGAAGAGGACGGGGGGCGGGGGGGGGCGGGAGAGAAGAAGGGACGCATCACTGACATCACATCCAGGACACCGCTCTGCACTGACAATCCAGGGGCACCCGACTGCATTTTCCAAATGAACTGGTTTGGAAACGGCGAGTTACTGCAAAGACAAGAGCCCGCAGGAGTGACAAGGCCTCTGCCATGGACAGAAGAGGCAGGAGGGGATGAGGACAAGATGAGAAGAGATATAGGAATCCGCCTAAAGGGGTTAGTGACAGACAGAACCGCCACTAAGAAGCCTCTTCAAGACAATGTTCTGGTGCCTGTTGAGAAGCCGGCTGATTAATTAGTGATGATTCAGTTACAGTTGGACAAGCTCTATTTAAACACAGTACACGTTCAGCTTTAAATGGAGCTCTACCGGTTACAGTAATTAGTTCAGTCTATTAATTAGCAGTAATTACCCATAATAGAATAGAGGTTCATGTTGAACATAGTCAAGCATGTAATGTGCCCGAGATTTGTTTTTACAGAATGTCTCTCACGTTCACTCGTAAAACGCATGATAAATACAGTCAAATAGTTTCAGCGATTGACCAAAACAAGACTAACAAGTGTTACTCCGCAAGCACAAAGTCTCCTCAACAGTTTAAACGCATCACTTCTGTGCCCTGGAAGGAAAGCCCTTGCAGGAGGCTCCACTATTTCAACAGCCTCGATAGACACCGGTAAATAAACTAGGGATTGAAACTACGTCCATTTCCGAGGTTTAGCGTGGATACAACTAACCACCCATGTCCGGAGCACACCGGTACCCGTTTTGTAAATGAAATAAGGTCACAGTGTGAGACGCCGTGGGTTGAGACGGTTAAACAAGGCGTCCCTCCGGCCCTCCCAGCTGTGAAGGTGACACGGGGGGAGGGGGGGAGGTGGGGGAGGGAGGTGGGGGAGGAGGTGGGGGAGGAAGGGAGAGAGGGGAGGGCTGTACACAGAACAAGCCCCTTTGATTAATCGCAGAATATTTACAGGCTTGGATCTAATCAAGGATCGCGGGATCACAGGCTGCATCGCACGCGCAGGGGGGGCCAGGAATTGACCCAGCAGAGACGGCCAGTCACAGTCCACCCTCTGTCCTCCCTGCGGACACCATAAACACACCCCACGTACACACACCGGCCCGGTACCGGCACTGCCGCCAAGTGCAATGACCAGGAGAGGAGTGATTGTTTTATTTCTACGGAAACAATATAACCAGCGGTCAGATACTAAGCACATGTCATTTGACGTAAAAGCTTATGGCAAACAGGGAGAAAGTCCCATCTATCTCAAGGTGGTTGTGGTAATGGGAAACATTACAGAGCTACACCGTGTGAAATCTAAAGAGTGTTCCCCCCACGGCACTGTAATAGTTAAGTCCTGGAATGCAGATATCAGTCAAGGACTGATCCAAGATTACCAGGCAAGAGGGGTGGATTAAAAAATGTTGACCTTTGGTGATTTACAATGAAGATGTCATTACATATTCTGCTCTCAAGGAAACATTTACAAGGGGAAAGCACAGCTGGAGGTGGGGGGGGGTCTGATAGGGTACTGTCTACGTTAATACCAGCTGTCTGGCAGCATTTTACTAGAGTTCAGGTAAATTGCTTTAGATATTGCATGTCCTTTCTGGAAAATGTTTGGCTTGTCCTACATCTTATGAAATGGTTCAGGACATAACCTTTTATCTGCTGTTTACTGTTGCAAGCAGTGGTCTTTAAAACATGCCGGAGCGGTCGGGAACTAATGCAGTGTTGCCTTGTTTGCAAGGGGGTCGTGTTACAGTGTGACATTCGCTTTCGTCTCGCCTTGAAAATGTCACTCCCCAGGGAGTCTTCCTTAGTTCATACAGGTCCAGACAGAATCCGACACAGAACAACACTCAGACACACATGGACTCTGATAGACACATACACACACATAAAAACACACACACAAATACATACACACACACACACAAATGCATACACACACACACAAATACACACACATAAACACACACATAAAAATACACACACTAATACATACACATACAAATACACACACACACACACACAAATACACACACATACAAATACAAATACACAAATACACACACAAATAAACATCCACATCCACACAAATACACATCCACACAAATACACACCCACACAAATACACACCCACACACAAATATTTAGCTTTGGGTCACATTACATACGAAATTCAGTGAGTCTGATAAGAATGACCTGCTACTAAATACTCTATGGGCTACACACAGTCTTTCAGTCTTTCACTAAATGTGTCTCTGGGCTGTAGAAACAGATCACTTAGTCTCCCAGAGCTGGATCTGTGTCACCCAAGGAACCGCAGACAGATAAACAGTTAGTCTATTAGACGAGAGTGTTTTTGTCACTCTCCCCATCTCCCAGATATTTCCTCCAAGTGACGAGTCACATTAGGAGCAGGAGGAAGAGTCATTTCTGTGTCAGATCCCTTTAGCCCGACCTCGCTGACAATCGCCAAGACTTCAGCGTTCTCACTAAAAATTAATCACATTTGCCTTTTTAATGGCGTCTCCTCAACCCTCTGCCAAGGATTCACAATCTTCTCCTCCTCCTTCCCTTCCTCCCTTCCTTCCCCCCTTCCTTCCTTCCCTTCCTCCCCTACCATCGCAGGGTCCCACAAGCCAGAGCCCTGGCATGGCGATTGTGTTTCAGGGAGTGTGTCAATACTTACGTCAGCCCGCTGGCCCTCCTCCTCCCCGCTCTGCCATGGTGCTGGATGGGCGGCAGGCCTGACATCCTCCCTGGCAGAGGGCCATCCTTGGAGAATCCTGCTGCTCTATGTCAGGGCTGGGGGCAGGCTGGTCCAGACCAGGGAGGAGGGGCTATCAGTGAGGGCCTGGGGGGGGGGAGGCAGGGGAGGGGGGCTGCGGTTGGACCCAGAGGGCCTTTGAAGGAATGCCTTTTAAAGTTGGACAGGGATGCAGCGATGCTTTAATAGTTCGATTTGACCGTACTTGTGGGGAGTTAAGTTTGACAGATCAGAATTGGAATCGGTTTTATTCGCCATGCAAGATATACAAGCACAGAATTTACTGTGGCAGGGAAGTGCAAACATAGAACATATATGAAACAGATATTTATTTCGATATTTATTTCTATATACAGATATTCATTTCCCTGGCATCAGTGACAGTGGTGCTATAGTACTATAGTTTTGTTTACTTAATATTGGAAAACATTACCTTTTGTTCAAATGAATGAATGATGACTGAATTATGGCACAATAAATGGGAGATTGATCTTTTCCCTGTTTTAATCTTTTCAATGCTCCCAGTGCGGAATCCTTCGGCCTTGAGATGGTTAGAAATACTTCAACCTGATTGGCTGGGAGGACCGGCATACTGACGACAGGAAAACAAAACACTTTCTGCTAAATCCATGTTTCTGAGGAGATTCTGTCAACTTTCTTGCTTTTTTACAGATTTTAATAGCTGAGTCGGAGTGGCGTAAATGCTTTAAAACACTTTGACATAACACGCGGTGTCCTGAGACCCTTACACACTGAATGATGCATGTGCAGTATGTTAAGAACAGCTGTCTGGCTGCATCGTTGTTGTTTTTTTTCCTTTTTGTATTTTTTTTTTGGAAAGACCATGTATGGGCTTCTCAGTTCTCCCACCAGAAACAAACAATGTGTGATCATTCACCTGACTCCTAGCATCCAAACCTATTGGACCTGTTCGGTCCAATCGCAGCGTAAAACCCGAGTCAGAACCTCAGGTAAACTCTGGCGATTGGCCAAGTGGAGGATGACTGAGTTGTTTCTGGCTTGCCTTCATCCTACGTTCATCCGGCTTCAACCTCTTCATATTTTATTTAAAGATTGTGTATTTCTTTATGATTGCAACATCTGTTGGCTTCTACTGGAAGCTTCCCTGGTCACCAACCCAGTGTTTAATAATTTCTGCCCTGACCCCTAAGAGACCCTGACAGTAAAACTGGGATTTCTGCTCTGACTGCAGTGAAAACACGCAAAAGGACTTGTGTCTGTCTGCTACCAACTTCCTAGCAGAAGGAAAATAACGAAGACAATCTTTGAGCGTTTATTGGGTTCATTTAGACGGATCAAATCCAACGTTGTGTGGTTGATGATACTAGTACAGTGTAACAGTCAGGATTTACTGGACCAGAGAAAAAAGAAGCTCCATTTGTTTCTAGTTATTGGTGCTCGCTAACCTGAATCCTTTTGTATCCATGTTCTTCAAAATAAGAAAAAGCAGAAAAAAATGGATGGTTCTTTAAAAAAAAATCTTTAAAATATAATACGGTTCAAGTGTATTTGTTCACTATTGGAGTTCTTCTTTCAAGGAAGCTCAGGTACAACCATGGATCAGACATCTCCATCAGATCACCCCCGCCGTCATCAGAGAGGCCCGGGTAGTGGGTAGCCGAGCCCCCCCTGGCTCGCGCTCTGGACCACCATGTGGTTCTGTTGACCTCTGAGGACTGGGAGGAGAGGCCAGATGTTTGGGTGACCTGATGACCTTGGGAGCAGCTGACACGGCAGTGACAGAGATGGGTACTGGCGTCCCAGAGTGCTCGCAGCTGGGGGGGGG
>BROE01000024.1:11487726-11504960 GCA_036571765.1 Plecoglossus altivelis | reverse complement strand
ACTGAATATCATATAATCATCGGGTTCATGTGTGTGTGTGTGTGTGTGTGTGTGTGTGTGAGAGAGAGAGAGAGAGAGAGAGAGAGAGAGAAGAAGAAGAAGAGACAGACCGACAGAGTAATAGCAAGAGATAGAGGGATAGAGATAGAAAAGAGGGGGTGTGATAGAGAAAAGGAGAGGGAGACCGACATAGTAATAGAAAGAGAAAGCAGGAGAGAGAGAGCGACATAAGGAGACAGAGGGAGAGAGAGCAAAAAGAAGAGAGAGTAGAAAAAGAGAGAGAGTGAGAGCAAAAGAAAGAGAGAGAGGAAAAGAAAGAGAGAGAGCAAAAGACAGAAAGAGAGAGAGGAAAAGAAAGAGAGAGAGAGAAAGAGAGAGAGCAAAAGAAAGGAAGAGAGAGAGAGAGAGAGAGAGAGAGAGAAAGAGAGAAAGAGAGAGCGAAAGAAAGGAAGAGAGAGAGAGAGAGAGACAGAGAGAGAGAGAGAGAGAGAGAGAGAGAGAGAGAGAGAGAGAGAGAGAGAGAGAGCAAAAGAAAGGAAGAGGCGCTGGTCAACGGTGCTGACGGTTGTCACAGATGTTGAGTTCAGCACAAAACGCTGCCAGAAGCCATCACATCAAACCCAAGTTAGCCGAACGAACAAGAACAACTCCAGGCCCTGCCACTTCGCATCGCGCTCAAGCATCAACAGCTGTTTTTTGAGCGAATGCAGATGCAAAATAATGATAATAATCTTTACTCACAGCTCCTGCGTAGACGTAAACAAGCCATCTTGACCACACCCTGTAAACAGATCGCCTCCGCCATTACAGCAGGACCAAAGAACAGGAGGGAGGAAGGGATTCATCACCTATCGGTCAGTTTTTATTTTTACGAGCTCGGCCGATGTGCGACTGCTGTGTTATGATTTCCCAATCAAACGTGTTACATTTCACACATCGTCACACATCTGCATTTTCATCCATTCTTCTGTGCGTTTGATTGGCTCTCGCCAGTTAGCCACAAACAGGACGGGGTTTTCTACTAGATGGTCGACTATTCTCATCCTGTTGCTTTAACATCATTTTGTCCACAAATCAACACTCCCGCTTGTCTGTCCTGGCATGTGAAAATCCTTAACATTTTGACTGGCTGCATCTTGGCTTCCAGCAACTTCACTCGGCTCAGAGAATGCCTTTGTGCCAAGGCCACAGCCTGTGGCAGTTTCCGTGGTGACAGATGAGCGTGTCGACATGTTTGTGTGAGAGAGAGAGAATGTGTGTGTGTGTGCCTGAGTGTGTGTGTGTGTGCGTCTAGCCCTGCAGTGGTGGGTGTATGGTGACAGGAGAGGGCTTGCGAGCTGTGAACTGGGTTGCAGGCCTACAGCAGCTCCTAGGCTACGGCAAGCCCCAGCGGCCAAACTAGTAACGTGCCAATCTGAGCTACCCGCATCAATACCAATACTCCAACAGCCCCAGCCCCCACAGTTGAACACACACGTACACACTAGTAACCTGGGCATCGTTATAAGCACATGTAAAGCTAAATCTGTCCAGCCTGTCTTAGCCTATAGGCATGGGTCAGCTGCTGCAGACAGCTTGTGTGAACAGCGCAGTGCCACTCTCTCTCCACAGGCTACACCAAGGTGTCTAATCCACGAAACACTGTGAACACACACCCCGTGGGCTCCCACAATGCACCACTGCTCCTCCGGGGGAACGTTCGAGAGAAAAAGACGGTCACCCTCGGATCCGAAGCGGAGACGTTTCCAGAAGAAGCGAGTTTGAGCCGAGCTCAGCGCTATCTGGGCGAGCGCCATTACTTGGGCATGTGGCGGTTACGGAGAGCTGTGAAATTTTCATGAAAGTGTATTTTCGTCCTGTTCGTCTTTCGATCCAAGTCCAAAACAACTCAGACGTGAGCCACTGGAACAAGTCATTCCACTTCACAAAAAAACAACAACTAATCTTGATTCGTTTCCAAACAGATACTAAAGAGGGAGGAGAAAGACAAGGAAACCCAGCCAGGGCGTGATAAGAGATCTGGATACATTAAGATGCTCTTTGGTAAAGGAGTTGGCATGTCTATTTGTTTTCACCTAATAGTCCTTTTCAATAATAGTAATAATAACAATAATCTAACAGTCTTTTAAACAGAAGGATTTTTACACTGCAAGGTAGTATCAATTATGATTGGGGTTTTCCACTGTAAATGAATTTTTTAAGTGCGTTAACATCTTTTATTCTTTACGTATTGCATGCTAACAACCCTGATAAGACAAGTCTCATTCCCTCAAGTTGTTCCTCAAGCCATCAGTTTCTTTGTGTGAACAAATTCCAATGTTTTCCCGCAAGACAATGGAGGACAACTATTCCCCATCGCACTGGACAAACATATAGATCATCCGTTTACACATGACGCCACTTCTACCTGAAGAAATATTGTCAGCCAGCCCAGAAGTGAGCCTAGCGTCCAGCACTTGTCACAAAGGCTGACTGTCATCTGAGACGGAGGGTGTCGTGAAATGACAGCTCCCAATGTCTGAAAACATGGCGCCCGGGGAAGGGGGGAGGAAAAAAAACAGAGCCATAGAAAATTCATCCTCTCAAAGTATATCAAAGTGACTCCTGTCAGCATTGCGTCAAAGGGAACGAAACAGGAACTGTTCATTTGAACAGCTACGTGTCTGACATGAACGCAAAGGGCTTTCCGTTGAAAAGTTAGCCGGTTCAGAGGGGCGATAAATAATGTTGGGGGGGGGGAAGAAATGGTGACAGGTAAACCTTTGACAAACGCAATTGTTTTCGATCTTATATTACTCTGTCGTAAAAGATTGCGGGGATTATAAAACAACAACAAAACTATTTGCAAAAAAATGTACGAAATCAGGTTTAGCATGATAGGTTTAGGACGTGCAATACAGTCTGTAATATATGCAATAACATCCACCAAATAGAAATCAGTTGAAAAGCATTTGGCTGTGCTCTTTGCTCCATGGCGCAACACCTTGGCAACCGAGTCGTCTTCCTAAACACCTAATGAAGGATTCTGATTCATCGTTGGGCCTCTCTGATTAGACATCAGTCAGACCTATGTCCTGACATTTACGCTTCGTGACAGGGCATTCAGATTTGAGCAGCGTCCAATCAACCATCTCAGTACTCAGACGCATCACAATACAGAGCTGCTGATTGGCTGTGAAAAGCCAAAACGCTGGAGTATCTAAACTGAGATGTTAGCTTGATGTTCCTTTGGAAACAGGACTTGATCCATCAAGGAGATGAACACAACCATATCACTAGCGTTTGACACCTAAAGCATTAGAAACCAAATACGAGAACAACATTTCTAAATATATGTTGAAATTCAGCGATATAAAATCCCATCACACTAAGAAAAAATTCCTACAAATCTTTTCTCTTTTTTTGGTGGGGCAGAAAGTTACATAAAACTAATCCGACAGTTACCATGGGGCACCCCGTATTACCTAAGCGGCCTGGATAAATAAATGAATGTGTTTCCCCTGCACGCGTGCAATGAGAAACAGCAGCCTCATCCAGCGATGACAAATATTAGCAGCCCAGGGCTATGAGAATCCAAGGCAACTCAAATCTGTTTTTGTCCCAGGGCCAGAGCAGGCCCTGCACTGTGGGCCACTTGTGATTTTCAATGCTGGCTGGTGTAACAGAACCAGCCATGCATTAGCATTGGCCCTCAAGTGAACACCAGGCTCTTAGGATCCTGTCAGCTGAACTTATCATAGACACACACAGACACACACACATGTACACACACATATGTACACACACATATGTACACACGGACACATGTACACACACGTACACGCACACATGTACACACGCTTGTTTGTTTTATTTTCTGTTATTTCTATTTTTTTCCACGAGGTAAGTTGGTAAACAGACATTCAGGTTTTCCCATCCTGACACTGTCCACAAATGCGTTCAAAGGCTCACCACAATCCCCAAATCACACATGCTCATGCGTATAAGTACATTAGAATGTAACACAAATGTCTGTTTTTTTTTACACTGAAGATAATCTTCCTTGAGCAGACAGATTGAAAAACAGCAAAACCACACACATTAAAAAAAAAACGGTTAAGAAGTAAGAACTGAGTGAAGAATAACAGAGTGTGTAGTTCAAACCCACCTGGCCTTCTCCTTGTCTACAATGGGAGCTGCTTGCAAAGTTCAACTACTGTGAAAAAGGAACTAGGGACACGCAGTGACCTTGACTGACAAGTGCTCTTCATTGTGGCCATAAACAGCGGTTGGGAACCTGATAAGTGCTCATCGGCGCAGGGAATAATGACCTATCTGTCAGCCCAGGCCCGGCCATGTGAAGTAGTATAAATGGAACATACATAATGTACAGCAATAATACCAGCAAGCTCACAGTCTAATGTATTATCATTATTCTTGGGGGGTCTGGTCCCTCCCGCTTCCCCCTCCCCCCTCCCCCTTCCCCTCCCCCGGCCTCCTCCTCTCTAACCCTGTCTGCTGCGTGTTCTCAGGGTGGGTAAATGCCTCCGAGCCACGGTAATTTCATTCTAATCTTTGTTCCATATTATAATTTTCATAGCCAGAAATATGCTGGGAAGCGAAGGCACGTTTCTATCAAGGGCTAAACAGAACACAGGCCGTAACCAGGGGGTTTTATAAGGGCTGTATTACCGCACGCCCTCAGCGCTTCAGTCAATTTACGATAAGGATGGAATGAGCAGTAAATGTATGTGTGACACTCAGTCGGCAACTTTGTCACGGGCTGTGCATTGATAGAATGCAGGTAAGCAAACAGGACCTACACTAATGCAATACTTCCAAAGGGCTGAGACAAAGTCGTAAAAAGGTTAAGGATTTTTATAAAGACTGGACATTAAAATACAATTGATGATGCAAAGGGCCCATTTTAACATCGCATTTTATGTTCAAATTCAAACGACAATCACATTTTTTATTTATTTAAGGAACTACTACTAGCTCTTGATGATTGAATAATTTAAAACACTACGATAATTTGGGGGAAACCTTACAGTAAAATTCAATGGGAAAACAGATAAAGTAGACTGAGATATCCTTAACCGGAACTTTCTCTGCACACGTAGAACACAGGACATGACTCACTGGGTGCTACTCTTCCTTATGGGCTTCAAGTCATTATCCACAGAGGGTGGCTAGCAGCCCTCTCTGCAGTATCGCCGGACTCTGACTGTGACACTGTGAGTAGCGCTGGAGTATTGACTCACTGTATCTCCTGGTCATCCTCTATGTCCTGATGTGACCGCTAATGTCTCAGACCTCCTCCTGGTTACTAGAAGGGGGAAAAAATGGCGAGGTTACGGAGACAGATTTGTCTGCGGCGTGTTTGATGTTAAGGTGAAACGTGGTCGGCGCAGACAAGACAGGGTAGCCGTCGCCGTTAGACTCAGTCGTCGGGTCTAACGCTTCAAACTCTCGCTTCCTCTCACTTTCCGAATAATATTACGCTACGATCGCTGCGATTTGATGCTAAAGCCCGATTTGACTTTGCAGTAGTTGTGCATAGTTTCCCTGCCGCAGAATCTTTGAAAACAGTTTCGCAGACTAGTTGTAAATTTGAGTTACGTAGATGATATCCAAAATGTTCGTGTCTAATCATATAACACCATTAATTAACAGGCACTTCAGAGGCCTCCCACACACATACTGTATCCGTATCGCAGCCAGCGCCCCCAGCCAAAGCCCATAGCTCTCTCTGCTACAGTATACCTCAGTAGCAAGTGATAGCATCTCGGTAGGAACGCGCTAGAAAATGTCACTAATGTAATAGACGGTACGCGCATTTGTCTGCATGCGCGTGGCGTTTGCGTCTGTAGCCTACACGGATTGAGCGACTTGCCATGTTGTGCGTCCTTGCGTGCGTTTGTGCGCGTCTCCCCGGTCCCCCCCTGCAGAGCTGTGCTATGGGATATGAAGAATGCTCTCCCAGCCCGCAGACTCTTATCTCCCCTGTGGAGGTCAAATCTAGCATGGCAGGTTAGTGTCTGTGGAGATTGACAGCGCGAAGAAATACTGCTTCCAGGCACACCAACCAACTCGCACAGACAGTAAATACCTCCCAGTGAAAAAGGCTGGTTAGGCTAGAAAGCTTTATAGACTGTCAGAGGACGTAGGAGACTTCCGACCGACAGACCTGTCAGCCCATCTCTATCATAGCCAAAACATATCTATCTTACGATTAGGCTGGTCCCTATCGTATACACATCTAACCTAGAGTAGAGCTATCATACATCATACTATACACTCCTATCACGCTGACCTACATCTATCAAACTGCAACACGGCACATTCAGACCGTCTCTCCTCTGTTAATCCATTTCCGATCTACTAAATAGAAGTCCATCAAACCTAATCAAACCTGAAAATCTGGCTTCCAGATCATATCAACCACACACAAGCTGTGTGCCTCAATAAAGTCAAGAGCACAAATCAAGTCTGGATTCATTAAGACACGAACGTCACCAAATATGTGCGTCGGAAATTCCAATTAAATATTTTCCACTAGACGACATGACAAACGCTTTAGTATGGTTTCAGAGCGTACTCATTAGAAAGCTAACTCATTAACACGGTGGTGGCATTGCTACGACTACGAGGATTAGGTTAGGTAATTTAGCCCTGAAGATAACTAAATCTAGCTAGCTACCGTTTCGGAAAAATAACTCACTTTGCTTTTAATAATTTTCCGTCTCTTGAAAAGACATGCAATCTGGACAGAGAACAGTTGAATTCATCATGTTCCCGTGTTTGCTTTTTACTTGCCCTTCGTTGTCCCAGAAGAAAGTAGCATGATGTATTACAGCTGACCGCTAATTGCATGAAATATGTTTTCTTACAGGCCTGAGCTGTCTGCCTTTCATAAACACAGGCTGACAGATCCTGCCCCCAACCAGTGACCCTGCTGTGAGCATATGCACTAATGCAAGGTCACACTGTCCACAACCCACACCAGAACAACACAGGCACGCTCAACACTCACGTCTATTCATGTAGTAGCTCCACACACACACACACACACGAAAAGAAAAAAACATTATGTTTACAAGGCACTGAATGCTATGAATCATAATAGGACTGCAATATGAGCACATCAAAACATGTCTCTTTCTTTCAGAGAGTCGAACAAATCGTGATTCTATCAAGCGGGCGATTCCATATGGGTTCAGGATGAGGAAAAGTGATAAAGAGGAATCGCTGCCAAAAATCTGTTTCACGCTCAGTGTCAAGGAGGCATCTCTGGCTCCTACAAGCCCTGCTGTCCCCACAGCTACTGAAGACCCACCCTCTCATCTCAGCAGGTGGAGCCCTCGAAATCTGAGATGGCCCTACAATATCAGCAGTGAACCACGGCCCTTTGATGTTCAACCACACGATAGAAGATAAGAAAAGAGCAGAGGAAGAAGGTAAGCACCAAAGGATGGGGGTCCAATTAGTTTACATGCAGAAACAGAAAGCTATTCGCAGGCAGAAAGACAGACAGGCAGAAAGACAGGCATACAGACAGGCTGGCTGGCTTGCTACCAGGCAGAAAGACAGACAGGCTGGCTGGCTAGCAGTCAGAAAGACAGGCAGGCATACAGACAGGCTGGCTGGCTAGCAGTCAGAAAGACAGACAGGCAGGCTGGCTGGCTACCAGGCATAAAGACAGACAGGCAGGCAGCCAGGAAGACAGACTGGCAGACAGACAGGCTGGCAGACATGCAGACAGACACCTTGACACGGTTACATCGTCATCCTCTGCTTGCCCTTTGTCATGCGCCCTCCTCACCTCCAGAGCTGTCAGTGGCTTGTCAGAACCAATCAGGGGCTCCGATGCTGTCTGCCAGCCATGCACCAGTTTGGACAGGATGACATCAAATTTCTGGTGCTACGTGTCAAGGACCATATGAAAACAGATGTCCTCATTACTGGGTCGCCAGTAAAGACAGCATTCTACCTTTTTTTGTTGAAGGTGAGAAGTTAGCACTTGAAGAAAACATGCTGTTGATTGATGGCAGTTAAGTAGGTTTCTTCGCTGTCATCACTTGCGGTGGCTCTGAAATAGACACAGAACTGCAAGAAAAGGGAAGAATTTGAACAGTCTCATTGCCTCACTAATATTGCACTCCAAACTGATGAATCCGGAAAAAATAATGATAATTTAATGATCATCTACAGGAAGATTTGAAACCTGTGTTTGAACAGTGACATGTCCTAGCCTGGTGTTATGTATATATGAGTCTCTCTGAGATCCCTTATGACAAAAGTAACTTTATTGAATGGGACAGATCGCTGCTTGTCTGACTGACTTCATCTGTTTGATTGAGCAACGAGATGCCTTAGGCTTCACAAGTCCTTCAAAGGCAGCAGATTCTGCAAGTGTGAAAAAGGAGAGAGAGAAAAAAAGGAAAAGAGAAAAGCCCCTTTTTTTCACCGCAATGGTCACATACACACACACACATACACACACACACACACACACACACACACACACGGTAGCAGCTTTTGGAGGATTTATTTATTGGCTTTAAACATCTTTATTCATTGGGCTACCACCCAAAGCCCTTTCACTTCATCAAGCTACAACAAAGGCAGCCCCGCTTGGACAATCTGTCAACTGTCACTAGCATAGATTAGACCAGAACTCTGGGCGGAGAAGCTTCACTGAAGCCGACCGTTGGAGAGTGAAAACAAGAGTAGAGTTTGGGGAGGGTTCTCCAAAACAAGGCCCCTTGACGCCTCCGTCTCCTCCTTCAAAGGAGAAGGGCCACATTACAGAGCCATACATTCATTTGCCCACGCATCATGAGTTTATTATAGGGATCGAACTCCTCACTCCTCCCCCTGTCTTTCAGAGGGCCGTCGGGCTAGTAAAGCCAGGCTCGAACGTCATTGTCATTTGATGGGAGTTCCATTGAGCTCTCCATATGCTTCCTCGGCGTCCTGTGAAAGCCTGACTGTTGCTGCTTGGTCTCTCTCGGCCCGCTACCCTCTAAAAGAGGGTTTGGCTCCATCACCGCGCTACCTATTGTAAGCTGGAAAAGGTTAACAGACAAAAGTGTGAGATCATAAACAAGTGTTTGGCAGTCTATCGCAGAAATCCATCCATACACACGACCGAGATGAGAATGTGCGGCAGATGCAATGCAAGACTCTCGTTTTGAATGACAATAAAGAGGGTTGATTTTGTTGTCCCCCCCTGGACAGAAAAGCCCTTTTCAATGTGAACGACACGTCACTTGATTCATCCTCCCCCACCTCCAGCCTGCTCTGTTAGAGACCAGAGATCTGTTAGAGACCAGAGATCTGTTAGAGACCAGAGATCTGTTAGAGACCAGAGATCAGTTAGAGATCAGAGATCTGTTAGAGACCAGAGATCAGTTAGAGATCAGAGATCTGTTAGAGACCAGAGATCTGTTAGAGACCAGAGATCAGTTAGAGATCAGAGATCTGTTAGAGACCAGAGGTCTGTTAGAGACCAGAGATCTGTTAGAGACCAGAGATCAGTTAGTGAACAGAGATCAGTTAGAGACCAGAGATCAGTTAGTGAACAGAGATCAGTTAGAGATCAGTTAGAGACCAGGGATCCATTAGAGACCAGAGATCTGTTAGAGACCAGAGATCTGCTAGAAGACTCTACATGGCATAGCTTGGTGTCGTGCCTCTGTAAAGAAGCTCCACACAATCATACCCTAAAATCTCCTATTCTTTTCAACCCTACCTTACCCCGCTCTACCACACTCTACTCTACCACATTCTACCCTCCCCTCCCCCACTCTACCTTACCTCACCCCACCCTACCATACTCTACCCCACCCTACCCTCCACCCCACAGCAACCTGCCTGTTCCCCTCATCAACTCTTTCCCCCAGAAACCACAGCAAGCCTCTCTCCAGGCCTCTAATCCAGCCTCCAGCCTCTGTGAGGCTTCCCCCTGGGGTCTCCTCTCACTCCACAGAGCTTCTCCTCCCCACACAGCCAGCCCCGGCCGGGTCTCTCCATCTCCAGGTTCCCCCCTCGGTGACAATTTGTCCACATCAGAGAGCCGTCATCCCTAACAAGGTCTGACTGGTGACACGCAGATTGGGAGGGGCAGGGCGCCGGGGTATGTTGGCGTGGTGAGCGCTTGGTGTCTGGCTGCCCTCAGGCCACAGAACTAAGGACATGCTAGGACTGATAGTCGTGTGAGAGGACACAACTGTTTCCTGCTTCTGTGCTCTGCCAGCCAGAAGCCCTACCAAGACCTACCAGCTCACAGTCTGCCACTCTGACATAAGGACAGAATCACAGATGAGGTGATATTAACGTTTTGGTGCGATTCTTTTTTTTTTGGTTTGTCTTTTGCTGGATGAACTTAACTGTAAAAGAGACGATGTGTCAGAGCGTTTGACAGCTCAGTGTTAAGAATGTTTGAGTGCAGATTAAAAGATCACAGGTTTAAACCCTCACTGTGCGTTGCTGCTGCTAAAAAATAATGACTACACGGTAACGTTATTAGTCTTTTTAATTAAATTAATAACCCTGGGTGATAAACTTATAAAAATTGACATGGTGTGAAGGGTTCGTTTAGGGACAGTGTCTGAAAGAAACACAAGATTTTTTTCAAGATCTCATTTGCTGTTTCACGTACCTTCAAAGCAGCTTCGAAAAAACCGAGCCCAACTCTCTTTCTTTGGCTTGTAATAAACCAAGACGAACAATAACATTTCACTTCATTAAACGTTTTGACTACAATTAAAGTCACCCCTTCTTGGCAACTCAATGAGCTTGTGACCCGGATGACAAGGACAAGAGACAACGTGAGGAAAACCCTGACTGAGGGGACAGGACACAAAGGAGGAGGAGGGGCGAGGCTGGGGCGAGGCTGGGACGAGGCTGGGACGAGGCAGGGCCTTCGGATCCTGCGCTTTTCATCCGTGGTAGATGATTGACCCTGGCGTAAGAAAGGCCTCAGAGCTGCCATGTGGAGAGAGAGAGAGAGGCAGGTGCTGAGGGCCTTTTGTTCCAGCCTAAGGACGCTGCTAAGTTAAGGAATCCAGAGCTTAAGGAATCTAATATGGTGTTCTCCTCTCTCACAACCTTTATTTATTTGATAACCTCTCTTTAATCTTTAGAATGATCTTTGAATTTGCGGGGGGGGGGGGATTTCAGATCGTGTTAGTTTCATTTTACACTGGTCAACGTTGCGTAATGAAAGTGTATATGTACAGTTCAGACTCTGTTCATTTAAAAAAAATTGTGTTTAGAAGGGTCATGGCAGGATGGAATAGCCGTGAATCTCCACACATGGTCACACACTAACCTCTCCAGACAGGATCTGGTTTCTTCAAATCACAGATTGGCTCTCTGTTCCGGTCAAGTGTCTCAGGCAGGCTAATTTATGCAATTAGGTCACTATGATACCCAGTTCCACACTCTGCACCGCATATTTACAGTCACTGATGAAGACTACAATTCAAATTGGGAGAAAAGAGTTTCAGTTTCTTAAGCAAAGCGACAAACTCATTGAGATAAATGTACAGAACAGAGAGTGGGCAGCGACTTTGTATGATAGGAATTAAATTACGCATTGAAATCCTGTACCCATCCAGTACTTAGCTTTTCTTTTCTTTTTTTTTACTTGGAAATTTGCGGGCAGATTGTGGCCCGGCTGCCAACAAATGATTATATTCTAAATGTGTAATATTCTGGAAGCTTCCTCAGCCCCTTAGCTCCCCCCCAGTCCCCAGCACCTCAACCTTCCATGCCCCCTCTCCCCCTCTCTCTTCCTCTCTGCCCTTCTTCCGACTCTCTCCCCCATCCCTCACTCCTCTGGCCTACCTCTCTCTCCCTTTCCCTCCCCTCTGCCCTACCTCTCTCTCCCTTTCCCTCCCCTCTGCCCTACCTCTCTCTCCCTTTCCCTCCCCTCTGCCCTACCTCTCTCTCCCATTACCTCCCCTGCACCCTCTCTACATTTATCTCTCCTCTGCCCTCCTTCTCTCTCCCTTTTCCTCCCCTCTGCCCCACCTCTCTCTCCCCTTCCCTCCCCTCTGCCCCACCTCTCTTTCCCTTTCCCTCCCCTCTGCCCTACCTCTCTCTCCCTTTCCCTCCCCTCTGCCCCACCTCTCTCTCCCTTTCCCTCTCCTCTGCCCTACCCCTCTCTCCCTTTCCTTCCCCTCTGCCCTACCTCTCTCCCCCCTTTCCTCCCCTCTGCCCTACCTCTCTCTCCCTTTCCCTCCCCTCTGCCCTCCCTCTTTCACTCTTCCCCTCCGCCCTTCCCCTGCCTCTCCCCAGCCACAGCCCTGCTGGCTGTGCTCACCTCTCTCCTGGCACGATGGCTCTCACCCCCGGCTCTGGCTCCTGACAAGCTCACCCGCTGAGCTACAGCTTGGCCGCCTCACAATGCCCCAGATCCCCATTCAGCACCACAATACACTCACCTGCCTTCCACCTTCCCTTTTATAGCCCTCTCTATTCCCGCCTTGCTCTGTCTCTCCCTGTCTGTCTCTCTCCATGTTTCTCTCCTTGTCTCTCTCTACATGTCTCTCTCTCCCTGTCTTTCTCTCTGTCTCTCTCTCTCTGTTTCTCTCTCCCTGTTTCTATCTGTCTCTCTCTCTCTCTCTCTCTCTCTCTCTCTCTCTGTTTCTCTCTCCCCGTCTCACTCTCCCTGTCTGTCTGTCTCCCTGTCTCTCTCTCCATGTCTGTCTCCCTGTCTCTTTCTCTTCCTGTCTCTTTCTCTCCATGTCTCTCTCTCCATGTCTCTCTCTTCCCTTGTCTCTCTCTCTCCCTGTCTGTCTATCTGTCTCTATCTCCCTGTCTGTCACTATCCTTGTCTCTCCCTGTCTCTTTCTGTCCTTGTCACTCTCTCCCTGTCTCTCCCTGTCTCTCTCTCCCTGTTTGTCTCTCTCCTTGTCTCTCTCTGTCTCTCTCTCCCTGTCTCTCTTCCTGTCTCTCTCTCACCCTGTCTCTCTCTCACCCTGTCTCTCTCTCTTCCTGTCTCTCTCTCACCCTGTCTCTCTCTCTCTCCCTGTCTCCCTCAGTGCTGATAATGGCAGCCATCTCTGTCTTAGACAGGTCCAGGCCGGGTGGTGTGAGCAGGCAGGCAGGCCACCTCCACCACCATGCACGGTCACCACCACCACTGAGTCTGCCTGGCGCTAAACAAAGGTTGTGCGCTCTATCATTCAAACCGGGGCCACTCCGACAGCTGCCTCCGCCACGCTCACACTGACAAACGGCCAGAAAAACAGATGGTTTGTGCATTCATGACCAGTTTAGAGCAGGCCCAGGAGTCCACATTCAGGGGGAGGCTTTTTGTCAGCCATTCTATAATAAAGCTTTTTTAGTCCAGTTGAAAATTAGAAATGCATTTTGAAATTGTCCCTTAATTATTGAGGTCATCCCAGTTGTATGGAGACTGAGGCAGCCTCTTCTTTGGCTTTGTGACACATGACTGATCTGAAAAGATGGGACGCCTCATTTCACTTCTAAAAACCCGCCAACACATTTACATACATTTGTCTCTCATGAAACCCCCAAATGCACAGGATCGGGAGAGCCAACTGGTATCTCTCTCCCAGTCAAGTTCATCATCAACCTTTCGATCAAGCGCGGAATAATTAAAATGGCGGCAATTGTAAAAAAGAAGAAAAAAAAACAATTTAAAAAGAAGAAGACATAAAGAAAAGAAGGGAAAACTGTTTCATCATTTATTATTTGCTTCCAGGTCATTTTTTCCCAGCGTCCTGAATACTTTGGGATTTTAATCTGTACACTTCGTCTGGTCCTGTCGTGTCATTGTTTGGACTCTCTCTCTCCCTGTCAATCAAAGAGCCACACACGTACATCTGCAGCACACACACACATCTGCAGCACACACACACACACATCTGCAGCACACATCTGCAGCATACACACACACGCACATCTGCAGCATACACACACACACACACACGCACATCTGCAGCATAATCGATAGCAGATGAGAGTCCAACCCGCTGAATGTTTCATCACCTCTGCTCTCTGTGTGCCAGATGGCAGAACCAGGGAGCCTGGGGCCGAGGAGGCCCCGCCCAGAGTGTCTCCGTCCTGGGTAGACGAGTCCCACTGCTGGCATTAGCTGGGATGAACCAAAGCCATGGATCTGTTTCCTGGTGTTGTATCTCTCCTCATTTCTCCCTCAGTCCACATCCACCGAACCTAAGCTACAGAACTGTTAGATTAGCCCAGAGTAGACACTCAAGGGGGGAAAACCTGTTTAGTCTCTATTTTTTGGGTCTTTAGTTTTTTTTCTTGGTGTCTTGGCTCATCAGGTAGAGCATGTGACGTGAACTGAGGCCTTATCACAGACACACATGGTCCATTCTGACCCAGGCTACGTTCTCCACATCACCCATCCATTAAACCAGTTTAAGGCCCAAAATACATCTCGAAAAAAAAGAAAAAGAATGTTTGTTCGTTGACTATGTAGATTTGCTGTATGCCATATTTACTTACTTATTTAACTACTAGTACACGGACGGTACATAACATGACACACTGTACATCGCTGTGTGACATGAAGGATTTTCGGTCTTTGGAATCAGCGAAGCGCGAGTTTACTGAGCATCATCGTCAAGTGCTTGGCAACCAACCCACTAAATCATCTCTTATTCTGGGAGAAAACTTCCAAGAGGGTGCCCTATATCATACACGATACTGTAGAGACACATTAGCCCAAATGCCAGACAAAATGACACTAACTTAACTTTGTTTGTGCCCTATACTTAAGCAGTTACACAGCCTCTCCGATCCCTGAGGAAACGTCCAACAACATGAGGATCCTGGCAGCCTGTCTGAATTCAAGATAAAGTCCTTTGTCGTTACTGCTGTCGGCCTCTGCCCTGAAAACATCTGGACGTTCAATATTACATCCGGACTGCAGTTTTAATGCAAACTGTGATGAGAGATTTGGTGACAGTTCTTTTAGTGAGTAATCACACCCAGATGTGACGTTCGGAGACAGGATCTCAGTGTTGGCGTCTTGCTCGGCCGTTCACCAACTGTGTTTCCTACCACGGCTTTAAATCTTTCAGACCAGTGAAATCCCATCTGCGAGAGGCTCTGGTGAGGAGTGCACATCCCAAACCAGCGCTCCGCCTGACAGCCTCCCGCCCTCCACGTTGTAGACAACGGCAAGGACATGACAGAGACAAGTCGCCGAGAAGGGAATTTGGACTGTCTTGGGGGTTTGTACTGTAAGATGGCCGTTTGTGACCGGAGTGACAACATCCTCGTGGTCCCAAAACGAGGAACAAGTGTCAAGAACATGTTCCTTGAAGTTCTCGTTTGTAGAGTCGATCACACGATCTGCTCAGGGTCATTGGAAACACATGTAAAGAGTGGAGCGCTTTTATAAAGGGCAGATACGAAACGAAGTCCAGAGCAAACAGTGTCTTTATTGGATCTGATGTGACTGCTAGTGATTATATTCAGTATCCTATTCAAACATCATCATAGCACTGGACTAGCGAAGATGAATTAGCATAATCATTTGTTCATTAGCATAATCACTGGGCTAGTTTGTCTCTACCACTTAACGTGGTGTATAGCACAGCAGAGACACCCAACAGCATGTTACACACACCAATAACTCGAGCAAACACAATACCCCTGACCTGTAAAACAGCAGGAAAGACAATGATCATATCTTTTGTTTGGTTTGTTTCTGTTTTCTGCTCGAATGATCATTTCCTCCTCAATGGAAGTGTGTGTGTGGGTGTGAGTGAGAGGGTACATTCTGTGTGTGTATATGTGTGTGTGAGTGGTACAATCTGTGTGTGTGTGTGTGTGTGTGTGTGTGTGTGTGTGTGTGATGACGCTGACACGTAAATACACTCAAACCAGAACCGGGCCACGCACACAGATAGCATGCTGTTCGCCACTGAAGCACTGCCCTCCTCTGACCATGAGAAGAAGTGCACACACACACACACACACAGACACACACACACACACAGGAGAACGCTTTAACGATCACCTGATCTCCAACAGCATCCATACTCACAACCTCATCGCATCAACAGGAAGCAGAGGGAACACTACAAAAGAGCAGGCTATAAAAGAAGTTTACATCAGTAGGGCATATTTGGAAGTAGACCTCCTATCAGTGCCATGTGTTGTTGGGCACAGGCTGGCAGTGAATGATATCACTTCCTGTGAGCTCTTCAGAACATGGTGTGGGAAGTGTTTAAGGAAAGACAGACTGACAGAGATGATCTATCCTTGCCAAATTGAACAGCATTTTCACACTTCAGACAAAATATCAGCAATTTGGACAAAAGGCAACTCGGTAAAATTAAACGTGAGAAAAGATTGCCAACGCGAAAATAATCAATTTGAAGCTAAGGTCAGCGACCATCACTGAAAGATTTCAACTGAGCTGCGACCGACAGATTCAGTGACTAAAGTGACAAACACGTACAACTTCAGCAGTCTATGGATACCAACCTCCACAGAGTCTAAGCAGGAAGTATAGAAACTGTCACAAATATAGTATGTCACAAGAGCCTAATCAGCGTTCAGGAGTGGCATTAGTGAGGTGTAAGATGCAGAGGCTCAGTACCCGTGTCAGGAGGGTTTCTTACTGCTCACTGACTCCTAACACATCTGCGCTACTTCCAAGGCTGTACTCTCTTCATAGTGCTTTCACTCCTAGTTCGACGGCACCTTACTCTCTCCCCCTGAGCCCTATCACACACTATCACCACACGAGCACACACACGCACGCCAACACACACCTCTTGACCCCCACACGGTGTTTCGCCCTGTCTGTTCCTTTACTCAAAACTCTCCTCTAGCACACATCACTTCACTGTATATCTGTCCCCCCCAACTTCATATACCCCACGGCGGACTACTACACCCGCAATCAGTTGTTTTTTGCGTTTTAGTGTTCGTTGACTCTGATGCTCACACATACTCATTCGAGCACACGGGCGCAAATACTGTGCGACTAGTCATTTCACTGGCGCCTTCCTTGCAACCCAGGGCTTCATTGCACACACACACACACCACAACACAAGGCGTTGGCCACACACCGGTCCATCCCACCAGGCCAGTGGTGGGTGGCCGCGCCAGGCCACAATTAAAAGCCCCAATGAAACCATGACCTGCAGCGAGCAGCCCCGACCTGGCAGCCTTACAGAGAGCGCACCGCGGCCCTCACGCGCCTAACATGCAGGCACATCTCTACATCAGA
>BROE01000024.1:11323802-11487486 GCA_036571765.1 Plecoglossus altivelis | reverse complement strand
CCCCCTCCCCCACCCCCTCCCCCACCCCCAGGTACGTGTCTGTGGGACGGCCTAGCTGTCTGGCCTCTCACTCCCTCCCCTCTTGCACCACCCAAGGACAGACGCTACTGGGGCAGGCTCTCAGCGGCTCAGAAGAAGTCAGCTGGCACTTGATCTCGACCACAGAACGTGGAAGCTGTAGCGGTCATTTGGCGGGCGATATTAGGAGTCAGTTCAGAAGGGAGAGGCAAGTGACATCGTCACACACGGGGGTTGCGAGTAGCCTTTGAATAGCGATCGAGTAGCCTTTCAATCAAATTCCACCGAGTCCGGTCACACTGTGGATGATAGTAACCTGCCATCGTCCTCATTGCTTGTTCTGTATGCACTAACACACACAGGTCCCCCCCCCCCCATTCCCCNGGGGGGGGGGGGGGGGGGGGGGGGGGTTGGAGGGGCAGAGGCGGGGGCGGAGGCGGAGGCGGTGGCGGGGGGGCTCAGGTGAGGAGGGATTGGTCAGAACCGTCGAACGGGACCAGGGAGCCAGAAAGAACCTGGAGCCAGAGAGACAATAATGGTCCTTGTCTGTACAGTCACCAAATGACTGCTGCTTGGTTAGTTGTAAGCTCCATTTTGGGACGCTTTGGCTCCCATGTTTAATTAAAACCCCATCATCCCCTCTTGGTGTGCTGAGCAGGACAACAGCCCGTCCAATCCAGGTTGGCTTCTTAATTGGTCTTAAATAGCTAAATTGCAATATCCTGCAATCAGTCTTGAGCTTACTAATAAGAAAAGTTAGTACTGACACAAGTTTCGATGCCTGTGCGTTGTATGTGAGAATGCAGATGATGCCCATTGACTTAGGGTTAGGGTAAGGTTTAGAACTGGTCTTTCAAACTACACTGTAGTGATGTACTGTATAACAAAGGCAGGCGTACAATTGCAATGCATAATTGACTTGTCTCAGGAACGGTCAAGGAACACACACGTGTTTATCCATCACACACACACATGCGCATGCACACGCACATGCACGCACACACACACATGCACGCACACACACACACCCAGGCACACACATACACACACACGCACACACACACATGCACGCACACACACACACACACAGGCACACACACACACACACAGGCAACAAAACACGAGCAGACCTTGTGTCAGACCTTGCAGACAAACTGTTGTTTAGGCGCCACATTAATATTCAGAAGGAGCCCTGCCAAAGCTCCTTGAGCAGATGCAGACCAACACACATCTCTGCTGGCCTGACTGAGCTACCACAGCAGCAGTGCTTGCATGGGTGGAGGGAGAGAGAGAGAGGGGGGGAGAGAGAGAGACAGAGAGAGAGAGACAGGGAGGGGGGGAGAGAGAGAGAGGGGGGGAGACAGAGAGGGGGGGGAGAGGGAGAGAGAGAGAGGGAGAGAGAGACAGAGGAACAGAGAGGGAGAGAGAGACAGAGGAACAGAGAGGTATAGGGAGAGAGCAACAGAGAAGGAAAGAGAAGGAGAGATTTAGGGGAGAGAGACAAAGGGAGAGAGAGAGAAGGAGAGAGCGAGGTAGGGAGATAGAGATGGAGGGAGAGAGACAGAGGGAGAGAGAGAGAGGGGGGAGAGATAGGGAGAAAGAGAGAACACGCCACAGAGGAGCAAATGAAGGAAGGAGACAAGAGAGAGAGAGATGGAGAGATAGAGACAAAGTTAGAGAGAGAGAAAAGGAGGATCGCAAAAAAGAAACCAGCTAATCTTGCCCTCCGCATCTCAGCACCCTTCTTCATTGTTACCTCAATGAGTGCAGGCAGGGTCCTACTCCCCTGGCAGGGACTAAGTGGCTTGCTGGCATATGGTGTAACCTCCATTTGAGTGCTAAAAGCTGGATATTGTTTTTGTGGAGCAGATGTTGGCGGGCATGGAGAAAGGCCCAGCTGACAGGAGAGAACAGCTGGGGACAGTGTGTGTGTGAGTGACCCACATACAGGGAGAGTCGTGGTCGTTTGAGGGCCCGCTGCCAAACCGGGAGACGTAATCTGAAGTTTGTTCCGCTTTCGTCTCCGTGCGTACGGCTGGTGGCGACGCTCCCCTGGGTGACAAGCGGTCTGCTTGGGGCTGTGTGTCCTTTACGTTAGAATGCCTTTCGTAGATTTCACTTATCATAAACTCCTGGGGTTTTTGGTGCACGGCATTTCACCGGTCTGGTTGAATTCTAGGGTGAGCAGTCAATTCCAATGAGATGTGAACCAACGCATAGAGCACCGAAATGCCTTCGAAAACACCACAGCAGCTTGTTAGAAATGGACATTGAATGAGCTTTCACGCCCTGATTTGAGTTAATGCATTAGGAACGAGGACGTTTAAGGATCTTGACCAATTTCCCGAAAACCAAGAAATGTCCCGCTGCCAAAAGTAGACAAATGAAGATTACGATGAGATTATAATACGGATGCCAAAGCCATTATCCAGTCTTCTTTGACAAATGTTGTGCCTTTTGGTGAGCAGATGGGACCTGGGGTTTGGGTGGGGAAAGCAGAGAGAGTATCATTCACCCAGTTGGCTGTTGAGAGCGAGGGAGAAACGCGTTGTGGATGCTCAGTCAAAATAACAGTCTGAGGGGGAGAGATTCTATGGCACGTATGGATGGGCATGTTTGAGGGGCATTCATCAGTAGCTATCTGAGCGTTACGCGAACCCCACCAATTCCTGCTAAGGACAAGCTGTCAGAAAACCCCGCTGTCGTGTCTTGGGGTTCCAGCGTTCCGTCGTTAAGTCTTCCATAGGTGCTCACGTGCTTTAAGCTTTTGTGCTGCGTTTTGGGTTCATTATTAACTGCCGCCATCTGTCACCATGATGTGTAATCTATATCATGTTTCTCCTTAAAAATAACTGCGGGGAAACGTTAACACCTTGACTTCCCTTCCGTGCTTCTGTCAGTCACTGCCAGCCCACAGCCGCAGATAGGGAAGAGCACTTTGGACTTCAGTCACTTAATTACGAAAGTGCGACATGTGCAGGCGTGCCGTGGGCAGAGACGAAACAAACAAACCCCTGGCTACTGTTTGAAGGAGTGTCTCCCCTGTGAATAAGATTAGAACGTCCTGTCAGTCAGCGGGGGTCATGGGGAGCAAGAACACTACTTAAAAGGTAATTTAGACAATTAAGAATCTTCCCAGTTGGGCTTGGGGGGGCAGGGGGGGGCATGTGGGCAGGAGCTACAACACAACCAAATAAAAACTGTGATGAAACCCAAGCCTTCGGGCAAACTGACTAACCTGTCTTCAAACCAGCGGTGGTGTTGCAGTTTCCATCGACCAGGGATGTTCTCACTCGTTCCAGGCAGCTTCTTCATTAATTAACAACAGTGTTTGTTGACTAGATTGATAAAATCGGATTCCTTCGGGAGCAAGAAGGCAAATCGCAGGCAGACGCCTTCATGCTCGTCGGAAAGATGGAAGCCGTGGGCCCCGGCTCCAAGGTGTAGCCTGGCACACCAAGGTTACCGGTGCTAGACATAGCTGTTCTCTCCCACCACACACCCCTCCTCAACAATAGATGTCTAAATATTTACAATGCAGATGTCTTTATTTGAAGTTCGTCCCTGAAGAAGGTTGAATCACCTGCAGCTGAGTGTGATGGACGTGTGTGTGTGTGTGTGTGTGTGTATGTGTGTGAGTGTGTATGTGTGTGAGTGTGTGTGAGTGTATGTGTGTGTGTGTGTATGAGTGTGTGTGAGTGTATGTGAGAGTGTGTGTGTGTGTGTCTGTATGTGTGTATGTGTGTGTGTGAGTGTGTGTATGTGTGTGTGTGTGTGTGTGTGTGTGTGTGTGTGTGTGTGTGTGTGTGTGTGTGTGTGTGTGTGTGTGTGTGAGAGAGTGTGTGTATGTGAGTGTGTGTGTGAGAGAGAGAGTGTATGTGAGTGTGTGTGTGTGTGAGAGAGAGTGTGTGTGTGTGTGTGTGTGTGTCCATGTTGTGAGAAGACAGGATTGAGAGGCAAACAAATCTCCTGCAAAGCGATCAGGGACAAGGACTTAGCTAATTACCCAACAGTCCACTTTGATTACTCATGCTGGTGTTTTTCCAGGTTTTCTTCAAATGCATCACAATTTTCAAGAAGTTTTGTTTGGAGAACTCTGGCTACAAACTAAATTCACCTAGAAAAACTAGTATTTTAGCGCTGAACTATTCGTGATGCTGTAAAAAAAAGAAGAAAAAAAAGAAATGAGACTGGAATATTTGATCTTCTGGAAATATTTTGCCTTGGATTCCACCAGCGCTCAAGTCAAAGATCACTGTCGTAACATATTGTGACAAACGCCAAACACACACACAAACTGTCCGTCAAACAGTCCCTCAGACGTCTGTCTACGTGCTGTCAGTCCCCAGTACGCATAACATACCACCCCAGCCTCCGCCCTGCCCGCTGCCCCTGCAAGCCTTTCATCTATAATTCATAAGAGGACTCAGATGAAGCGTCACCACGGTCACATCTAACCTGACCGTCCCAGAGCCCTCTGATAGGCCAGGACCTGGGTTAGGTCAAACGACATCACTCAAGGACACACCCCCTCCTGTACCTGGACAGGGGCTGGATCCGACATGGGCAGGTGGCATCTCTCCTCGGCCCTGACAGGGGTTACAGACAACGCGCCCGCTCTCCGCTGCGTCTCCCTCCTCCTCACGAGGGCCTGAGAGGACAGACCGAACGCCACCGCCGCCACCGCCGCCACCGCCGCCCTGACAGAAGTTATGAATAGAGATCGGACTGTGTAGCTGACAGGTCGTTGTGATGGCCGCTTGGGGGCCTTGGGGAGAGCGAGCGGAGTGTGTTTGACAGAGAGAGACCGTGATCGCAGGGCTCACACAGACCTGCTGCTGCACAGGTGGTCCGGGGACAGGTGAGCACCAGCTGGTGGTGTGGCAGGATGTGTGTGTGTGTGTGTGTGTGTAAAGGCCCAGTGGAATTGACTTTGTGTCTCTTAGACAGGAACACTAAATAAGAGCTCAGAGGTAATCTCTCGAGTGTTTACATGCGTACGCCGCGTACATGAAATAACACTGGAATCAATCTGAAGGGGTTCAGAAACAGCCTCACGCGGACGCAACAGTCTGCTGCCGTGCAGGAGAAAGTGTGTGTCTGTCTTTTTGTGTGTGAGTGTGTGTGTGTGTATGAGTGAGTGTGTGTGTGAGTGTGTGTGTGCGTGAGTGTGTGCGCGCGTGTGTGTGTGAGTGTACACGTGTGTGTGTACAAGTGTGTGTGAGTGTGCGCGTGTGTGTGTGCGTGTATGTGTCCATGTGTGTGTGTGCGCACGTGTGTTTGTGCATGTGTGTTTGCGTGTGTGTGTGCGTGACTGTGCATGTGTGAGTGTGCATGTGCGTGTGTGTGTGTAGGTGAGTGAGTAGGTTTTGAGAGTGTATGACACACGGAGAGAGGAGCTGTGAGTCTGTGTGGTTGCTCCCTCTTTCCCTCAGCGCTCAGCCCCCACATCAGCTTGACTTTGATGGACACATGCTACCCCATGCTTGGCAGGAAGGTCTTTTGAAGAAACAGAACAAAAACAGCATCAGAGGTTGGACTAACGCGGCCCTCCATCCACACACACATACACGCATACACACACACGCATACACACACACGCATACACACATACACACCCACACACACACATACAAGCGTACACACACACAAACACATACACACATACACACACACGCATACACACACAAACACATACACACATACACACCCACACACACACATACAAGCGTACACACACACAAACACATACACACATACACACCCACACACACACATACACGCGTACACCCACACGCATACACACACAAACACATACACACAAACACATACACACACACACACATACACGCGTACACACACACAAACACATACACGCATACACACCCACACACACACATACACGCGTACACCCACAAACACATACACGCGTACACACCCACACACAAGCACTTACACGCATATACACACACAAACACATACACGCATACACACACGCAAACACATACACACACACATACAAACACTTACACGCATACACACACACAAACACTTACACGCATATACACACACACAAACACTTACACGCATATACAAACACACACAAACACATACACGCATATACACACACACACACAAACACACACTCACCCCCTGATTTCCTTCATGTCACCATGACGATCTCTGAGGAGATGAAGGACGACGAGAGTCAGACGTTGACCTGGACAGGCAGGTGGGTGACAGCGACGAGCTAGAGACTCTGACGTCTTGTGTGTGTTTGGTGATTGTAGGATGGTGATTGTAAGATGGGGTTTAAGGAGTGTCTGGATGTGTTTGGAAAGACATTGTTTTCCATGTTAGCACAGACATTCACACCTGTGGGTTTTCCTGTTATTAATATACTGACGAGCCTCAACTTTGGAAGCAAACAAACAGAAGGTTGTTGAGAGACACATCGAGTCTCTGACTCCCTCTCTCTTTCTGACTTCCTGTTTCTCTGACTCTCTTTCTGACTTCCTGTTTCTCTGACTCTCTTTCTGACTTCCTGTTTCTCTGACTCTCTTTCTGACTTCCTGTTTCTATGACTCTCTTTCTGACTTCCTGTTTCTATGACTCTCTCTCTTTCTGACTTCCTGTTTCTCTGACTCTCTTTTTGACTTCCTGTTTCTCTGACTCTCTTTCTGACTTCCTGTTTCTCTGACTCTCTTTCTGTCTTCCTGTTTCTCTAACTCTCTTTCTGACTTCCTGTTTCTCCGACTCTCTCTTTCTGACTTCCTGTTTCTCTCTCTTTCTCTTGTCAGATTTACACAGGAAAGAGTCACGGTTTGACCAAAGCCAGCACTAACCCTCAGCCCCTTCAGACAAAGGCAGTCCTGCTCCATGTCTCTATCTGTCTGTCTGGCTCATCCCATTATATCCACTCTGCTGCCTGCGGTCCTCAGCTTTGATGAGCCTTCACCTGAGTTGACAGGTGACTGTCCTGAGGCGGGTCCGAGCCATCGGGGGAGACCCAACCTGCCAGCGATCTGTCAGGGGCCTTCACAACCTGCTCTGTCATGTCATCTCCTCCATGCCAATCAACGTGACACATCAAGTTTGTGTCAGGCAACAGAGCGGGAGAGGATTCCCATCTAACACAGCATAGCTGGAAGACCAGTTCATGGACACACACACACTCACACACACACAGGGACACACACACACACACACAGACACACACACAGACACACACACACAGACACACAGACACACCCATCTAACACAGCATAGCTGGAAGCCTCCTGCTCTGCCAGGCAATTATTATCACGGATGGATGTAATAAAGTACCGTTGCCAGGGCTCGTGTAAATAATTATAAGTAATTATATTTCTTGCCTCCTTGTTTCAGCAGTTATTATAATTGCTGGTTAAAACCGCAGACGTATGAAGAGGGCAGGGTTTGAAAGGAGGGTGAGAGAGATGACATGCTTTAGCGTGAGGATAGGATGAAGCCACAGTCATCTTGTTCCATCGTGCCAACTTAGTGACATGGAGAACACAAACGTGTTTTTTTCTTTTAAAGCTGTTGTTGTTACTAATTATTTACCAGGGTCCAATCAAGCCGTACAGAAATTTTAAAAATAGAAAGAGTGTGTCTTTATATCTTTGACTCACAACAGCTGATTGTGTGTTTGGAACCATCATCTAGATAATCATCTATTTCCTTTGAATTTCATTTTCTGTCATCTCTCAGATGCCGTTCCCCTCTGACCAGACTGAGATTCATTTGCGTGATGGCAAAGGTTAGGTCGACCTCGCCCTGTAATCTGTGCTTTTCCAATGTTATGAGGAGAGGGTAGCCATGTGCACCATATGGCTCGCGGTTCCAACAATAAATCAAGTTCAGATATCCCATTATAATTTATCAGTGAAATTATGCAGTGTTTCATTCAACAAACAGCCAGTCGTTGGGTGACTTTCCTAGACCTCTATTTTCCAGAGGCGAAACTGCAAAACTGACAGAGTTTCGATCCCACCGTTGGGTCGTCGCATACAGGAAGTGACTGATTGATTGGTGCTCTGTTATTGGTGGAGGGGTTTTTTCCCCCATATGTAAATGAGTAACCTTTAAGAGGGCTGAGAACGACAGCAGTGGCAGATGGGCAGTAACCATAATGGGATGGAGGTTGGCGAGAATAAATATTCCCTGGTCTGGACCTTGGCTGGCTCTCTGGTCCACATCTAACCACTGTAGGCTTAGTGACAAACAGCCCCCAGACCCAATAGAAGGTTAAACCCATGCAAGTAACTCATGTTTTTCTTCTATGTTATTTCAGAGTAGCGTCAGAGATAATGGGGGCATAATTAGCCCATATTTTGGGCAACCAAAACAGAGATGCACATGAAACGTTGAATCTATTTCAACCTGCTCTAGTCACCATGGGGACTGAAGATATTATCATATAGCTCCACAAAAGCATAACGAGGACAGTTGAAGACTGCTCAAACAGAGTTCCTTCAAAACCCAATCCCAGCCGCATTATGCAGTCAAGCGTTTAGGCTTTTCTGAAACAGCTCGACAACAGCTTTCGGGCTATTGTTGAGAAGCCCTCCATGAGACTTGAGTATGCCATCCATTCCAATTGCAGACACTTTAAAGAGAGGGGCTTCAGTGATGAGGTTCTTTTGTTCCTATCACTCTAACCACAAGGAACACACCGAGACAAAGACATTAGTGGTGTCTAATTGAAATCCTTGAGAGAGAGAGAGAGAGAGAGAGAGAGAGATAGAGAGAGAGAAGCGGAGAGAGAGAGGGAGGGAGGAAGGGGGGAGGGAGAGAGAGATGGGGGAGAAAGAGGGAGAGAGGAAGAGAGAGTAAGAGAAACAGGAGGAAGAGAGAGAGGGAGGAAAGGGGAGAGAAGAAAAGAGAGAGATAGTGTGAGAGACAGAGTGAAAGAGAGAGGGGAAAAAAGAACGAGAGGGAGGGGGAGAAAGAGAGGGGGGTGAAAGAGAAAGGGAGGGGGAGACAGAGAGGGGATGAGAGAGAGAATCCCAGACTGACTAAATAAATGCAGGCCACACAGACTCAAACCCCACTGTGAGACAGTGGGAAACGGCCATTCCCTCCCCCCAAGCCTTAAATTAACATGACAGCCAGTAGCTTACTCGCCATTGCAAAGTGAGTGATTAGTATTATCATTTAAATTGTAATTTGGCAGTTAATTAAAGTGACCTTGGTTGTTACTGGTGCTTGGATGAATGGGCGACGGGAGTGCCATTCAGTCTCTTTCTCTCATCGCCGTCTGTGTATCTGTTGTTGGGGTCAGTTACAGGATGAAGTTGCTCCGGTGACGAAACCGAATTAAGCAGCTGTCATCTCTTACCTGCCCCACGTCGTGTGAGACGATCAATTTATGATCGGTTTAAGAGCGGAGATTTTTCCCTTTCCTGTCATTATTATCGTGCGATTCATGATCAGTTTCAGGTCGTTTCAGTTGTCATTAGAGCGGAGAAGTAAAAATCGGATGGCATGAAATCATCGGAACCTCACATAAATAGTCGATGAAAAGTTTCTGACAACATCTCTAAAGCTAAATGTAGTGTGTTTAACAATTATTTGCAAAGATTAGAGTATAGAAGTTGTTGGCAGAATTTTTATTTGATATATTTTAACTCACTGCCAATGCATGGGCTTATAATGAATAATTTAACCAGAGATGCTAATGTTCTAGAACTCACAAAATCCGACGTGGGAACGAAACATTCCTACTTATCAGATGTGACAAGGGGAAGTTTAGATAACCTTCACAGGACACACAGAACGATTATGCACACTACATTTGTTTAGCCAGTAGTGTTTAGCATGAGACTGTGATGCATATTTCATGTCGTAATTTAACTCCGGTGCGAGATGTCGAAAAACAGGACCTGAATCGGACATGAATTATACAGGCGCATTCTTGGCTTCTCTCTAGAGTCTCGCTAACACAGCTTAAGCCTGCACTGAAGCTTTTACATCGGAATGTCAAAGAAACGCATTCTCGCATCTGACGTATTTAAATAGGTCTTCATTTGACATGTCATAGACGACACACAGTAGCTCCTGAAAGCTGCAGACCAACAGTGCTTGCTGGTCGAACCTTCTGCTCACTGTAGGTTGGCCTCAACTATCTCTTTCTCCTGTCAAACGGTTCATCCTTCACTTCCTCTGTTTAGCCGCTAACATGAAAGGGGTTTCAAAACCAGAGTGTGTGTGAGTGTGTGTGTCGGGAGCGGGGGCATCACAACAGGTACCCACAATGCATCTGTCTCGAAGGCAGAGTGACAGCAGGTAAATTACTTGTCAGTAAGGTCTGCATTTCAATTCTTGCATATTTAGAACGAGCTTTGATAAAAAAGCCTCATCTCCCCCCCCCCCCCCCCCCCTCTCTCTCTCTCTCTCTCTCTCTCGCTCTGAACAGTCCGATTCACCACTAACTGTTTTTGATTAAAACGTCAATAAGGCTGTTGGCTCCTTTCATTTCTGGGGCCCCGAGCTGTCTGTCTCCCCTCCCATCCAGAGGCAGGTCCGGTGCGCGACTCACACGCCTGTTTATCCACTCTGAGGAGCATGTCATGTAATAAGCCCCGTCTCCAGAGAGTGTTTATACTGATAGGGGGCTGCTGATTAGGACAAAAGGCCTTTGAATCCTATTCTGGCTTCCGCTGTGGCAGGTGACTACTGAGGTAAACACGTCTCTCTGGGGGACGAGAGCAGAGAGAGAGGGAGGATGGGGAGAGAAGAGAGTGACAGAGAGGGAGAGAAACACAGAGAGAGGATAGTGAGAGAAGAGAGTGACAGAAAGGGAGAGGAAGAGAGAGAGCAGAGAGAGAGAGACACAGGGAGAGGAGAGAGACAGAGAGAGAGGAGAGAGAAAAAACAAACATTTTCATCAGCTTGACAGCTGCTGCCTGAGTTGGGTTTTATTTGGTAGCAGAGTAACAGAGGCACATCCAGAGGTACAGCTTTCACACCCTGAAGGGGAGCCACCATCTCCACCACACCTCTAGTGCTGCTGGAGAGCCACTGTTTCTCTGGTCTGCTTCTCCCTCAGGGTGAGACGCTCACCAAAATAAACAACCAGAGATGTCTGGATGTTAGAATCAGATGAGGCTAGCTAAGACTGTTATTCTTCTTTTCCCCACAAAATATGAATAACCTTCGCATGAAGTCATTTACATGTTGAGGAAGGTTTGACAGAACTTAGCTGTTACAGAATATGAGGCTGTGTGTTTTCCTGTTTGTCTATTTCAGTTTTGTTTGTGTGTGTGTGTGTGTGTGTGTGTGTGTGGGTGGGTGTGGGTGGGTGTGTGTGGGTGTGTGTGTGTGTGCGTAGGTGTGTGTGGGTGTGTCTGTGTGTGTGTGTGTACATAGGTGTGTGTACATGTGTAAGTATTCATTCATGTTGGCGTGCTTCTGAGGACGAGGCAAGAGGACGAGGCAGGACAGACGAGGCAGGACAGATGAGGCAGAACAGACGAGGCAGGACAGATGAGGCAGGACAGATGAGGCAGGACAGATGAGGCAGAACAGACGAGGCAGGACAGATGAGGCAGGACAGATGAGGCAGGACAGTCAGAAAGAGAGGCAGCTGGATCCACAGATGCTCTTTGTAAAAACATCCTGACTCACTTGTTTCCCTCCACTTGTTTGTTTCCTGCTAATTTAGCCCTTCAGCGCTCAGGGAAGAAAATGCTGCTCTGTTTTCATACTAACAAGGCAATTAGCAATCATTACACATTTTATTCCTGTTGCCCACAGGCAGCGATTGGTGTTTACTTAACCCACTGACAGGCTTGTCTGTGTTTGCGTGTGGCCTGTGTGTCTATATGGGATGCGGATGCCTCTGCAAAGGACTAATCCACAGATTTACATGATTGCAATTAAACCCATCATTAGCAAAAGCATTGATTTCCACGCTCACTGTTGCTCTTGTGTACAGTAGGGTGTCTTGTCCTCTGGAGGGAGGGTGGGGGTGGGGGTGGCTAGGGAGCTGCTGGTGGTGGAGAGGGAGGATATAGGAGGAGACAGCAGGCATTAACACCAAAAGAGCTGTAAATGATGCTCAAGGCTCCCCAAGGACGGCCTGTCAGGATGGGATCACCGGGAACACACCGTCAAGGAACACACCGTCAGGGAAGACACTGTCAGGGAACACACCGTCAGGGAAGACACCGTCAAGGAACACACCGTCAGGGAAGACACTGTCAGGGAAGACACTGTCAGGGAACACACCGTCAGGAAACAAACCGTCAGGAAACACACTGTCAGGGAAGACACTGTCAGGGAAGACACTGTCAGGGAACACACCGTCAGGGAAGACACTGTCAGGGAACACACCGTCAGGGAACACACCGTCAGGAAAGATACCGTCAGGGAACACACCATCAGGGAAGACACTGTCAAGGAACACACCGTCAGGGAACACACCGTCAGGGAAGACACCGTCAGGGAACACACCGTCAGGGAAGACACTGTCAGGGAAGACACTGTCAGGGAACACACCGTCAGGGAACACACCGTCAGGGAAGACACCGTCAGGGAACACACTGTCAGGGAACACACCGTCAGAGAACACACCGTCAGGGAAGACACCATCAGGGAACACCGTCAGGAAACAAACCGTCAGGGAAGACACTGTCAGGGAACACAGCGTCAGGGAACACACCGTCAGGGAAGACACCGTCAGGGAACACACTGTCAGGGAACACACCGTCAGGGAACACCGTCAGGAAACAAACCGTCAGGAAACACACTGTCAGGGAAGACACTGTCAGGGAAGACACTGTCAGGGAACACACCGTCAGGAAAGATACCGTCAGGGAACATACCATCAGGGAAGACACTGTCAGGGAACACACCGTCAGGGAAGACACTGTCAGGGAAGACACTGTCAGGGAACACACCGTCAGGGAAGACACCGTCAAGGAACACACCGTCAGGGAACACACTGTCAAGGAACACACCGTCAGGGAAGACACCGTCAGGGAAGACACCATCAGGGAACACCGTCAGGAAACAAACCGTCAGGGAAGACACTGTCAGGGAACACAGCGTCAGGGAACACACCGTCAGGGAAGACACCGTCAGGGAACACACTGTCAGGGAACACACCGTCAGGGAACACCGTCAGGAAACAAACCGTCAGGAAACACACTGTCAGGGAAGACACTGTCAGGGAAGACACCGTCAGGGAACACACTGTCAGGGAACACACCGTCAGGGAACACACTGTCAGGGAACACACCGTCAGGGAACACACCGTCAGGAAAGATACCGTCAGGGAACATACCATCAGGGAAGACACTGTCAGGGAAGACACTGTCAGGGAACACACCGTCAGGGAACACACCGTCAGGGAAGACACCGTCAGGGAACACACTGTCAGGGAACACACTGTCAGGGAACACACCATCAGGGAAGACACCGTCAGGGAACACACCGTCAGGGTACACACCATCAGGACAGGCCAGGAGAAGGGAGTAGGAAGGGAGAAGGGAAGTGAGGAGGGTGGGAGGGAGTTGGGGGGGGTGGCGGTATGGAGAGGGGGGCGTCCCACACCGGAGAAGAACTAAGAACACAACCTCCTCAAATGAGCAAATCAGAGTACCAAAAGTTAAGGTAATGATTGGAAGCTACGCTACAGATGACACAATCTGGTCGTCCGCATTAAACACTGTGGTGTAGAAGGAGCGAGGGGTCAGGCCAGATCAGTGCATTAAACCTTGGACAACCCAAAAAATACATACCAGCTCATAACAGTCAACTACGCACTAAGACCCAGACAAAGAGAACTCCCTCTCTTCTCTTGTCTTTAGATTCCCCCCCTACCCTCCCTCCTCCCTCCTTTCCTCCCTCCCCTGTCTCCTTCACTCCCTCCCCTCCCTCCCCTCCTACCTCCCTCCCTCCTTCCTTTCCACTCCTCCCTCCCTGCTTTCCACTCCTCCCTCCCTCTCTCCCCTTCCCCTTCCCCCTCCCTCCCTTCCCTTCTCTCCCCTCCCTCCCTCCTTCCATTGCTGCTCCTCTCCTGGCTCTGTGAGGCTCTGTGCCCTCATTTCATATGCGGGTTCATCTGGCGGGGAACGGCATGGCCCTCAGAGCAGAGTGGCCCAGCTTAGTCCCCGGGGCAGGGCCCTCTGTTCGGCGGGCCCCCGGGGGCCGACCCCCCCTGCCCTGTTACCTGCCTCGGCTTGTCTGAGCAGCCATGGTCACCATATGTGGAGCTGCGGGAAAGCAGATGCTGTTTTTCCATTTGTGAAATCAAATTGTTGGAAAACAGTCAGTTGGATTTTTTTTATGTGCTTTTAAACGGCCAGCGTCACTGCAGCTAGGAAGCCTCAGAGAGAGGAGGCTGGTGAAGTGGCAGATTGAGGGAAAGGTTTGGGGAGGGACTTCAGGACGTGGACTACATTCTTGACCCTGTGTGAACTGAAATGATGTGAACAGGTCAGTTTGGATGATGGGGCTGACTGTTTCCACTGACAGGAAGGAACGGTACACACACACACACACACACACACACACACACACACTGTCCTGGCACGTCCTGTCTGTAGCTGAGCAGTTCCTTTGTCATGTCATCTGCTGATTCTGACAGACAATACGGGGGTGAGGATGTGTGTCAGAAAGATGAAAGCCAGTATGGGGTGACAGACACTCTCTCACGCACACCTCTCCCTCCCACTTCCCTCCCTCCACCCTCTCCCTCCTCCCACCTCTCTCCCCCCACCCCTCTCTCCCAATTCCCCCCTCCCTCCTCTCTCCGCCTCACATCTTCCCCCCTCTACCCTCCCTCTACCCCCTCCCCTCTACCCCCCTCCCTCTACCCCTTGCCCATCCCTCTTCCCTCCCCATCTCCCCCCCCGCTCCCCACCCTCCCTCCTATCTCCTCGTCCCCTCGTCCCTCCCCCTTCCCTCGTGTACCTCCCCGGCCCTCCACCCCTCCTGTCCCCCCACGATTTTGAGCAGCAAGGAGCCAGGGCAAGGCATGGTGGGCCTTGACACTTGTCATCACCTACACTTACTCGCCAGGGAGGAAAGACAGCACAGATCCCACATGTTAGAGTAGCCCTGCAACACACAACCACACACAGTGCGCCCACACTGTGCCGCACACTGTATACACACTGTATACATATCACAGTATACACACAGAAAAACAACTGTAACACACACTCTCCCCCCTCCCTCCCTTCCCCTCTACCTCCCCCCTTCACCCCTCTCTGTCCCACCACATTTTAGCAGCAGGAGCCAGGGCAGGCATGGTGGGCTTGACACCTGTCACTCACACACCGCCAGGGAGGAGACAGCACCAGATCCCACATGTTAGAGTAGCCCTGCACACACACACACACACTGTGCGCACACTGTGCGCACACTGTATACACACTGTATACATACACACTGTATACACACACACTGTACACACACTGTATACACACACTGTATACACACTGTATACACACACTGCATACACACACTGCACACACACTGTATACACACACTGTATACACACACTGTACACACATTGTACACACAATGCACACACTTACACTGTACACACATGCTGTATACACACACTGTATACACACTGCATACACACATTGTATACACACACTATACTGTATACACACACTGTTCTCTCACACACTGTACTGCACACACACATGCAAGCACAGGCATATATGAACACACACAACTCACTGGTCGCGAGCACACACACAATACGCATTGTTAAAAGACTTTTTTACAACCTCATCAATCTTTGACAAATGAGTGACACCAGCCTAGCGCCGTCACTACCAGCAAGTCTGGTGTAATGGCACTGCCATGCCTTTCAGAGTGACACAAACATTAAAGCAATCTTCAAGCGAAGTTGATACGGTTCGTCCAAAGGATACAATTAAGCACCCGAACAACACGGCGACCTCAGTCAGCCTGGGAGCGACTTCATCCTGGCGACAAATTTCATTAACAGACCTGATGTACACGGCAGCTTACATGGCTACAGTTCACATAAATTTCAGGGTGTGTGGGGGGGAGGGGGTAGGGGGGTTGTGGTCACATTACAACTAATCAAACTCGGTCCCTGTATCCTGGTGTGGAGAAGCACTCCTGTTCACACAAGGGAGATCAAGGAAAATATTATGCTTTATTTCTAATCAGCATAAATTACCAGCATCCATCAGTGGCGTCTCAAATTAAAAATCCCCCTTTGACAAAGCTTTGCTAACAGTGCGAGTTTTGCCCGTAAATCACTGCGATTCAACCCAATCATGGAGGATCCCTCAACGCCACCATCGCATACCAGTCAAGATCTCATCTGATCATCTTGCCTCCGTTTGGTAATCTTAGACGTTGGGGGGCAAAATGGTAATTTTCTTTCCATAAACACACAAAGAACGTGCACTTGTATCTATAAGGGAACATGTGATGTCGCTGCAAGATATTTTAGTACCATGAGCATAATTCCTTCACGATGCCCCCCCCCCAATCACACCCTGAGAAAAAGGGCATTATATTTCTATTCGGAAAAATATCTATATTATAATTCTTACAACTGTAGTGATTTTTCATTAGGCCATTTTGGTGCCCCCTCACCACCTGGTGCCCCCTCAGCACTTGGTGCCCCCTCACCACTTGGTGCCCCCTCACCACTTGGTGCCCCCTCACCACTTGGTGCCCTGTGCACTGAGTGTGATGGGAGTGGCAGCACCAGGAACATGTGTCTCTGAGGGAACAGGCACATCTGCAGGATGTGCTTGTGGACATCTGAGAGTATCCCTCAAAGACCTTCAGCACGCCACCGTTACAAGAGATGTAATCAAACGCATCTTTAACAGGGCCAACATCATTATACAAGGCTCTTCAACACTTACTTCAACTCTTACTGAAAAAGTGCAAACATGACTGGTTGGGTGTTTGCAACAACAGTCCCATGTCAAGTTTTCCTCTAGTGTCAGTAAGACAAAGGCGCTATGGTACATGGCAGCCGAGACAGGAAGATGTCAAGTTCAGGCTATTGTGACACGTGTTTCTTTGTGAGCGCAAAGTCATTCAAGGCTAACATGCAACACATGTCATTTGCATAATTAATGAAACTGATGTTTCACATCTTTGTCAACCAAGATTGAGAGAGCAGAGAGTCGAGCAGGATCTTTACGTGGGTTTCTGAGTTCAGGTTTGCTTAGTATGAGGTCAGCGTCATCATTTGTAGTTCTGCCAGCAAAGAAAACAATCAGGTTAAGAACAAGCGTCTCTTCTTGGCATGAACATGAGGTGAAGACCAATCCTGGCTAAAATAAATATCTGCTCTATTTTGCAAACACTAAAGTCACAAACACTAAAGTCACAAACATTAAAGTGACAAACACAACGCGATTGGTCTTCAGTCTATCGTTGCCAAATCCAAAAGTGCTTTAGAATCTGCGAAGGATCCTAATTAGTGTAATTGATGTAATTATTAGCTGAAGTGCACATATTTAACATTTGGAAAAAAAAAAAAAAAGTTTAATAGTGGGTGATTAAGAGTACTCCAGGACACCTCGATAAAACATAGAGGTAGAGAGACTACAATGGAATTTGTTGAATTAATCAAATAAGTGGGGGCAATTAACTAAGTGAGTGCTTGGTAGGAGGAATGGAGAGATGGAGGAGGCCAGAGAAAGGACAATGGAATTCTTCAGGAAGTGCTTGTGACCTGTCATTGCATTAGAACTAGAGAAACGCACTTCTGGTCAGGAGAGGTTGAGAGTGTTGAAAGAATGATGTCCACACTCAAAGGCTTTTAAATCTAGATATACTATGAGTCATAAAAAGTATAAAACTAGCATTAATACAATGCTGAAGATGAGCCGTTCTCTGTAAGATGAGGTAGATTGTTGGATTTCAAGGCCATGGGTATGGAGTTTGTGTTACAGCAGGCTAATTTTTGGGGCGAACCCAAACACAGACACAGACACAGACACAGACACAGACACAGGCGATGGACTGAGCTCTGGTGTCTGTGTTGAAGGAGTTGACAGAAAGATGAGAAGTGTTGGTGGATAACATGGGCAGGCTGGACCGGCAGGGGAAGCTTGGCAAACAAACAGAAGAGGAAGGTTCTGGAGCACAGGGACAACCAGAACCGACTTGGAAGCAAAACACAACTCACAGTCTGTGGAGGACTGACAGAAGACGGTACCGCTGATCCAGCAGCAGCCAGACGAGGACTGGATGGAGAACTGGGACTGAACACACTGCTGAGGTGATCAGGTGAGTGAAGGCAGGTGTGCAGGATCCAGGTGGGCAGGATCCAGGTGTGCAGGATCCAGGTGTGCAGGATCCAGGTGTACAGGATCCAGGTGAGCGAAGGCAGGTGTACAGGATCCAGGTGAGTGAAGGTAGGTGTGCAGGATCCAGGTGGGCAGGATCCATGTGAGTGAAGGCAGGTGTGCAGGATCCAGGTGTGCAGGATCCAGGTTTGCAGGATCCAGGTGTGCAGGATCCAGGTGTGCAGGATCCAGGTGGGCAGGATCCAGGTGAGTGAAGGCAGGTGTGCAGGATCCAGGTGTGCAGGATCCAGGTGAGTGAATGGCAGGTGTGCAGGATCCAGGTGTGCAGGATCCAGGTGTGCAGGATCCAGGTGTGCAGGATCCAGGTGAGTGAATGGCAGGAACACACACACACACAGACCAGAGGGAAAAACACAAGGGGCCTGGCCGTGGCCGTGGCCATGGCAACACTAGCCTCTACTTGCAAAGATACAAAAACCAAAACCCTCAAATGACAATTCAAGACCTTGTTTATGTTTGTTGTTTACGCTTGCAAACAACAACTAACTGAAGCTCTCATTGACCATCACGACTCGCTGCCCAGCGGAATCCTTGGTTTCATGTCCAAGTCCAACCTTGTGGCGAGCAGTTCAAAGACGGGAGAGACATCCCAATCAGGGAGAGCCTTGGAAGCAGCTTCCACTGCCTGAGATGAGTTTGGTTGAACAGATGGCGTTTCAATTTTGAACTTTTGCACTGGTGCAAAAAAAAACAGAAAAAAGAAAAAATTGCTCGGAGAGTCAGGCTGTTTTTCCTCACAGTGAAGACAGGAGCCTGCGTTCAGACGAAGGGGGCGTGTGACACAGCTTTCCTCGCCATTTCTGACTCCACGCTCGGCGCTCGCAGGCGAGCCAGACTTAGACAGGCGGCACGGGGGGCCGAGGGACCCTACTGGTTCCCTCCATCGACGCTTCAGAACGAAAGGTCACGGTGTCGCGATGGCGGTTCGCAACAACGTTTCGGAATAGTCGACCGTATTCTTTTAGCTCCGCGTCTCTCCGCCGCGCGTCTACCTCGGCGTCTACTTCAGCGCGTGAAAATAGCTCGAACCGTAAGGAGCCTTGCCCTAGTCACGTCAGCGAGGGCTCTCTGAAGGTCCCCCTGCCTGTCCCTCAGCATGTGTGTCCTCTCTGGCACCGCCCGCTCCTCTTGCCCCCATATTAGCAACATCATGTTCTCAATTTCCCCCCCAAATACCACTGTGAGGTCTGGCAGCCAGCTCACCCACGCCGCCACGAGCTGGGAGGACAACTGGAGAAGGATCACAGTTCAGGGCCAGTCAGACGGAAAATATGGAGATCAGGCTGTGGACGGGCCGCTGCGAGTGTCCCCCCCCCCCCCCCCCGTTTGAGCAAGCTGCCACAGTTTGACTGACAAACGGACTTCTCTCTATATTTTTTTTCCAAGGCGGGCCCGTGCCCATTCCAGTCAGAGTTTATTGAAGGTGATTTTGATCTCCTCCGCGAGGCCGTAGCAGTGACGCCGCCATCTGTCACCTTGATTGCATGGCGGCCTCTCTAGGGGGAGCGCTATGGCTCCTGATCGTTTACAGATTGTGCTGCTTTCGCCTCCATAAGGACCACATGCACAGGGCCAGATGGTGAGCATACACGCTTATTATGAGTCTTTATCTCTGTGCAGGAAGGAGTGGAACCATTAGGCCTCCCTCAGGATCTCCACTCCTCTCTACATCCATGCTGTTCCTCCACAAATACAGTTCTCCTCTTCAGCTGTCACTGGCCTCGCTGTACACACACACACACACCCCCGCTCGCACGCGCACCGCTCGTCGAAGAAACAAACAGTGATCCACTAAGGGAGCAGCGTGGTGCATGCGTAAACACACAAACACACACACAGGCGGGCGTTCCCGCTCACACCTGGTTATGATCTTGAACGGTGGTCAAATACGGCGGGTGACAAACCGTTGGGTGGGGATGGACGTCGTCATGGAAACGCCTGGCGGTGGGACGGAGGGTTGGCGTGAGACGTCGGCGGTCGGATCCGTCTTCCTGCACGTGGCCCGTCACCTCAGACCGGACCGCGATATTGAGAAACCCATTGACATCAAATGGAATTAAACACAATTACAAAGGTAATCGTGCATGTTTTTTTTACCTTCGCATCTCTTAAATAAGCACACAAACACCCCCTAAACGCACAGTCCAACAGCCATGGCAGAAACGGTGCACCAGAGACCGTGTGCTACGCTGTCAAGTGTACACACACATCCCCTCATGCGTGAATCTGCATCAAACAGATTCAGCTTGGTATGAAACGTTGGCAGGAGGCTTCTGTCCTTGTCCCAGACATATGCACTGGATGACCAGGAGGGTGAAAGTATGTTCGGCATAAAAAGCAACATGCTGTCCACAGCCTCAGCGTGCTCCGCATGGCGCATGGGTTTTTTTTTTTGTCCTCCCGTGCCAAAGTTCATCTGCAACCCCCTCCGTTACGGAGGCAAATGGGGAATTTTTCACGAGGAATAAATCCACTCCTTGAAAAAATGAAGAGACACAAACATTATAATTCAAGCGTTTAGGGTGTAATGAGCATTTAGTAAGCTCTTCATAAGGGGTAATATCCAAGATGATCGCAGATTAACAAAGAGCAGCTCGGAGCACGATTTCATGCAAGACGCTTAACTGCCTGAAGCAAGGATTCATTTCTTTTAATTACATCTAATCTAATGTTTGGATTCACTCGGCAGAGATGCGCTACTCAAGCGCGCAGTCGAACCAATGGATGAACCGGCACTCTCTTGCATAAATAAACAGCAACACCTCCTCAAAATGCAACGTTGAAAATGAAGGTTTTTCAACATTGACTCCGGCAGCTTAGAAATCCCCGTCTTTGGGCCGTTCTGCTGACGTTTAACACTCGAAGCGAGCCGAGTAACAAGCCGCGAGTTCTTCCGCGCACGTCGTTGTCCTTCGCTGTCCCCTATTCTCTGTCCTGGGGCCACTGTGGCAACGTGCTCCCATTTTTAGAACAACAGACGGTTATCTGCACGCTCAAGGCTCCTCATCAGGGTCCAGCATGAGGTAGACACTGGCGTACTGTACGCCTGCCTGGGGTCACAACGCAGCTCAGGCCAGGATGGAAACGCTGCCTGAACCCACCAGGCCAGAGCTACGGTCTACCTGGACAACCAATGCTTTACACCTGCTACTGCTGTGTCTCTTGTCATTTGAAGACACGAGGCCGGGGGGGGGGGGGGGGGGGGGCGAGGGGGGGGAGGCGGGAGGGGGGGGGGCGAGGGGGGGAGGCGGGGGGGGCATGGGAGAGAGGGGCTTCTCTATGTTTAGGATACGTTTATCAAAGCAGGATGGTTTCATGAGCCGCGGGAGAGTCGAGGTGTTTTGGAGCTTTTTCGTTTTTTGACACCGTTACGCACGTCCGGGGTCCACGCCGATACAAAAAATAATTTAAACTGTTGATGTGGTGATGATGTCGTAGAGAGATTTTTTTTATTTTTTTAACCTTTGTGTCTGCTGCTCGCCACTCCATCGTTTACATCGCCGGGGTTACATTCCGTCCGTCTGGTTAACTGAACAGTCGCAGACTGCTGTAATGTCTGTACACTCGAGCCGAATATAATCAGTCATTAAAGAAGGTCACCAAGGCCTTCAGGGTGTGTCGTGTACTGAGCGACACCTGAGCCTGGCCCAAGTGTAGAACAGTGGGAGAGAAGTGCGAGTGCCCAGCCCTGGTGGCTCTGCCCTGGTGGCTCTGCCCTGGTGGCTCTGTCACAGACTGAAGGTGTCACCCCCAAAACAGCAGTTAAATTAACCTCAGTGGGCTTCTAGCAAACACAGCCTCCAGCCTGCCAGGCCGGCCCGCTCTAGTTTTGGACACGACTGACGAAGTTCTGGCCTGCCTTCGCCTATACAGTATGTTCTGGTGGAGCTGTGTTCACATGGCATAAAGCTCCACTAAACATTTTCCATTAGATTTGAAGTATATTGTCCGTTTGAATAATCAGGTCAGCTCTTAAAGTATACTTTCTCCAGAAGTAACAACTCGTCAGTTTTCAACCCACGATAGTTTTTGAAGGAGTCTTACAGGATGTGATGCTAAAGACACACCCCCCCCCCAAGACCAAAGCAATTGAACTCAGAGAAAACTAATCAATGCGACAATGTTTGCTTTTGTTTATATTCCCCGTGATCCATTGAGCATGTGCGATTGAGAGGATTTGGTGACCAAACCTCCACCTAATTGAAGAGGGTCTGTTCTGGCCATGCAGAGGCCCACAGGAGAGGCACCATGAGGGCTTGCAGAGCACAGCAGAGCCCAGTTACTTAGGGGGAAAGCTTCCGCTGTTTGCTGTGGAATTAGCTTGTAGAGCACATACACAAAGACACACTCGTAGAAACACACAGACACTCACTCCCCGCCTTTATCACCCACATGCATCAATCTGTTCCCAAGCTGTTGCCACATTTTGGTGCATTTCCCAGGCTAATTCTCTGGCACGAGGTGAGCATGGGGTCCGTCCAAGGGCCCACAAAGTGGTCCTGTAGAGAAACAGGCCATCGTCTTCTCTTTGTCTCTGGTTTCTGACTGAAAATGCAATCTTCCAAGACCTTTCCAAAGTGAAGGAGCTGAATAGAAAAACGAAATGAGTTCTACTCATGATTTAAATGACCACTATCCGTGGTAGATACTTGTTTTCTGTAGTCGTGCTACCACTAAGATAGTTAAATCCTTATTCTTACTTGATGGTAAGTGTTCATTTCCCTACGCAGCTAAACTCCAAAATAAACACACTCATAAACGGAAGAAAACGCCCACGTTCTGTATGACGCCACCCGCACCTGTCTGTGATATAAGGAGAAAACAGCGATGAAATGAATTCAAACCTCGTTAAAATATTTGAATTCTAAATCTTTTCTGGCACTCTACATACACTGCAGATTGTGCTTCTCTTTTTCGCTGTCATAAATTACAGATCTGGTGCACTGTGCAAATATTACCAAGCAGTGAGACAGCTGTGGCCCATTAAAATGTGTTATGGTTGCTGATTTCGTACAGCACATGGTCATCGGGCCAAATCTACCGCCAGTAATTAGCGGAGATGAAATGTTTAATTGTGCTTTAATTTTGATAAAATTTATCTGTCACCCATCCTATAATCAGGCATTATGCTCACAAATCACTGTCAGGGCTGGGAGGCTGGGAGACGTTCACCATGCTGACAGACAGACACGCGTGTCACAGGCCTGGCCTGGCTGGTGACAGGGCTGCGGCTCAGGGGGCAGGGACAGGGCAGGACACGGGTGGGGGGGGGGGGGGGGGTACAGGGCATGAGGGGGTAGGGCATGGCCAGGACAGGGCAGGAGAGAGCAGAGTCTGGCCATAAAAGGGCATTACAGGGCACAGGCTGATGCATAGTGTGTTTTGTTAGATGTAGATCGTCTTTTACACGTCAAATGTGGGATATTCAACACTGTGCACATAATATATTGAGATAAAACAGTTAGCTGGATCTATTATTTACTCTTTAAAGGGAAGTGTGTTTTGAGCAAGTCAAAACAGCGGCTCCATCCAGACTGTGTTTAGTTACGTGCATCTGTGATCCGACAGAAGGATGCGGGTGATGTTGACGAATCGTGCGTTGGATTTTGAAAGGAGGGAAGGACAGGAAGAATCCTTCCACCAACAGATGGAGGACAGGAGCGAAGGAGTGGGAGAAGGTCAAGAGGAAAGAAACAAAGCCAGACAGAGGGTGTGTGACGCCTCAGAGTGCTGAGACACACAGGCATGCCAAAGCCTGGACCAGCCAGGCTGAGAGGAGATGCTTGGGGTTCTTAGAAGAGAGAGCACACTCCAGGGGGGGGAATTAGACACACATGAGGAGAGAGCGAGAGGGGAGATGGGGAAGGAAGAGGGAATGGAAGGAGGGGGAGGGAGAGGGTGAGGTGAGGGGAGGGATAGAGGGAAGGGAGGTAAGGAGGGGTGAGTGAGGAGGCAGGAGGCGGTAGGAGGGGAGGAGGGGAGCGGATAGGAGAGGCGAGGATGGTGCCCATGGGGGAGGGAGAGGAGAGGAGAGGGGAGGAGGGAGGGGAGGGGAGGAGAAACAAGCACTCAAAACTAAGTTGTCTGTCTGCTGTAAGGCTTTTTACTGATGCTGCGTGGCTATAGAGTATGTAGAGAACGAGTATAGACAGGCGTAATGACTATTTCAAAGCTGGATAATACAAGTCTATTGTAGAACGAATTTAATTTGTAGTAACATTCTGTTAAATGAACTATGGCGTGCTTGTTTGCAATTGATATTTCATCGTCCAATGAAATGGCAGAAGAGTATGCAGGTCTAATACCAGACATAATCTCTTCACTCCAAGTTCTGTTTACATTCTCCCATTTCATTCATTGAACAGACGCTTTTAGTTAGTACAGCAAATAATCAAGGTCCATAGTACAGAAATTCAGTGTGTAGTTGCCAAGGAACTGTATCTGTATATTTACAGACACTCCAACAATGAAGCCATCTCAGCAACCATATTACATAACTCTGACAATAGGACTATGTACCCAGAACACATCTGAAGTACAACATCCTTGCAGGAACAATCTGTGTTTACATGACATCACTAAAACAGGATGTAAGGTATGTACACATACTGTACATGCATTTCAAACTACCCACACGAAGGTCCGTTTGTCAAGTACCACCAGATGGGCACAAGAGAAGACTGTCCTTTCAAAATCGTTTTTTTTTTTTTTTTTAAAGAGTTGAAGCTTTCGGCAGACCACCTAACATATCATCTCTTTCTTATACTCCACCCCCCCCCCTCCCCCCCCCCCCCTGAAAAGATGTGCTCTCCAAAACAAGAAGTGTTTAGGAGAACAGCCGACATTTTGCATATTCATGACTCGTGTTTTCCCCAGGAGTGACTGGCCTATTCCCCACAGGGCACGATGGGTGATTATTGTCATCTTAGCGCTGCCAGTTATTCAGAAACATGCACCGCATAAAACACATCATTACAAAGGACCGCAACATGATTTCAAATGTGGGACAGGGCTCCAAAAAAACCCCGGAGCTCTCTAATCACAACAGCCAACTGTCTCCCTCAGGAAACTGCTGGTCCGGAGCGCTGGCCAGTGACGGCGGAGGGATATGGCCAGTGACGGCGGAGGGATATGGCTATTCAAACTTTTAAGTGAATCCGGTGTGGTAGGACACCCTGCTTAACATGTGGCACCCATAATAATTAAGGCAGAATTAACACAGACGGCTTTTACGGCCCTTCTGGCAGGAGGCAAGCGGTGCCAGAGAGACACAGGCCGCATGCATGAGCAGCAGTCTGGTCTCCAGACGCCCACCCGTCTCCAACACTTCTCACCACAACAACTGTTCTGGAGCCACAGACCACTTTCAGCTGAGCTGTCACTTCGGAGCACGTCCGCCCTGTAGAACAAGGGATAAATGGACCTGATAAGGTTTGGCTCATTTACTAATCCTCCTCTGGAGACAGCGAGTGCTAAAAGAGATTTTTTTACCCCAGGTTTACCGGTAGTTTGGTCAAATACGCTTCATTCCTTGCAATCGCGTTTGTGATGAGATTCTACCGGTTTTCATCTCCGCCTCACCTGATTCCAGTCTGCCATCGAGTGGATGTCGCGGAGACAAGTCGTTATTATTCCTGAAACATTTTCAAAGAGGAGCCTTTAATTCCGGTTTTGAAAAAAAACAACAACAACAACACGAAAACAAAAATGGCGTCCAGGAAACAATTCCCGGTGAGTCGCTATTGATCGAATGAACCTCAGCAACACACAAACAGCAGGATGTCTGTTCTCCAGATCACAGAGAACACAGAACCGTTATCAGTGTCAGGTGTCTGGGGTAGCCGAGCATGCAAGCAGGCAGGCAGGCCTAGCAAAGCCTTTGTTTGCCACACTGAGACTTGAACACTGGCTGCCACTACAAGGGAGGTGACATCAATAAAATACACTGAGTCACCCTCCGGCCTTGATTTCACTGCCTTTTGTTTTGTTCTTTGATTAAAGGACCGCACTTGTGATTTGCATTTTAAAATATAATGATCAAAAACAATGATCCTGCCCCCTTCTGTATGTATCTCACAGTAAATGACTGAGATGACAGGCCCTGGTGCACATTGCCTTCTCCTGGCCTTGTTGCACTGACAATATTTGAAGTTTCCTGCCGTAACTTCATTAAGCGTATTTTGTCCAGAATTAGTGGAGCGTGCTGAAAATGGCTAATGACAGATGTTTCTCCACACTGTCACACTCCTTGTATCATTTGATTTGGAAAGCAACATACGGCGTTCTGCTCCATCAGTATGTCGCAGACTGTCTGCAAACAGCTGGTCATAACTCAGTTCAGTGAAAACCATTACTTTCCAATGAAGTGCTGGACTCGATCCAAATTGGGTTTTGGCATGGCCTCAGCTGCACCCATGATGCACTGCTGCCCGACGCTGCAGGTAAAGGAAGAGAGGACAGGAGGAGTGGGTGGACAGGATGGGGGAGGGATGGAGAGGAGAGGAGCGGCTGAGGGAGGGGTGGGTGAAAGGGGCAGGGGGAGGGAGTGAGGGAGGGAGGGAGGGAGGAAGAGAGGGAGGGAGTGAGTGAGGGAGGAAGAGAGGGAGAGAGGGATAGGTGGTCCTATACGCATCCTCCTCAGCAAGATAAAGCTCTCCGTTGTAAAATGAAATCTAGGTTAAACAGGAAGCTGTCAGAGGACGTGACGTGAGGGGCAGCCGACCAGCCGACGCCCGTCGAAGCTGAACGATCTGGCTACCAGGGGACACAGCCAAGCCCAGGTGTCTACATGACAAAGCAGAAGACATGAAGAAGACACAGCCAAGCCCAGGTGTCTACATGACAAAGCAGAAGACGTGAAGAAGACAAAGCACTTGGAAAGCTGAAAGTTCCGAAGGTCCGAGACCCGTAAAGACGCCAGGGTACGTAGGAAGGACAAGACATCCAAAAGAACAGCCATCATACCTTACTTACTCCAAGCAGCTTCTCCACAGCTTCTGCTGAAGCGTCAGATCAACGCAAAGCGTTCCAGAACCAGTCATGAATGAGTCTTTAGTGAGAGGTAGGGTGCAGCAGGGCTAGAGACTAGCAGCAGAGCGCTGATCATGACGAAGTGACACAGTAGCACGTGTGACACCGCATCCAACCGCTCTGACGACCACAAGCAGCAGAGGTGTCAACCGCACCTTCACCAGCCCAAAGATAGGCCAACCTCGCCCCCTCTCCTTTTCTGGGCCTGAGTCCTGTCACACTTAGCTCTCGGTGACTGGGTTGAAAGCTCAACCGCAGCAGGTTACATAGAACGATGACACGCCATGCTATTTCTGTCGGTAGAGAATCACCGCGAAAAAATGTTGCCCGCGCCGCATTTCGCACTCGGCCATTGTGTTTTTTAAAAGCATCGTTGTAGCGGGAAGCTAAATTGACAGCAACAGTCTCTTCTAAATGTCAGTTTATGTTGCAGTCAGATGCTTTTAAAATAAGGTCACAAGGGCGCAAAAACACCAGTGCTTAAGGGACCTTTATAATGAACTATGAGTCGTATACACATTTAATTCAGTCTTCCCTGGGTGTTGGGGAATGGGAGTCTTTTCACCCCACAGTAATTTGTAGTCCTATTTTCTCCTAGTTGGATAGGACTGTAGGTTACAAAGCTCACGATACAGAAGTGAATTGTACTAACGAAGGGCTTGGCCTCGCTAAATGTGTGAACTCAGTTGCATGAACGTGTTTTCCATTTTGTTTTGGAGTTGTCATTTTAGCTGGAGAGCTAGCCTGTTCTTTCAATCATTGTAATATGCACTGCACCACTCAGAGTTTGACAGCTCGCACGCTGCCTAACAAACACAACCTTCGCGTCCCAGGGCTTCGTGTGGGATGGGCAGATTTGACGGAGCGATCCAGCCTTTCAGCAAGCTCCTTGGAAGCTTGATTTGAAGCTCCCACAAAGAACAACAAAGTCATTACGCCTGGTCAATCTTCTTCTTCTTTTGTAGTTGATCCCACCAGAGTTCTGGGACCATATTTATGGTAGGAGAAATATTCAATTGTGGCGTGATATATTTTGGTGTTATCTTGTTATCTCAGGCCTCGCTGCCACGTGACCATAAGCGGTCACATAACAGCCTTCTGTGGTAACTAAACATAGCTAGAGCACAGTAGTCCTGATTACCATCAGGCTGTTTTGCCTGTCTCTTGTGTACACACACACGCCTTATCATCTACCACATTAGCCAGAAGTTTGTGATTCAGCAGCCGGCTTCACTGTAAATCTATGAGCCATGAAGAAGTGGAAAGTATGGATGGTTGTGTTTTCCTGGGTGGCTAAGCATCTGGCTCAGTAGCATCTAGCCCAGTAGCATCTAGCTCAGTAGCATCTAGCTCAGTAGTATCTGGCTCAGTAGCATGTAGCTCAGTAGCATGTAGTTCAGTAGCATGTAGCTCAGTAGCATCTAGCTCAGAAGAGTCTAGCTCAGTAGCATCTAGCTCAGTAGCATCTAGCTCAGAAGAGTCTAGCTCAGTAGCATCTAGCTCAGTAGCATCTGACTCAGTAGCTTCTGTCTCAGTAGCTTCTAGCTCAGTAGCATCTAGCTCAGTAGCATCTAGCTCAGTAGCATCTAGCTTATGGAGAACAGCTTTAAAGATGGGGAATTTTAAGGGTACAGATCTGTTGAAGAAGTGCAATCTTCACAGACACGCTATTGTGATGTCTTTGCCATCTGAAATGATGATGTCTTCGCTGTCTTAGTACGTTACGCAAGCCTTAGTTTGTTCGACTAGGCTGCACTCTGACCCACAACTGACAATTGGGTTAATTAAATTTGATGAGGTTAGTTGGCACAAATTTCCAGTTAACTACATTAAAGTGAAAGGAGATGTGCAGGACCTGTGATATATCAGCTCAATCAACACTAATGACTCTTTAACTGGGTTTCATATTTAATACTGAGCATAACTGAGAGACACTTTATTGGAAGTCCTGCACACACACACACACACACACACACACACACATGGGCACACAAATGCACACACACCAACACACGCATACAAACGAATGAGACAAACACGACTGAAATTCTTTTCTCTGTAGCACTCTCCCTTTTCTCTCGCTCGCATTCTCTCTCTCCATCTCTCACCCTCTCTCTCCTTCCCTCTCCCTCTCACCCTCTCTCTCTCTCCCTCTCACAATCTCTCTCCCCTCTCTCTCTCACCCTCCCTCTCTCTCACCCTCTCTCTCTCCCTCTCTCCCTGTCTCTCTCCCTCACCCTTTCTCTCCCTCTCACCCTCTCTCTCTCCCTTCATCTCTCTCTCTCCCTCTCTCACTCGGTCCCTTGACCTTCACACTCTCCCTGCCTCTTCCTGCACATTTGCAGTTGAGCTCCAGACAGAGACATAGACGCGTCCTCTGTGCTTAGCAGCATCAGGGTCTCTCCTCATCATGACCCGCAGTGAGGACCCCCCCCCCCCTGTTCCACCACATGGATCCTCCTCAAAACAAAAGGCACGTTCCTCGCTGTAAGCGCCCGCTGTACTTAAGTGGATAATGCGGTTATTACTGCATTTTTTGGCGACATTTTTCACACTGCTTCCTCATGTACACACCATACACACACACAGAACACACACACACACACACAGAACACACACGCACGCACGCAATCTCACAACCCCCTTCTTCCTGTTCTTTTTTTCTGGAACTATTGAGCTGATAAGTTCAATGCAGAGGCACGTTTGAACTCTGGAAAGGTAATCTGGAAGCCAGTTGAGCCATGACAAATAGGGACAGCTGGCCTAATTGAATCATTTGAGCTAAGACAGCTAAACTTGGTTATCCCCCCACTGCAACTCACACTGATATTAGTGCGGAAATCATTAGCCATGAAATCATGTCTGCTTTCTCTGACTGCATCCTTTATGGCATGACAGCCAAGCCTGGTCTGTCTCCCACACGCTCGCACCAAAAACAGCCCCTCCGTCACAAACAGGCTGAGCGAGAACTCGGGCTGGCTGTCTGCTCCCCACAGAGACGAGGCCTTTTCAGGACGTTCAAGTTGCATTAAAACCGCCGTGTTTTGTTGTTTTGTTTTGCGACGACACGGTTGAATCCCTTTCGCCAAACAATCTTTAATCGCGTCGTGTATAAACAGCAAAGTAATGTGTTTTCATCGCTGACATTTATTCCCCCCCCCCCTCCTTTGTTGATGGTAGAAGAGGGGTGGAGAAACGGTGGGTTTAGCTGCTGGTTGGTGTAAGGCATCGACCTGAGGAACAGGGGAACAGACATTTTCCATTGTCTTTCCAAGACGTGATGGTCGATGGTCTGTTTTGACAAAAGCCAAGCTCTGTTTTAGGGGCTCGTCTGTCACACTTCAGAGACTATGATGAGACACAATTACACTCATTCCTGGAGACCATTTGCCAGTAATGTAATCAGGTGCACATGATAGGGTCCTCTATAGCCTGTGTGTGTGTGCGTGTGCGCGTGTTTGTGTGAGTGCGCGTGTGTGCGCGTGCGTGTGTGTGAGGGGGGGATGCGTGTTTGTGCACGTGTGTGTGTCTGTGTGCGTGCGTGTGCGTTGCATACGTTGTGTGCATGTGTGCATGCGTGCATGTGTGTGTGTTTGCGTGCCTGTGTGTGTGTGCATGTGTGCATGTGAGAGTGTGCGGGCGTGTGTGTGTATGTGCGTGTATGTGTGTGTGCGTGTGTCCATGTGTGTGTGTGTGTGTGTGTGTGTGTGTGTGTGTGAATGTGCATGGGGGGACGCGCTCCCCAGTGGGGCGCAGGAGGGGTGCCTTATACACAGAGCCCCTCCTGTCTCACAGCCTGTTTTCCCTGGTTCCTCACCGCAGGACGCTCCTGCCACGCCAGACTGTGGCCCAGCCAGCCAGAGAGATGGGGAGAGGAGCATGTGACACAGCACACACGGCCACAGAGACACGGCCACAGAGACATGGACACAGAGACATGGCCATGCTGGCTTAGCGAGATGCATTGTTATTTCTGGTGTCTGCTATTATCTGTTGTTTGTTTCTTCGGGTGAAAAGCAATACGACTGTTGAGCATTTCAAATAACAGGTTTTTGACGGTGTCCCATCGGGTGTTTTACTGAATTTGCCTCCGGATGTGTCACTGACACCTCAAATAAAGTACAAGAGAACGTTTGTAAAAAAATTGAAAAAAAGTTTTGTTTTTTTAATCAGTTGTTTTGTTTTCAATGGGGACAGTCTAGAGACTTAAGCTCTTGATGGAGGAGGGAGATGCGTGCGTGTTGGGAGGCTGGGACAGGGGCAGGGATGGGGGGCAGCCAGGGAAGTGTGGATGGTGGTGGTGGTGGTGGGGGGGGGGAGAAAAAGACACAAAGTCTGGGTGCAGAGAGGATGGATAGTCCTGGCCCCTGCTGTAATAATCTACATCCATCCACTGGTGAGGATGGCTGGTTTAATAGAGCTCAGGCTGGGGATGCTGCGGAACGTTCAGGCCCATTTCCTTTTCACTCACATTCTGCGGGGGCGCTGTGACCCCAATGAGACGCCTGCTTTCCCCGCGCGAGAGTGAGCGATGCTCCCCTGCCAAGCCCCCGGGCAGGGGTGCGAGGAGACCCCTTCTTAGCAACCAGGTCAGGCTGGAAAAACACTCCACGGACAAAAGACTCACCCGGTCACACACACACGAGCTCACACACACGTCTCACACACACACAAGCTCACACACTCGTCTCACACACACACACGAGCCCACACACACGTCTCACACACACACACAAACGTTACACACACACGTCTCACACACACACGTCTCACAGACTCTTAGCCAGTCATGCTCCCTATACCCTTAGGCTCCAGTCCACTTTCAAGGAAAATTTGACATGAGCAATTATTTGGGGTGGGGAATGACAGGTCTATTCCAGGTTGCAACAGGAGCACAGAGGAGAGACACGCTGACAGTCGACTGGAAAGATGGAATTACATACACAGGCTGAGCGTGCTGGCCTGACTGAGTCTCTCTCTCTAAATCTCTCTCACTCTCTCTCTCTCCCTCTCCCTCTCTCTACATCTCTATCTCCCTCTCTCCCTCTCTCTCTATCTCTCTACATCTTTATCTCCCTCTCCCTCTCTCTACATCTCTATCTCCCTCTCTCTTTCTCTCTACATCTCTATCTCTCTCCCTCTCCCTCTCTCTACATCTCTCCCTCTCCCTCTCTTTACATCTCTATCTCCCTCTCTCTCTACATCTCTCCCTCTCTCCCTCTCTCCCTCAGGGCTTTGTAGAGGAGCGCCCAGCCTTCACATGGATGTTTACACATCTTCAATGGCCCCTCCATCTCTCCTCGTGGCTTTGCTTGAGAAACGAGGAGAGTGTGAATCGGGAGAGTACACGGGTTCTGGTCAAGCGTGGTGCCATGGGGAGCCTCTGTTGCCTCGGATCACCAAGGAGAGGATGGACTCCGTGTGATGCTGAGACAATGGGACAGTTCATGCGGGGAGGAAGAGAGAGACGGCCATTTTCAGCTCGAGTTGAATTCACCTCGTTATTTGCGTTATGCAAGAATGCCAGAATTGGCGGTTTCATCGACTTTTGGATAGAAGATTCCCTGTTGTTAGAACAATGACCGTTCAAGCGCCGATTCTTAGTCTTGATTCGATTTTCTCATCCGACTGTAAAAATGGCTCAGAAATCAAAGAAGATTTTGTACGATTAGATTATTGTTGCGAGTCTAAATTAACTTGAGTCTACGAGAACTGAAATAATATCTCAATCAAAACGTCGTTTAAGGAACTTCCAGCAGAACTTCCAGACAATGAGAAATCTTTCACTTCTGAAAGAAAGAAAAGAGTTGGAAGGGAAAAAACAGGCCAGAAGGAAAGGCTAGTGTGAGGCAGACACATTAGACAACACTGGTAATGAAGCATTGGCAGAAAGTGATAATTATTTTAATTAATGATAATGGTTTTAATGATTCAACATTTTGGCTAATTGATTATGATTGATTGCACATTACCAAACAAGGCAAGTGAATCAGGGAGGTAATCAAGGAGATGACAGCACAGGTCAACACTATAGCGTGACGGAACATACACTACACATGCTAATCAGGACCCAGGGAGATGGAGAGAGGAAGAAAAAAGGAGGAAGGGGGAAGGAAGAGAAGACAGAGAGAAAGATGGAACGAGATGGCGAAGAAAGGATGGGAGACAGGAAAGACAGAATGGAAAAGAATGGAAACCTGTTTGACAAAGAAAGACGTCGAAAAGGAAGGAAGGAAAGACATGTAGAAGAGGAAGGAAAGAAAGACAGACAGACAGACAGAAAGAAAGACAGGAATGGAGGGATGAGGAGAGTGAGGGAGGGAAAGAGTAAAACATTGGTTAGTGTAGGGACTAAAGTTTGTAACTACCAATGGTTTTCGCTGAATGGTGAATTCAGTGAAGTGCAATCATGCCCCCCTCAGAAAGACAGAGCTTCACACCAGAGGGCGGAGACTGAACGAGGATCACAACAGAAACACAGTTTTAACAATCATCCCAGAGAGGTATCTGTGACACCCGGCCTCTCCATGTTTGTTTGTGTCAAGGAGAGAGGCGAGCATCAAGCCAGCCCCTCTGGTACGACGTCACCCTCTGACCCAGACCGTAATGGCATACTCTTACAGGTTTGAGGGATGGGGGACGGGGGAAAGGGGGGTCCTCCACTCCTTTTTTATCTCTCATCTCTCTCTCTCGCTCTCTCTCTCTCGCTCTCTCTCTCTCGCTCTCTCTCTCTCGCTCTCTCTCTCTCTCTTCCCCTCGTTGGTTTTCTCTCCAAAAGAGGACACTTGTCAGGAGGATTTTGTCTCCAAATCCCTCCCCCCCATCCACCCTCCACTTCCCCCTTCCTCTTTCACCACCCCCACACACTTCCTACCCCCCTTACCCCCGCCCCTCACATCAGAAGCCATTCTCCAACCCAACACCCATAGAAGCCCCTCGCATGCAAATCCGGCCCTTTTATTTCACTTGTGAGAGATTATGAGTGGAATAGTGGAGTGCCCCTGCCCTCTGGCACCACACTCCCCCGCCACCTTCACCCGCCTCCCCTCCCTCCCCCAGCTCTTACCCTCTGGAAGGGGCCACTCTTTGGAGTCGATTGACTGGGTTAGGATTTAATTAATGAAATGTATGATAATGTGATTTCTTTAATAGAATGACATAGTCTAATGGTGTTGTGTGATTATGATTAATATAGTACTTTAACATGGAGAGAGCTCTGGCCAAGGGCTAAACGAGACCCTGTCCTCTTCGTGTTCCAACCCTGGCTGTGTGTCTGGGCAGCTCTGGACCCAGCCGCATGTATGGGTCCAGACTGAGTCCCTCCATGCTGCAGGCTAAAAGCACACTAGGCACAAAGGTATAATCTCCTTTTTTTTGTTTTTCTAGAACGTCTGGAGACGTCAAACCAGTCGTGAACTCTTGCCAGTACGTGTTCTGCAGTACTTCATCATGCTAGAGGTCTCCAACGTTCGTCTGTTCTCTGAGAAACAGCTTAGTGCATCCTGAAGACCTGGTGGAGCTACTAAGTGAGAGGGAGTGACAGGGGGGTGGAGAGTGAGATGGGGTGAGGAGTGAGAGAGGGGTGGAGAGTGAGATGGGGTGAGGAGTGGGGGGTGGGGGTAGAGGGGGTGGGGGGTGAGAGGGGGTGGGAGTGAGAGGTGGGGGGGTGGGGGGATGGGGAGTGAGAGGGATGGGGGATGAGAGGGGGGTGGGAGTGACAGGGAGTGGAGAGTGAGAGGGGGTAGGAGTGAGAGGGGGTCGGGGAGTGGAGGGGGGTGGAGAGTGAGATGGGGTGAGGAGTGAGAGAGGGGTGGAGAGTGAGATGGGGTGAGGAGTGAGAGAGGGGTGGGGAGTGAGAGGGGGTGGGGAGTGAGAGGAGGGTGAGGAATGAGAGGGTGGTGAGTGAGAGGGTGAGGAGTGAGATGGGGTGAGGAGTGAGAGAGGTGGAGAGTGATATGGGTGAGGATGAGAGAGGGGAGGGGTGAGAGGGAGTGAGAGGGGGTGAGGAGTGAGAGGGCGGTGGGAGTGAACGAGGGTGGGACTTGAGAGGAGGGCTGAGAAAGTGAGAGGGGGTGGGGAGTGAGATGGGGGTGGGGAGTGAGAGAGGGTGAGAAGTGAGAGGGGTGAGGAGTGAGAGGGGGTGGGGAGTGAGAGGGGGGTGAGGAGTGCCAGCAGGTCAAAGGTGCCTTAGTCATCTTTGAAGTGCTCAAGCATGGTCTGTCATTCTCTTTTGCGAGGGTAATGACGTAAATCTTTCAATAGTCACTGTAAGTGACAATAACATTCACAGGCTATTTGATGACCCCTGCATGGAGACTTAGTTGAGACCTAAAAAAAAATCATTTTCATGTAGCGGGGGGGGGGGGGGGGTGACAATTGGTGGGCAAACCAGGATTGATGTTCATTTGGATGGATTGCATTCGAGGCAACTTCCCCGACCAACACTGCCCATCATGTCCAACTGTTTGAAGGTCACCAGAAGGATGCAGGAAGCTGTCGTCTGGAGAAGCAGGAGGTGTTCGAGAAGGAGACTTCCTCGAGAACAGTTTGTCACTATGATACCTGGTAAATGTGATAATTAATACTGTAATTTAACTAAACCCACTCACCGAGCTCTGTAATTAGAACTGATGTACCTACTTAGCACACCAAACATCACAGGTGGGCTCAAATTAATCTGCAAATAGAGCTAAATTGCCTCCGCTTAGCGTTTTTCGTCAACGTCACTCAGTTTGGGGGGAAATATCTGTAATTAATTCTGATATAACAAAGTCATAAATTTGAGGTTAAACGCAGCCTTGCCAGCAGATGCAGTGACTGAGGGAGACCTCATCTCACCATCCCAGATGGGACCCAAAACTGCTGGCTCCCAGCAGAGACTTCCAAAACTGGGGTTTAACGGATTTCACCCACCTTAGATTTAATATTGTATTTCTCTTTTCACTGGCTTCATCCAGACAAGTTTGTCCTTTTCACAGAGAGCACATGATCCTGCAATGGACTCGTGTGTAAATCAAACGGTGAACTTAATCTGTGGTACATGACGCATCTACATCTTATATCTCTCTATATCTACATCTACATCTCTATATCTATCATCAATGTTGTAAGACTTTTGAAAGGCAAAGCATTGTTTCAGCCATTCCCAGACAGGCCTCGTGAGACTCATAAATGGAAGATTTAAGTAAGGAACTCCGCCAGTCGTTCCGTCGATGTGCGTTGGATGTTGTTCTGCATGGGGTGTTCTTGCACATCATGAAATCATTTTGTTTTGTTTGGCGCGCGCACTGTTACGGTTTACCCCCCCCCAAAAATTCAGATTATTCTGAACCACCATCAAATCAAGAAATGATCGCACATTTATGAATATTTAACATGGTCATGGCAAATAAGGGAAGTAATTAGGAGTTTCCAGAAAAATTAGCAATTGTTATTTTATGTTAATGAGACATCTTCCGATTTTCTTATGAATAATTTATGAATCAACAAGAAGTTGAACACGGGGGGGGGGGGGGGGATTAAGTCTTGAATGGTACGTCCAGACACACATTCACAAACATACAACGAAATATTGCAGGTTTCAGTGGCGACGAACCAATGCGTTCGTACACACTGAACTACCAGTCCTTCAACGTGCCTCTATTGTGTTTTCCAACAGAGATTACACCAGACCAAAGACAAGCATCAACATCTTGCAAAGACCCAGACCTGCAAGTGGCTGTGAGTTGCAGTTGTTGAGTCAGGTTCAGTCCTTGAGCAGAGAGAAAGAGAGAATGTGCGGTAGAGAGGTTGTGAGGGGTGGCGGCTTGGGGGCAGGAGGACGAGTGACAGGGGACACAGCGGGGTGTTGGTGGAGGGGGCAGGGGGGGCGGGGGAGGTGAGCTTCAGTCACACAGGGATGGAGGGGGGGGGGCAAGGTTGACGCTCTTGGAGATTGGGGAGGAAGGCCAGCGGGCGGTTTGGTGAGGGGTTATTGTGGGGGTGGAGTGGATGGGAGGTAGTGGTGGTCGGGGGGGGGGGGGGGGGGGGTCACTGAGTCAGAAAACAAGAGCAAAACAAATCTGTGATCTGGAACTTCTCAAGCAGCAACTCAGGGGGCATTAATGAGGAGTAGGAGGCTGTGAAATTACGTGGCCTTTGAGTGGGGAGAATGGCCCTACCAGAGCATGGCCCTGAAATGAGGTGAGACAAACTTCACCTGATCCACAATTAACGGCGTCACGCAGCCCCGGGGGTGGAAGGGGGGGGGGCCGAGGGGCTGAGCGGGAGAGGGGAGGGGGGATCACAGCAGGCAATGGGGGGGGGGATCACAATTCACAGTGTGGCAAATCATCCCCTTTCCAAACAAGGGCAACCGTCAGAAACTGAGACTCAGCCAAGGGAGGAGAACGAGAATTTACACATCCGTTTTATTCCAGTGATGGAAAGAGAGGGGGAGGGAAGGGAGCTGAGACGCGAGAGCAACGCAGAGAAAAGACAATCCCAGGAAGTGAAGATAGAAGACGACAAGTTGGACGTTAGAGACAGACACGGAAACGCGTGGAGGAAAATAGGAGAGACGGAAAGGGTGTGAGGGGGGGAGGGGGATGGGGGGAAAGGGGGGGGAAGGGGCAGACATCATGGGCGAGGGGGGGGGGGGGGGGGGGTGCGTGTTTATTCGGCGGACATGGGAGGACCGAGGAACCACAACAGGAGCACGCATGATTAAATGGTGTTAGGGACCAGGAACACTTGTTTGCAAGGACGATCTTTGTGAGCCTTTGTTGTCTGGCGGCAGCCTTTATCTTTGTGTAATTCTCCGTCTGATGAAATGTGTTTAAAGAGATGAATTGGGATCGGAGGAGCTGTCCTGACGTGATTATGAGGGATTCATCTGCAGCCATCTGCCACCGTTATGAAATGGGTGGGGGTGGAGGGGGGTAGCAGAGAGAGAGAGAGAGAGAGAGAGAGAGAGACAGAAAGCAGAGTATAGACCTTCTGTTCAGAAGCCTTGCCATCACACAGGCCCCTGGCTCTCACTTCCACATTGGAGGCTTCCTTCAGTGTGGAGTCTGGAGGTGAGTGTGGTGATCGCTTGGAGCATGACCAGTTGGAACACGAACCAACAGGAATTAATTTAGAAACCTGTAAAAAAAATACAAATACAAAAATCAGCACTGACTGAGGCTATAGTGTTTTCCATTGAATTGTGTCTGTCTGGATCGACATTTCTCTCCCTCTCTTAATGTATATATACTCTGCGTACATCTACATTATACAGTCTATGCACACGCACACACACACACACACACACACACACACACATACTTGTTTATAAATATAGGAAGTATGTGAAACTCTGATGATCTCAACAGATTAGGACTGCAAATACAAGAACTTCACACAGGTCCAAGCTGTGATGACTGTATCTCTGGGCTTTCCCCACATATCAGATCCTAAGCCAAGATGCCCATAAGTCGGAGTCAAAAGTCACCACGCCAACGTTTCAAAGCTCCACTCCAGGTACCACCGCTACCCTCGGTGGTGGATGGGAAATCGAAAAACGCCACTTTCACACACCAGTTGGAGAGGAGACGGCACCAGATGGGTCCTGTGCTCGCCACAGCGTCCACTAGCTGCTCTGCAGAGGAGGGCCGAGGCCTTAGCCAACAGCCAGGAGTTGTGTAACAGGCCTTCTTGTCACACGTTAAAATAACTCGCTTTCTTTCTCCTCGTTTTCGCGTTTAAAAATGGACGGAAAAAAAAAAGCAAAAGGCAAAAGGCAACCATCCGTTGGAAAGACATTCTGTTTTCCCGTAGTGTTCAGTTTCAGAGTTCCCACACTGCTCCTGTTGTTCGTGTAATGCGTGCGGAGTACAGGAAAAGATCGGGGCTTGCACATGTAAATCGGATGGATACGACTGCGAGGGTATTTTGTTTTGCAGGAAGTAGCGCAGCGAAGACGTCTACATGGGATCTGTGATGCAGATACCCTCCTCAGGTTCTCCTGCATTTAACAAACTGCAAGTCTTCCTTCACCCCCCCCCCTCCCCTCTCACCAACCCCCCACCTCAACACCCCTACCCCCAACCTCCCCACCTCAATCCCACCCCCCCACACACACACACACACCCATTACGACTCTGCCATCACTTCACATTACAGGTCAACGTTATGGTGCTTAATTATGTCCCGGTTGCTTGGGGCTCCTAATAACCTGTCATTGAGGGGAATTTGAATGTCACACCATATTGTTGAGCCCTAATGGTGGCCGGCAGATCCACTGATGAACCGTTTTGGGACAATTACAGAAAATATTCAAATCACAGGTGGGGCATGGAGTGACCCACCCCACACACGCGAGGAGAGCCACACACGTGTGCGGTCCCCTATGTTAACACACATGCAGACAGAGACACAATGACACACACAGGCCTGCACAGCCGTTTTTTTTTACAATATCACTAAATGCTGTCATACGTCCAAACTCTCTTAACCTTTCCTAAATGCAGAAACACACACAAAGGCGCATTCATAAAGTTCACACACACACACACGCACACACACACTTGACATCTCTTGACCTCATAATCCAGTGTTCTTGACACTGATAAAATGAATACCTCCCTCCCGGCAGCTGAAACAGTTTAACTGTAGCCTGATCGCTTTTATTATCCTCCTAATCCAGATATCAGCCATTTCATCAGGGCAGCAAGATATGCATATCATGAATTATTTTGACACTGGGACCTTTTAATTTTCGCCGGCAATATTTCATCCCACCAATCAGTGCCTGGAGTCGTTGTTGCCGGGCGGACGAGGCGGTGTCAGAGGACGAGGTTCTCCCTGCGGCATCAAATCATCCAGGGGCTGTAATGAGCTACAGACACAATTATGAGCAGTCTCTGTGTGCACGCATCTCATCAGGGTTTCAGTCACAGGAGAGAGGGGGGGGGAGGGCATTGCTTCAAATACTCAAATACACGTACACACTCATACACACACACGTACATGTATACACACATGTACACACATGCACGTACATGTATACACACATGTACACAAATGCATACACACACACGTACATGTATACACACATATACAGATGCGTACATGTATACACACACACGTACGTGTATACACACGTATACACACGTATACACACACACACACACATATACATACATACATACAAACATACATACATACATACATACATACATACATACATACATACATACATACATACATACTCACACACACTCACACACATATGCATGTACGCACGTACGCGCATACATACTCAGGTAGTAGACTCACAATTACAAGCCCACCCACAGCAGGCAGGTCGTAAACACCCACACCCACAGATATTATGCTGTACACAGTACGAAGATCCACACATTTAGCAACCACTTAGCATGGCAGTGACATCAAGCTAAACCGTCTCTTCCTCCTGTGTCTCAGCCACCCGTAGAGACAGTAAGCTCCACGGGCAGATTGGATCCCTTCACATTCAGCCTGCGACCTTCCCTCAGCCTGCATCTTGACCCCCGTCTGAAGAGAGACATTACATCTCGTTACACAACAACACCCGGCTCGCTCTCTCCGCTCCAGATCAAGAAAAATGTCTCAATTAAATTTCCACCGGGGCCCCCTCTGCCAAAGAGTTATCGCACCCCGGTAACGCTGATCGCTCCACTCTCACATCCTCAGAAGTTATTTGACATAAATTGCGGCAGTCACATCATTTCCTGCCATCCCTTGAGTAGGATTTACGACTGATCCCATTGACTGGGAGCTGAACCACCAATAAAATCCTCAAAGAGCCCAACGCAGCCTGGGCTGTGCTCATATCAGCTCCCCATCAGTGCCTAGACCCCGCTTCCAGATTAAGCATGCAAATATGCAGGTGGGCCAGTGATACGAACCACGCAGACACGCAAATAAGCGAACAGGCCTGATATCGCCGACGAACAAGGAGCGTGGCTGCGCGCAAGACCGACTCTTATTTTAGTATCTTAGTATCTTATTTTAGACTGCGTGAGAGGAGCGCTTATCTGAAGTTTTGTTCTCGGTGGAATCGACTTTACGGAAAATGAGAATGGAGAACGGCGTTATTATAACAACATTATTGGGGAACTCGGCATGATCTAGATCTGTAGAAAGGCTCTATCCAGAAGAAGTGTTCGGCATTGGCCGAGCCTCCAGTCAGCTGATCACTTGCCTTCACTTATGGGACTTTGAGAGATCATTTGTTTAAACTTAGAACCTCTGTTTAGCCAAGGTTGTAGGTCATCCTGCAGACGGTCTACATGTTTTCCCCAAGGTATCCGACAGTAAGGAGACAGTAGAGACTTTTATATAATGAGATACGATGAGAAACTATATCACGCCATGCAATTCGTTAATTTTCTACGACTAACTAGTATAGTTAACTCCGTTGTATATAGATAACTCTTTAAACCAATCCATGGTAATTATTCTAACACCTAGCATTAAGCTTTGATAGACTAATGATCCAGGCCTGCCTTGATTAAACTTCTGTGATGAATTCTTTGAATAAGCCTCTCAATTCTTCCTCAACTACCGACAATGATTTCCTGTAGAAATCATCATAACACATTACAATAAAGCACACTCACACCATCTGAATTTTATCGGATCAGGTTATAAAAACTGGTCACTCATTATAGGGCGAGCACATCCTCTATTGAACAGATAGTACGCAGCGACGGCATTGCAAGTATATTTCCTAAGCTAACTGGCTCCCTCTAGTGTCGAGTTGTTGAAGGACTTCAGGTCCAGTCTCTCAGGAGTCTTAAGTTTCTCACGACCAAAAACAATTACGCACATCGTTCACTCTGATCTGCATAAAACCCCTGCAGATTCGTTCAGTCTGAGTTGTACACACGCGCACGCACACATGCATGCACGCACGCACACGCACGCACGCACACACACACACACACACACACACACACAGCATCCAGGTGGCTCCTGAAAGCAGAGCTGTAGGCTCCATCCACGCCTGTGGGGCCCCTGCGCCCTATGAGACCTCCTCAGAGAAGCCGTGTGATGTGGACCAACATGCCCCTCCCCTGGGGTGCAACAGCTGAGTCTGGCTGCCTCAGCCGGGATGTCTGGCTGACTGGCTGGTCGGCTGACTGGCTGGTCGGCTGACTGGCTGGCTGACAGACTAGTTGGCTGACAGACTAGTCGGCTGACTGGTTGTGTGGCTGACTGGCTGACTGGCTTGTTGGCTGACTGGCTGGTCGGCTGACTGGCTGGCTGACAGACTAGTTGGCTAACAGACTAGTCGGCTGACTGGTTGTGTGGCTGACTGGCTGACTGGCTGGTCGGCTGACTGGCTGTGTGGCTGACTGGCTGTGTGGCTGGCTGTGTGGCTGGCTGGATGCCTGCTATACCACCGGGGGCTGAGGGAGGTGGGGTAGAGCAGGATACTGATGCCCTCTGGCACAGCCACTTGCAAGGAAAACAGATTTCTTCATCTGTCTCTCTCTCTCTCTCTCTCTTGCCATCTCCATTCGGCTGCTGCTCTCAGCGTTTTGAGCTTTGTAACGGGGTGAGGCAGGTTCGCAGCTGTTCTGTACCAGGGCGGCCATGACAGCTGCCGAGGTCTTAGGTGGCGGATGGCGGATTTTTACTGAGGGGGAAAAAAACCCAAGATGGGATACAAATTTCAGACACTTCAAGTTAAATAAGGAGTCCGCTTTTCTACTCCTTAATCACAGTGAGCTACACAAACATTGAATTTGACGTTCTTTAATTGCCATTACAGTAAATTGAAATGAACCGTTTTTTAAAAACCTGTATTAGATAATACATTAGAGCAGATCCGCATTCTACATGACAAGCTTCGGTCCTGAGGACTTGCTACATGAGTCTCTGTCAGTTGTCCTGATGTAGTGACTGCTGAATCTCATTCAGTCAAACTAAAAGCTCTTACTTTCTTTCTTTGCCCACAAGAAAAAGGTTTACGGGTTCCTAAAAAAACATGTTCAAGTGTTTATGATATACAGTATAACATGTATATCATAAACCAAAATACGTTTCACATGGCAGAAAACTCAAATAGTGATGTTGATTCGAAAAAATAAAGGAAGACTGTTAAAGAAGAGTTCGATATTAATACTGATGATCTCAATGTCGTCCTATGACTTGTTTCGGATGGTTATAAAGTGAGAGCAGAGGGCTAGCATGGAGCCTTGTTCAATGTGGCAGCCATGTTATTTCACCTGCCCCCCAAACAATGGGTTAGATTTGACCTCCAGTGATTGTGACATCACAGGACCATGACGACAACAAACAGTCGAGTTGGCATTTTGCTCGACGCATGTCAAAAGACAAGCATGTTAATCTTGATGAGAGGATAACATAATAATGCTATGGTTCAGTTAGAGTCAAGAGGACCATAAGCATGAAAGGTTTCTAAATGGAGAGAAAACAAAAGGTTGATCTAACCATCGATAAACTTCCATCATCCTGAAACAGATTTTGTAATAGGCTGGATAATGGAGCTGGAATCTCTATTATCTGGTTATCACTACAAAAACAGGGACGGTGTCATGGCCACACAAAGTATTCTCATCAGATAAGAAGTGGGATAGCAGGGCGTAAGGCTCCTTATACAAACATGTACATATCCACAGTCCTGAACACACCCAGACTGAGTTTGTTGACAGCTGCGGTGATATGTTGGCGTTCTCAAGTCGAAATGAATAGAAGGTCACTACCAGATGGGGGAGGACTTAAATAAAAGAGGCAATATTGCGGAGCGCGTCAAACGACCATGCAGTGACAAAGGATTTAAGGATAAACAAATCGCTACATGTACATCAAGACAATCTAAATCATCAGAGGGTTTCCAAAGTCCAGGAAAAAAAAAAATACACAAATCAATCGTTTCCCTTTTCTTGACATATCAACAGTCAGTGACGGCCTGGCCTGGCCTGTGTCTATGCTGGTGTCTGAGCAGCAATCATTCGACAGACCTGTATCCCATCTCAGAGAGATAACAGCTGCAGAACAGACTTGTGTCAGACAGATTCTGCTGTCTAGAGAGCTAAGAACCCTCCTCCACGAAGTACGAACAAAGCTCTGAAGCAGAGAGCTTGAAATGAAGTGAACTGCTAGATAAATAACTAAATCGAGGTGAAGCATCGAAAAAGGCACACGCGCGCACACACGCACACGCACACACACACGCACGCACGCACACCCCCAAAGGACGAGGGTATAAACAAGATGAGATGAGACGATGAGAGCAAGGCAGCCAACTAGATCGACACACGTGAGGAGATCAGTGTGCTTTGAAAAGTGAGAGATGGGAAATCAGGGACGATCGGATTGGCAAGAAGAGAACAGATGATCAGAAGAGGGATGAAAGGGAGAAGTAGAAGACTGAAATAGCACCCACACTCATGCAAAAAAACTACAACAAAGAAATATTCCAATTCCTCCTGAAAGTGTGATCCAGGAATGACTTAAGAACCCAGGCCAGACTCAGGTGTTAGAGCACCATGCACCGCCACGCCCGCATTTGGTTTCGAAGTGAACAAATGGACCCACGCTGTGGACAAAATAAAACAACTTATTGTTTCTATGAATGTGTAGTCCTCGTGTGTACGGCTTGTGAGGTGCATAATGTGCAGCAATAGAGTGTATAAGTAGTGCAGCCTGTGATAGGGTTCCTAGCTTGTTTCATCTTAAGGATATATATTATTTACAAGTTATGGTTATTGCAGGTTGCACTTGGCAGTCCAGCACTTGCGGAGCACACAGCCCCAGACTCTGTGTGGCTGGTAGCAGAGAGTCATCTACTGTGGAGCAGGGACCAGGAGACCAGGGGTTAGGGACGGTGTTGGCGGTTTGGGGCCGGGCTACGGCGCCGGCCAGGAACGGGGAGGGCGAAAGCCGAGAGCGCTGGGCACAAGAAGTGGTCACCAGTAGAAAGAACGCGTCAAGAAGTTGGCGGCGGTGCTGAGCCAGCCCACGCCGTCGGTGATGGAGCCCATGCGTGTCACCGCTTTGTCTTGTTCCTGGGATGGGCTCTCCTCCTCGGGTAGGTAGTCTGGGATGTTGGTGTTCTGCACCACAACCACCTCAGAACCCTCCTCGAATGGAAGGATCAGCTGGATGGAACAGAAGAGAGGAGGAAGGGATGAAGTACAAACAGCTAAAGGATTTTGAGAACAATCAGAGAATGGATCCTTGAATTTTCTACCTCCCAATGACACATGATTAAGACAACTCTGCCCTCTGCTGGATATACAGTGTGTATGCTTAGAGGAACTCAAAAAGTCTGAGGATTGAATTTGTACAGTACAGCAATATAGAATCTAACATATTAGGTTTGATTTGATTTTTGATTGGGGATGGGAGGGCAGTAGCTAGTGGCCCGCCTCTGTAAAAGGCATGCTAGGATTGGTTATGTGAGAGGGGAAGTATAGGAGTGTAACTGCCCTTTAGCCTGAGGGCTGATATCTGACCAGCTCATCACGTCACTAGAGATAACTCAACACGCTCCCCAGGGTCAGGACAGTAACCTCCCTGCTCTACACACGCTCACATCTAACGGATTGGCGTCTTCTGAAATACCGAAAATGTTCGCCAAGAAGAGATGCTCATAATCAATCGTTAATTGACGATATACGAATTCCTACCGGTTACTACTATCGGTTAAACGGTGTTGTCAACTTAGCAACTTTTCACCTTCCCTCGAGACTAAATGGTAATGGTCGTTTACACCACTACTTAAAATCCAACCGCTTATGGCGGAGAAACATTTGTTGTGTTAGAGTTTTTGTTAAATGGCGTTGGTTATCTGACAACCCCCCCCACACACGCACGCACGCACACACACACACACACACTTGGTCCTCCCTACCCCAGAGTAAAACTGGCACAACATTTAAGATGTAAGTGGCCCTATCTCTACTACTGTTAGTCTTTTTGTCTTTCATCCAGTCCACTGACCTCTCCTCCGTCCTCCCCCTTCACCACCTGCTGAGCCTTCATCACCTTGGTGGAGTTGATGGCTGTGCCCAGAGCCTGGGGGGGGAGGGGGAGGGAGGGAAGCAGATGTTTAGCATGCTGTTTATGAACATAGTAACTGTCCTGAGCAACTGTTGATGCTTTGTTCCAAGGGCAGATGAAACATCTCTGATCTGTTGGCAATGAGGATGAAGGATTGACGTGTAGCGCTAAGTAGCTGTAGGATGGCCGAGAGGATGTGAGATGGAGGATGTGAGATGGAGGATGTAAGATGGAGGATATGAGGGATATGAGATGGAGGATGTGAGATTGAGGATGTAAGATGGAGGATATGAGGGATATAAGATGGAGGATATAAGATGAAGGATATAAGATGGAGGATGTGAGATGGAGGATGTGAGATGGAGGATGTGAGATGGAGGATGTGAGATGGAGGGTGTAAGATGGAGGATGTGAGATGGAGGATGTGAGATGGAGGATGTGAGATGGAGGATGTGAGATGGAGGATGTGAGATGGAGGATATGAGATGGGGATGTAAGATGGAGGATGTGAGGGATTTAACTGACCTCAGCCGTGAGCTCGGAGCGGATCCTGACCACACATCGCTTCACTGCCATCTGGAAGGTGAAGCTGATGACCCCTTTGATCTTTAGTAGGGCCTCCTCACACAGACTCCTCCGAGTCTGAGGCAGGGAGGGAAAGAAATACAAAAATAAAGACAAAATGAATGTGACAGAAGGACAAAATCTTTACATTATGATCTATAATCACATCCCAGTCTTTAACACCAGTCTTCTCTGGTGTCTGGATGCTAGAATGTTGTTGGTGTGGTGTGTCTGCAGCAATGTCATAAAAGCTGTTTGTGTGCTGTAATGTGATCTGTCCAGGTGCTACACTCCTGCAGTGCAGGTTCAGTCCTCATCTCAACACCACGCTGTTCGACGGCTGACATTTACAACGCGAACCCTGCCCCCCCCCACCCAGCGTTAAAACGTCTGGTCACCGTGGAGACGGTGAGCGGATTTGTCGGTGCTTACAGAGTCGTCCAGGCCGTCGATGTGCAGGACCACGGTCTTGGCCCGCTTGTTGGTGGCGCCCAGAAAGAAATGGGCCTTGCGTCTGCAGGAGGCGGCCGCCGCCTCAGCCTGCTCCGCCTCCTCGTTCCCTGCAGCCTGCAGGATCTCATAGATCTCAGATGCCAGCAGCTTGGTCTCCCCAGGAGACGTGCTCCTGGAGGGAGGGGGAGGAGGGGAGGGGAGGAGGGGTGAAGAGAGGGGGAGGAGGGGAGGAAGAGGGGAGGGGAAGAGGAGGGGAGGGGTAAAGACAGGAGGAGGAGAGTGGGAAGACAGGAGGAGGGGAGAAGAGAGGAGGAGTGAAGAGAGGGGGAGGGGACAGAACAGGTGTCAATGACAGGCATTATAACCAAGGCTGACAACTACTGAGAACCATCACATACATGTTTCAACAGGTGGATCAGGTGCCATCTCTCAACAAGACATAAAAAGAAGAAATAAAGAAAGTACATAACGAGCGCGAAGAGAAGACAGTGAGAGGGTCAGCTGTAGAGAACAGCGTGGAGACCACGGCCGTGTGCGAACTGACTACATGATATTTCTAAAGGTCGTCGTCCGACCACCGGTGGTAGGAGAACTGTCCAACTGCGTAGGAGGCCACGCCTCACCCGCTCCCCTGCTGGTGGGGGGGGAGAGGGGATGCACAGAGCCAGGGGGAGAGCCATGTCGCCCCCTAACCTTCCCACTGCAAAAATAGACACCCTCTTTAACGACAGCCATGCCTTCACTGAGGTCCCCCTTTCAGGCTCTGAACAAAGGATCTACTGACGCATTCTCATCATTCCATCGGCAGTCAAGCCGGCTGATGATAGAGGTTACAGATTACACAGGAGAACATGTTCAGGTCCCACGGTGGTGTTAGGAGACAGCAGTTTGCTCTCCCCCAGCCACACGTGAGTCTGCAGCAGCCTCATACTGGAGCCATCCTGGGCTGCCCCGGCCTCAGGGGCTAGAATGCTGGACACGTCAACAAGCCGTCAGTCAGGAGGCCGTAACAGGGCAGGACGTGTGCTGTCTGGCAGGGCTGAGCTGTCTGACTCGGATATCTATGGGCACAATCCGGAACAGCCTTCCTGCCCTGGGCCTATGGAATGGTGGAATGGAATACTATGGTTATGCTGTAGACATTCTGTGCGTGTGTGTGTATATGTGTGTGTTTGTGAGAGAGTGAAAAAGAGGGGGGGCAGAGAGAGAGGAGGCAGAGAGAGAGGAGGCAGAGAGAGAGAGAGGCAGAGAGAGAGAGAGAGCAGAGAGAGAGAGAGAGGCAGAGAGAGAGAGAGGCAGAGAGAGAGAGAGGCAGAGAGAGAGAGAGGCAGAGAGAGAGAGAGAGAGGCAGAGAGAGAGGCCAGAGAGAGAGAGGCATGCGAGAGAGAGAGGCAAGAGAGTAAAGAGAGGCGAGAGAGGAGAGAGGCAAGAGAGAGAGGCAAGAGAGAGAGAGGGGCGAAGAGAGAGAGGCAGGAGAGCGGCAGAGGAGAGAGGCAAGAGAGAGAGGGCAAGAGAGAGAGGGCAGAGAGAGAGAGTGTGTTTGTGAGAGAGAGGAGAGAGAGCGCCAGAGAGAGTGGCAGAAGAGAGAGGCAGAGAGAGGGCCAGAGAGAGAGGCAGGAGAGACAGGCAGGAGAGAGAAGTTGAGGAAAGGAGAGATGGAGAAAGAGGCAGAGGGAGAAAGAGGTGGAATGGAATACTATGGTTATGCTGTAGACATTCTGTGCGTGTGGTGTGTATATGTGTGTGTTTGTGAGAGAGTCTGTGAAAAAGAGTAGGTGGTGGGGCGGAAGAGAAGGAGGCAGAGGAGAGAGGAGGAGAAGAGAGAAGAGTCAAGGAGGGAGAGAGAGAGGCAGAGAGAGGAGAAGAGGCAGAGAGAGAGAGAGGCAGAGAGAGAAGAGGTCAGAGAGAGAGAGAGGCAGAGAGAGAGAGAGGAGAGGTCAGGAGAGAGGTCAGTAGAGAGAGAGGTGCAGGAGAGAGAGAGAGGCAGAGAGAAAGAGAGGTCAGAGAGAGAGAGAGGCCAGGGAGAGAGGCAGAAGAGAGAGAGAGGGGCAGAGGAGAGAGGTGACAGAGAGAGAGGCTAGAGAGAGAGGAGAGAGAGAGGCAGAGAGAGAGGATGTAGAGAGACAGATAGAGACAAACAGACAGACAGAAAAAAAGAGACAGAGAGAGAGAGAGGCAGTGAGAGAGGGGCAGAGAGAGAGGCAGAGAGAGAGGCAGACAGAGACAGGCAGAGAGAGAGAGACAGGCAGAGAGAGAAAGAGGCAGAGAGAGAAAGAGGCAGAGAGAGAAAGAGGCAGAGAGAGAGAGAGGCAGAGAGTGAGAGAGAGATAGAGGGAGAGATGTAGAGAGAGAGAGATAGAGGGAGAGATGTAGAGAGAGAGGATGAGAGAGAAAAGAAGAACGCTTCTACTTATAAAACAGAGACTGAATGCCTACTCATCAAGCTCAATCAAATCTTCAGAAACGGAAATACTTGGACCAGAACACAGGCTGGTGAGGGCCGTGTGATTGCCGTGCCGGGACTGATCCAGACCTTTCCTTTCAGCCACGTGTCACCAAAGTCACCTGCACAGGACTAGGAGAACAGCTCTTCCCACCCTGCAGGCCTCTCCTTGACCAGACCACGCTGACCAAAGTGACTGGCTAACTTCTAACCCACAGCCATGCCAGAAGAAAGGGGCGGGCGCAGGGGAGAGGTGGCACGGAATCCTGACAACTGCTGGCACCTTTATATCTTGGCGATAAATAGCAGTCACTTAACTGGCATGCCACACACTTTCTAGTACCAGTAGCTGATACTGTGGAGCACCTATGCCAGACCACAAACACACATTAACAATGGTCTAAGTACCCATACTGTACAGGGATTAATGTGTAAACAAAGCATTAATGGCCATGCTGAGAGTACAAGTGAAAACGTGACAAATAAATCAACTATCAAAATGACTGCTAAGCTCTGTTGAGACTTCTGGCTGGTCTATTAGAAACAAACTGCAAACCCAAGCATAACACAATAACTCTTAGGGTGGATATATTCAAATATGCAAAATAAGAGTTCAAACTCGGTAAACAATTAATTTGCTGTTTGAGCATGTTTAAGATGCTAATAGAAGCTGCCATTTCATTCAAATCTTCTGCACGCCGAAGCAGCTATTTCATTGTTCGGCTCCTGTTTTTAATTCAACATGAATCACTTTCAGCCAGACATGGCAACCGCTGACAACGTCCTGTCGAGACGATTAGCAGGCAGATATACATTCGCTCCTCAAAACAAAAGAAATCCTAAGATCAGGTTTTCTGTGAAAAGTGCACAGCGAGCGTGAGGGTGTGTGTTTGTGTCAATTGCAATGCACACCGGCGGCAGTGACCAGGACTTACTTCTGCATGACATTCTGCAGACTCAGCATCATTCCCAGCCCTGCCTTCATCTTCTCCCTGTTCGCTCGGCATTCCGCCAGGTAACGCACAGCCTGGACAGACAAGGGCAGCCGTTACAGCAAACAGAGGACTGCTTGGGCGCAGCAAGAGCCAGCATGGTGTGTGTGTGTGTGTGCGCGTGTGTGCATGTGTGTGTGCGCGTGTGTGCATGTGTGTGTGAGTGTGTATGCGAGTGTGTGTGTGTGTGTGTGTGTGTGTGTGCACGTGCATGTGGGTGTATGTGTATGTGAGTGTGTGTGTACGTGAGTGAGTGAGAGTGAGTGTTCATACGTTACATAACCAAGACAAATACAACAAGACCCAGTGTGTGCTCTTCACAGGTTGCCATTAAAAAGAACTATTATATAAGACACTCGGATGTTTTCATTGTTGGCGAAGTTCAATAGGGGAGCCCTGTTCTTCCAAGCTCTGGGAAATGACAGCACATAAAGGACCAGGGAAGCTTTAAGCAGCTGTAACACACGCCAGTGTCACCACCCAGACCAGACAGCAGATGTCCCCGGTCCTTCACTACTGACACTGGCCACAACGTTGCAGGGTAAATACCCCAGGGTTTCTGCCTGGGCCTGGAACACAGTGGGAGGGTGTGCCCTTCCCACAGTCACTGGAACCTGTTCTGACATCACTGGAGCAGCAGGAGGGACACATGACAGGAACTAAAACCCAGGCAACTCTTAAGAGGTCAACTACATTAGCTGAGCAAAGAAGTCCTACATGACCCTAGGCTAGACATTGTATGTATTGTAGGAGATAAACACAATGCAGATTACAATGAAAACCCTCCTTGACAGACATTCAAAAGGTTTGATAACAGCTAATGCTGTGGAAACGACGAAACATCCATCCAACAAAGCCTCTCCTGTAGATCCAAACGTGAAGAGACGTGAGCTTACCAACAGTGCTGAGTAGACGACCTGAGGGTTGGTGTGGTCCAGGAAGAGGATGAGGCCAGGTAGGCAGCCGTGGTCCTCAACTATGGCTCTCCTGTTGAGGGGATCAGCTGCGAGATCTCGCAGCTGGTTAACCACAGTCAGTGCGTCCAGCTCCCCGCTCATGATGACTCTGGTCCTGGTGCCATGCACAGCCAACAGCCCTTGTTTACCCTACTGATGACAGAAAGACACGGTGCATATTCATTCATGATCACTTTTTTTTTTTATACAATAGATTGGTGTCATGCGGTCAATCTTTTTCCAATTGACTATTTGCTTGTATGAAATAAAGAAATTCAATAATTAATGAATACTGGCTTGACAAAAGCTGATATCTTCTCCACTGTGACCTACATTTTGTGAAAGTGTACAAAGTCCATAGTCAATTATCTCAATCAACTAAACACAGTTAGAGTTAGATAACGGAAAAACCAAGTAAAATGTTGGCTGGCTGTGTGTAGCTCCATTTCCAGAACACAAAAGACCTTCCTCAAGAAAGTGCATAACGTCAGCCTTAATGCTAGCTAGAAATGGTAGCTAAAGTGGTTAGCAGGTCACTTTAAATGGAAAAAAAGATGTGCAAATCTTTGTCATTGACAGCAGTTCGTGATCAGCCACGACGAGTTTGTTCGCTACTATGTAGCTAACATTGTCTCACTAATACTACGTAGCTGACTGCGAACACATGAGAGTCAGCTGGCGAGGAAAGCCATCTGCGCCGTCAAAACGATGAAGGTTGGGGGCATTGTTGTCAATGCTCGAAAACTAAGCTAAAGCTAGCTCGACATCCAGCTAGCCTAGCCAACCTCCGATAACACGCTCTAGTCTACGAATTCTAGGAGCAATCCGGCTAGTTAGCAATAGCATACCTTTTCAGCAAGTAGTCTTCTTTCTATTCAATCATGAAATTTCTTTGAACACTGCTCGCACTAAAATTATGAAAGCTATCTTATAAGAGCCGCAATTTGGTTTCAGTGACACTATGACAAACCCCAGATACAATGTATGGAAGACTTCATCAAACGTTGGCAAACGTCGCCCCCTGCTAGCTAACTAGCTACCTAGCTAACTGGTCAGTGTTTGGGTCGGCGTTTACCACTTCTTCCGATGGTGATGTATGATTGGACGTTGCAAACTCTGGTTTGCCCCTGGGCCACATGCCCTCTACCTCGCTGAACAAATAAAACGTCGTTTAATTGGTTACTGGGTTGAATATCAACATTTCCTATTGGTTAAGAAATGTTCCACATCGGTGGGAGTTCTTTCGGTTCTTTGACTAAAAGGAGAAGAGTCGTTTCTGTTATTTCTGAACGCTTATGATTCATCAATTCATATGATTCTATCAACTAACTCCGTATATTCGGTTCACTGTAAAGATTTGAATTGTATAACCAAGTTCAACGCAATTCTGAACCAGCCGCACCGGGTGTCTTGGAAAACACAAAATATCGTAGATTGTCGACTAAAAGTGAATTTGGTAAGTGTTTCCATAACCAGTGTAGATTCAGATGTTTTTCTTAGTAAAAGATCAGCGAGGTGATTTGACTCTCAACGTTACTGTCATTTTCCTTAGTTTTCCAAAGTTAGCTAGCTGCCTTAACTAGCTTGTTAGCTTAGTTCTAAACTACTGTCAGCGGGATACTGTACGCCTGAGGGAATTCCAGCCCCACCAACTTTGTTATGTTAGCTACATGACTTATTAAGCTAATGGATGTCGTTGACGTTGTCTTAGCCAGCTTGTTAGCTAGCTACCCCAAGTCATACTTATCCAATCAAACTGAAACTTTGCCAATAATCGGCTCCATTCGAATGTTTTAGCTCAATAAACACGAACGAAGTATTGGAGCTTACTACATTGATAATACATATTGAGAATAAGTAGACCGGGTAGCTCACTAACGCTATTTGTCTGGGACAGTAAGAGCCATCAGAGCAAGTGTTTACCCAGAATGTTCCCCATGACCCTGGCATCACCAGCTTGCTTTTCTGTGTTTCCTCAGACTACTGCTGCTTAAGAAACGATGCTGTTGTGTGGAGTTGTCTTCCGCTACCTCGGTAGTAAAGTTCGTTAACATGACTAAAGAGTATGCAACCATAGAAATGGACCTGGTATGTGCCCGATTCATAAATATATACCATATAATTAGTTGGATTGTTGACAGTCAGAGTTTCAATTTTGGAATATGTATAGTTTTAAACTGTAATGTCACCTAATTAATGTTTGTTTCGACAGGCTTTTGGTTCGGCCAAGCCGTATGGATCCACGAGAAGTATTGTCCGTAGAATAGCCTCCAGTCTTCCTATCAAACCCTGCCCAAGGGTCCACTTTCAGGTAGGGCAAACTTTTTAAAACGCATTCAATGGCTTTCAAACGTGAGCTTGTTAATAACTGCATATCCTGACTCTTAGCTAAGTGTGCTGTAGTATGGTCATGGTTCCCAAGGTCATGGGTTCACCTGGACAAGTGTTTCAGGGATGAAACTAATCGGGTGATCTGGTTCTGGAATAGGAATGTTCATGTGCCAAACAATGCAAATAGTTGTTTTTAGCACGGGCCCACAACCACATGAACACAAAGCAACACCTGTTGAAAGACCAGCTTGGCTTTCGGTCCCTTTTAGAAATCCCTCTTCGAAAATGGATTTGTAGTAGCAAAGGAACATCCCATAGACCTGTTGAAGTCCTGTAGCAGACTTGATATTCTGAAGGCTCTTTGGGGATTTCAACAGTGATGCCACCTTCATCAACATGGTTTCCGTGTTCTGAGCTGTGGCCTAAACAAACCTTAGATCACATGACTAGTGATGTGTGCTTGAGCTCTTCAAATTGCCTCCAGTCCAAATAAATAGCCTGCTTCAATTGATGACACACGAGTTACATGCTCTCAGGTGTTTATTAAAACTGGTTCTTATACCAATGAAGCTAATTATTGTGTGTACTTATTAATAACTAAGCACCATAGTTCTGGATAGTTTATGAAGTTTATGAATGTACTGTACTGTTATGTACTGTAACTTTGCACTGCTGTCAAATTTCTGTCTTTCACACTGTCTCTGTCAACTGTGTTTTCCTTTTCTCTCATCTCTTTTCTCCAGCTGTCCATCCTAGCTTAGAGGAATGCAGTAGGTCTGCTTTCGGTCAGTTTACTTGAAACCTGCAATAATAACCTTGTGCTGACAGGCTGGCTGTGTAATCAGTCTATTCTCACACCTTTTCTTGTTGAAAATAAGCTGCCTGTTTATCTCCCGTTGTTTTCTCTACTTTGTTTCCTGTATTAACTATACAATAAATAAAGGTTTTGACTAAAAACGAAAGTTAATTCAAAATGAAAGTTCAAAATGTCAATGTCATATAAAATTACGATCCCTGTGTTATAAATCGTGCCGCCATCTGAGACGTTGTTTCAGTTTAGTTATTCATCTACCCTGCATCTCCGCAGTTGCACCCGTATGCGGAGGAAGCAAGCTTGTTAAGCGGCTCCGGGAGGCAGAATGGGCTGGTGGCCTCTCTGGCCGATGTGGGCTGGATAGAGGATGAGGACCAGCAGGATGATGGTCTCAACGGAATCCCCCGGTGAGTCGGGGAAGACCCTGGAGTTTATACCGTGAAATGTTGGCGGCAATTATTGGGCCTCCAATGTTTTGGGGTCAAATTATTTTGGGCTGGAATTTTTTCGGCACTGATGTTTTCGGGGAACATTCTTTCGTGTCGAATTTTTGGTCTCGACTTTTTTTTCATTGTTATTTTGCTGCTTAGCAACGAAAACGGAGTTTGTCAAATTCTCATAAAGTTGTAATACTTGTTGGTAGTCGCTCGCTAAATATGACTTTGTCAATAGGGAACAGGTAAAAAGTTGCTACATCGATCTAACGACATTGTCGCTAATTTGGAAACACTGTTTAACGACAGTATTAGCCATCAAACATTCGTATTGTCGGTTGAGAGCTGTACTGTTGTTTTTGTTTTTATGATTATTATTATTGTTATTATTATTATTAGCATCCCCTTTGCCAAGCGCGCAATCTTCTTTCCACTCGTGAACTCGTATTGATTGAGTAAGCGGTTGTATATAACGATGTCATTTCATTCATTGTCATTTTCCTCAAGAGGAAAGCTTGCTAACTTTGGTCCTGTTGTCACAGGTCAGTGGCTAGTTCAGGATTAGTGTTCCGGTCCCAGCAGTCTCAGGCCAGCAGACGGCCTCTGACCAGGCAGAGGTCTTTACCCAGCCTAAACCAGGGGGATCTAGACCCCCAGGGCCAGACCACTGTCAACAACGAGGCCATCCAGAAGATAAGCGCTCTGGAAACTGAGCTGGCTAAACTCCGAGCTCAGATAGCACAGATCGTTCTGGCCCAGGAACAGAACACGCAGCCGGCCGGTAAGAAACAGTCACACAAACATACATAAAGGGAGCAGGAGAACCTCTCAAGGCATCATCTCCAGGATGACTCGCACTTTTTTCCACTGTAATGACCTGTACTTGCCTGGAGGTGGCAGCATTTTTATATCAAACTCACAGACGCTTCTATTTCTCCCCTTTTGTTCAGCTCCTTCTGCAGGTGTGCCTCCGCCTCCCCCTCCCTGTGCGCCTCCTCCTCCTCCTCCCCCCCCGCCCCCTCCCCCTAGTTGTCTCCAGAGGAGCTTCTCCACTATTGACCTCATCAAAGAGCGCCGGGGGAAGAAGTCTGATAGTTTGACGGTCCTGGACGAGGGCTCTAAACAGGCTGACCTCCCCAGCATGCTAGATGTCCTGAAAGACATCGGCAAAGTCAAACTGCGTTCAGTCAAGAGGTGAGGACTGCCGCCAACATGTACGGATGTCCATGTGTGATGGTCGGACTTTGGAAGCAGGAATTTTCACGGTGGATAAGGGAACTAAATTGTCACCCATGTCTGTTGTTGCAGTCGGTCTGAAGAGAGCAAGGTCAAAGCCTGCGACCCTACAGACGCCGCTTCTCTCATCGCCGAGGCCCTCAAGCGCAAATTTGCCCACCGCTATCGCCATGACAGCCAAGAGGAAGACAAGGAATTCAGCCTCCCTACCCCAGAGGTCAAACCTCGTCCTGAGGTACCACAGGTGAGACAGTCTGAGACAGTCTGAGATACCACAGGTGAGACAGTCTGAGACAGACAGCACAGGTGAGACAAAGTCTGAGACACTACAGGTGAAACAGTCTGAGACAGCACAGATAAGACAGTCTGAGACAGACAGCACAGGTGAGACAGTCTGAGACAGCACAGGTGAGACAGTCTGAGACAGCACAGGTGAGACAGTCTAAGACAGACAGCACAGGTGAGACAAAGTCTGAGACACTACAGGTGAAACAGTCTGAGACAGCACAGATAAGACAGTCTGAGACAGCACAGGTGAGACAGTCTGAGATACCACAGGTGAGACAGTCTGAGATACCACAGGTAAGACAGTCTGAGACAGACAGCACAGGTGAGACAGTCTGTGATACCACAGGTGAGACAGTCTGAGACAGCACAGGTGAGACAGTCTGAGACGCCACAGGTGAAATAGTCTGCTGTCTTGCTCATACACAGATGATGCATGGAGGGTGTGGTGATGTGTGGTAAGTTTGTGGTGTAGTAACTCAGTTCTGTGCTTGTGCATGTAGTTCGGTCAGCACATGCTGAAGTCCACAGGGAAGAGACGTGTCCTCTGAGGAGGTGTTGAAGACAAGGTGGGAGAGGTCTGGCTTCATCCTCCAGGGCTTCATCCTCCAGGGCTTCATCCTCCACTGGCTTCATGTTAGCCAGTCTGCTGGATCTTCACAGTCAGCCTGCTCCCCCTTCCTGTTAACCGTCACTGCTGCACCTCAAAACAGCTTCATCATTCTTGCACTTTGATAACTTAACAGTATCTCTATTCAGTTGGACCAAAACGTTTTTATTTTGTACTGTTTCTTTCTTTGTCAAATTACCAGAAATTGAGGAGAATTCCTGTTCCAAAAGGCCCTCTGTTCAAAGTCTTATCTGAACATTGTGTGAGTGAGGTACATAAGCCATATTGTGTGCATTGTACCTTGTGGGCACACATACTATTCACTTTAATTCACTACAAAATCCCAGCAGCCTCCCTGGTCTAGCGACTTGTTGTTATTATACTGTATATTTAGGATTAGTACACATCTTCTTCGCTGTTGAATTTGTTAGGAAGGTGCGTGTTTCCAGTCTAGGCTCTTGAGTGTCAATCTAACACACAAGGAAGGAAGCCTGTTCGGATTCCTGGTGTCTTGTGGAGTTTTGTCTTTGTAGTGTAATTTATAATTTGGGATACGTATTTATGTCTTGGTTTTAGCTAATCTTTTTTTTTTACTGAACGCAGGAAATAATGTGATTGCTTTAACCAATTGCTGAGCGTGTTGCAAGTATAGATGGCAAAATGTATTTATGTTGGAAGTTAGTCTGTTTCCGTTTTAACTTGGAGATTTTTATGGAAAACATAACAAGACCAGTTTCAAAGTAGAAACTTATCAATACCTCAGGCCTGATCGCTGCCTGATAGCAGGAAACAACATTGACCTTGACGTTAATCTGCACGCACACTCTGCTTCATGTCTAACCTTGCCAGTGGTCCAAGTTGTTGTCGTTCAACAGAGTCTTTCACCTGTGGTCCAGAGCCTTAACTCTGTCCCACTGTTTATAAACAAACATTCCTTGAGGGACGTCACAAGTGACAACATGCGTGTATTTCTATCAATCATTGTGTTGTAATGAAAGTACCTTGGTGCAAAGGGAAAGCTGTTTCAAACATCTAACCATAGTGTCAGTATCATAGTTATGCCGGTAATACTTGACGTTTTGAAAACAAAACAACATCCTTGACTAAAAGCAAATAGCAACTTGAGAATGCCATGTTTTGTATCAGTATGACACTAATCAGTGATTCCAGTTTGACAGAAAAGGGAGTCAATATCATGTTAGTTTCCGTTCTGTCTATAGTGATTTAAGTGCCTTCAAACTACACTGTGAGCCGACATTATTCCTTATCGATAAGTTCTCTACCTTGACTGGAATCAAATTCACTAATAAAAGAAAAGAAATAACCTGTGCACTGTTTTTAGTTACTTCAGATTAAGGTCATTTCCAGACTAACTGATGGACACGGGACACACAAGCTAGCTGAGTACATTTGTGAGGTTATTCCTTATCACAGATTAGATCATTTTTACGTAGATTCGGATGGAATATCAGGTAGGTACTTACCAAGGTCAAAGGGTGTGTCAGGCCTATAATTAAGGATTTGGGCATGTTATGTCAACTGGTTTTATTAATCAAAAGGGAACTGCAACAGGAATGTATCAAAAGGTCAATATGGCTAAGCCTTCACAAAGTCTGTCTTGAAGATGAAGTCTTCATCCCAAAATGGCTGTTGCGACAAATTGTAAACAGTTTTTTTTATCAACAGTCTTACAGCACGTACAACAAAAGTACAAGTCAGCTAAAATCAGAAAAGCACCTGTTATCGTTCAGAAAGTCTAAATACAAACACCTGTTTTTATGTGCTGCTGTACAAAATCAAAATAGACGAATTTAAAAACATCAGGAAATGGAATGTTCTAGTCACCCTTTCCCCCCCCCCATATAAAAAGGGAACAGGGTGGGAAGGGGAGGGGCGGTCAGTGTTTTTCTCCTTACAACGAAAGGCAAAAGGACTGGACAGTGCATTCAAAGGACAAGCACACCATGCACTTCATGGGGGGAGGGGCTAGTTTGGTCACTTAGCGTAGTCTGTGCATAGTTATAAGGCATCAGTCAAGCAGTTCTTGGTTGCATGTGGTTAAAAGAGACATTCTGCAGAGGGAGGGAGGGAGGGAGGGGGGGGGGGGCGCCTTCAGTAGTTTCGAAGGAACCCAGACTGATCCTCTGGAGAGAGGACAGGCCGCCCCTCGTCCCCTCCAGGATGGTGATTGGCGTACCCTGAGCTGGTGGATATGGTGGTGAGAAGCGCGTGGGATGACTGAGGGAGACGATCCAGGGTTTGAACGTTATGCCCGGGAGACGCAGGCTCCGCCCAGCTCCTAACACCACTGACTGATGGATGGTTTCATCTCCAGAACAGCTGGACTCCTTTTCAGGAGAGCCAAGAGGAAGCAGAGGTTGTGAGTGTTCATCAGGCGTCTCCTGGAGGGAGCTGCGTGGCTGGATACTGTCGCTGGAAGGGACCGAGAGGGAGGCTGGGAGAGGAATACAAGCAAGCACAGGTGGAGCGATTTATGGCATCTGGTGCGTCTGTCTGTCAGGGACTGACTTAGGCGTTACTCATGGCTTCCACGATGGCTGCTTCAACCTAAGTGTTTTTTTCACATCGGTGCTTACAAGGCAAATCTGGACATTATTTGTTAGAGGGACAGATACAACAAACAAACAAACAAACAAGGACACGTGTAAACAGTCTTCGTTGAGGCAGCAAAAGGACAGGGCTCATCACATTTTTTTTCTCACACGAGGAAGAATATTCGGTACGAATGCAAACAACACAAACTGCATTTTTTTTTGTCAAGTTTTAAAGCGAGGCTCGTCTCTGAATACTCGAGGTGTTTTCAAATCTACTTCTTCAAAGTCATTCAAGACACTTCACGTCCAGGCGTCCATCCTCTTCCTGTTATTCCCTTAAATTTGCCATCCAAATAGTGGTGTATCAAATCAGTAATGCCTACAAACTACAGAGGAAAAATAAATAAAATAAGCAAATTAAAGGAAATACAGCAGTAGCCAAATGAGGTATCTATGTATTGCTCTATGTCAAAGAAAGAAAGGAATTAAAATTAAATAAATAAAAATCAGTGGTTTGTCAAAATGAGATGGGGGAGGAAGGGGGGGGGGGGGGCGGGGTAGGGAGGGGAGGGGGGTGGAGCAACAAAAGGTTTCAGGGTTTGGTGGGGCAGTGATTGGTTCACTCACTCCTTCCCCACCCTCTTCCCAGTGTGACAAGGACCCCAGAGGGGGGCCTTCAGGGGTCAAAGGGCAAACATGGAGTGTCAGGACTCGATGCTTCCTTGAGGTATTTCTTTGGAGTTGTTTTTTTCCGCTGCTGTTGCGGTTGTGACATTCGACTCCGTGGAGGCGGCTGTGGGTTGGGAGGGGGTTGCCGTGGCGGCGGGGCCTGGCTCCGCCTCCTCGCTGCTGGTGGAGAGCTCCTGGACCAGGCTTCCCCAGCTGGCTTTGTTCAGGCCCAGGTGGCCCAGCATGGTCTGGGAGAGGCGCGTGTCTGAGAAACGGGCCCATTCTGCAAACAGAGGCTCCACTACGTATGACATGAACCCTGAAACAGAGACACAAACACATTCATTAACGTAGATCAGGGGTCTCCAACCTTGTTCCTGGAGAGCTTCCATCCAGACTGTTTTCCCTTCAACCTTATTCAGCACACTGGATTCTACTAATGACCTGGATGATGAGCTGAACGAGGCTACATTATGTGCAGTTGAAGTGAAAACCTACAGGATGACAGCTCTCCAGGACCGGAGGTAGAGACGCATGATTTAGGGAGTGCCTTGATGAATTGACGTGTGTCCATCCTAACCGTACGTGTGTCCATCCTAACCGGGACAGGACAAAGTCCCAATTCTTACCAATCTGGATGTTGCCAACGGAGTTGACCTCGTTGTCACACAGTGGGCTGACTTCAAGCTGGTGTTTCTTTTCAACATCCCCTACAGAAGGAGAACGAGAGAGAGCGTGAGAAGGGATGAAAGAGGAAACTGAGAGCAAGGTAAGATGAGCAGCGATGAAAAGGGAGGAGGGGGAGGGGGATACCTTGACGGAAGAACTCTGCTGTAACCTTCTCACTCCACTGTTTGCTGAGCTCCCAAGGTCGACAGGGGTTGCAGATGTCCGCACACTTCAGAGCCATCTGCATGGGGTTTGAGCCACAATGGATGGTTAGAGCCGGCAGTTTCCCCGAGAGTCAGCTCTAACGGCTAGGAGCCAGCTGGAATCTGACCTGTAGGAGGAAGTGACGGTGGCTGGCTTGGCTCAGACACAGGTCTTCCTGGTCCAGGTGCGTGCGGAATTTGGACAGGTACTCATTCTGCCGGCTGATATCCGTGGCCAGGATCAGGGATCCCAGCTGCCTCTCCATGTTCAGGCTGGCAAGTCGAACACAGAGCGGACGGATTATAATCACATCAACGTCAGTTCAAAGTTATTTGCTCATGCTGAGTGCTGATTGGCCAGTGCTGCAGGGCAGGAGCAGACCTGTCTTCTGCAGGCAGGTGAGAGAAGAGCCCAGTCTCTCGGATCAGCCCCACTGCAGACCTCCAGTGATGGTTCTCCAGAACAGAGGTATTCTGCTCCTCGGAGAAGCACACACACACACACACACACACACACACACACAGTCTCCTAGTTAGCCGGTGATCCAGGAAGCTGGGTTCTGTGTGCCAGCATGTGTCAGTGTGTGTTCCACTGTGTTCCTACCTGGTAGAGAGCAGCCAGGTAATGGTTGGTCTTGATGAGGAAGGGCTGATTGACCCCGGGGTGGTCCAGGTCGTGCGTGGCAGCCGCCAGCAGCCCCAAGAGGATGTCACAGGAAGTCAGCGACCTGGCCAGCTGCGGAACAGGAAGCACAACGCACCACGTGACTCCAGCGTAAAAGCACAGTGACACCACGGAACCCAACACCTCCCGGGTTGCCTTGGCAACCCAATCAGATCCGTTTCAAAGTCCCGCTAGAGGAGAAAAGCTCCAGTCTCTTGGCACCCTAGCGCGTGTGTTCGCAGGGGGCCGCCACAGCTCTGGTCCCTGGGGGCCACGCTGCTCCCTGCCTTACCTTCGGCTCTCGGAGGTAGCAGTACATGGCCTGCGTCACGTCGGCCGCGTGGACAGCGTTGTGGTAGGGGTTCTGATGGTGGTAGTCCTCCTGGACCATGACCAGGAACCTCCACAGCTTCACCACGTCCAGCTGGAAGAGCTCCACCAGGCCATACTGGGTGAGCAGGTGAAAGGTCATGGTCACCAGACTGTTGCCTGGCATGGGGGAGAGAGAGAGAGAGAGGGAGGCAGGGGCGAGAGACATACACGGTCAACTCAGATCCATCGCAAGACTTTCACGTCCATCTCGTGTTATATACATGACAGTAAAGTCTGCGGGACCGTATCATCTCAACTATAGCAACTGTTAGAAAGCAAAACCCGCTTCTCGGTATCAGCGGTCGGAGGCCGCCAGCAGATGGCGCTGTTGTCTGCGTGTCTGGTTTGACAGCGATCCGATTGATGCGCACGCTGTCGCAAACAATATCACAAGCGGGGGGAAACGAAGGCATGTGACGGAAAGGCAGTTCCCTTCCAGAGAGATCTCACCGTTGGTTAATCTGTCGAAGAGGAAAATGTCAAAATTCCAGCACCCGACCTTCTCCAGCATGCACTGCAGGGAGACAGGAAAACCATGATCACACCGAGTCTGAGCCAGGCATGGGAGAGACACCTCCACAATTCTTCTCAAAAACACATTTCTTAATAGACAATTTGCACAGAACTTTGAAAGGCAGAAGAGCAGGTTCTGGCTGAGGTCTGTGTGTGTGTGTACGTCTGGTGTGCATGTGCATCTGCATGTGTGTGTGTGTGTGTGATGGAGGGAGAGTCTACCCTGGCCTGGCCTAGATAGTCCTCATCCAGGATGGGGAGGTGGTTGTGTTGGGGGGTTCCTCGGAGCAGACGAGAGGAGCGCAGGTTCCTCTGGAAGCTCAGGAGTCGGTGGATCCTCCTGCCAGACACAGGCCCTGCTGAGCTGGACCCTAGCCAGGCTGGACACACACACAGAGACACACACACACACACACATCACACCACACACACACGCACTGGTCTTAGTAGAGGCATTTAAAAATGTTGCAGCTAGATACAAAACTAAATTACATGGATTGAGTGAGTTTACAAAAACATCAGAAATAATGACCAAAAAAACGGTTCAGACTACATACACAGACACGCTTTGCTGATTCAGCCAGCCCTTCTAAAAGGCATCTGGCTGGACACACATACTGTCTGTGTCCACGCTCACACACAGGCTGTGTCTGGGTGGGAAAGCCATGGTCCCATTCCGGAAGAGCGTCGGCATTCCGAGGAAGGCCATTATGTTTTGAACCAGGAAGTGAGCACAGGCACACTTCAAGTGTCTGAGGAGGAACCAGCTGGGCGGGCAGAGACAGAGACAACACAAAGCAGGGCCTCCCTTCAGCCTGCGCACTCAGTAAGCCGCTCACATGAGGGCGTTTTGGGACGCATTTTAATCCCAACTCTGGAAAAATCGACTAAACTCTGGGGTGGGGAGGGAAGGGGGGGGGGGATAAATCAAGAGGATGCAACTGTGAAAAGATGTGGTTGTTGTGAGTTGTGTCTGTTCGTGATGTGGAAGGCACATATTTATGCCCGGCACGCACGCACACACTGTGCCTTATCAGTGTGTGAAAGAACTGGGCTCTGTGACAACATCTGACAGTGAGTCTGAAGACATCCAAGGGCTGAGGAGGCAGGTAGGGCGTAAAGACAGCGTGCAGGTGGAGATATCTCTCCATCTCTGGCAGATTATCAGCGAGCGTGCCTGGTAGGTAGGCAGACTGGCTCAGCTAGACAGGGCTGGACAGGTTTCGGCTGGGTCCATCTCCAAAGACTTTTCTGGGCTGGGTGGGGCGGGGCTAGGCAAGGCAGGTTTTTGAGGGCTAGACTATGCTGGTATGATCTGGGCAGGTCTGGACTTGAAAATGCAGGTCTGGCTTGGGCTAAGCAGGTCTTGGCTGGGTTGGGCTAGACTGTGCAGGTCTGAACTGGGCTTGGCAGGTCTGGTCTGGACTGGCCTAGACTACGAAGGGCTGGGCTAGGCAGGTCTATGCTGAACTAGCAGGTCTTGGCCAGGCTAGACTAGGAAGGTCCAGGCAGGTTTGGGCTAGCCTAGGCAGGTCTTGGCTGGGCTAAGCAGGTCTAGGAAGGTTTGGGCCAGGCTAGACTAGGCAGGTCTACACTGGTCACATCTGGGACCGAAGCAGGGTGGTGGTCTTCATACTCACAGTGGAGCGTCCGGAAGTCAATGCAGAGGTACGGGTGGGATCCCCTTCGCTCCGGTTCAAATCCAACTTGGCTTCTTACTCTCACATCTCCTAGAAGGAACCAACACACACGTCCTCAAGAGTCATGCTGCACGCCAACGTGTGTGTGTGTGCGTGTGTGTGTGGGCTGGATGACTGTTGTGATGAGAAACAGACAGTCTTGTTTTTCCTGTGTGTGTGCGTGACCATGGCTATGCTGGGGAAATAGGGTTCAAGCCTTTACCCAGAAGCCCTGAGCTCTGCCGCTGCTAAGCTTCCAGCCCTCGCTGCATGACAACACCCAAATCAACTTCTCCTAAAAACGAAATGTGACCTCAGCAATACCCCTCATATAACCTCCACCAAGCTGGACTGCTGCCCGTTTCATACGAACGCCGATATTTCATTGGCAGATATGACATTCACAGAACAGTAGCTGACTGCACTGCCAGCAGCATGTTCTGAAGGTCATGTAGCTGTTGAAGGTTGCTGACATGAGGATCAGTGTTTTGGCCTAAGGAAAAAGCCTGGTTAGTCTGTCAGGGTCGCTGCCTTGTTAACTGGCTGCGTTCCCACAGCTGGTTCTATTCTATGGCTAGATCTATGAGCCTTCACACATGTGTGTGTCTGTGCGCACACACACACACACACGCACGCACGCACGCACAGGGCAGGCCACTAGCTTCACTACCCTGTAGCACTTCACAGCAAATCTCCACCAGATCTCCATCTGATAAATTCAAAAATCCCTGTGGATGGAGGACAAAACTTAAGCTCTTTGTGATAGAGAGATTATCAACAGGGCCAGGGATTGACCATCCACTGGGTCCTCATCTCTGACTCATCCTCCCCCATCCCTCCCTCCCTCCCTGACCCCTCATCCCTCTCTCCCCTCCTCTCAATCTATTCATCTGTCCACTAGCTCTGGTACATGTAGTGGAGGTCACCGTGTTATCGGTTGAGCACAATAACATCGATTAAACAGATCCAGAGGCCGATTGCCTCAAGACTCCGTGGGGTGTTTGCGTGGAACGTGTCGTGCGCGCGTGCGTGTGAACCGACACTGCGTGGAAAACGTTCCCTCTTCTCTTCGCTGTGCTAGAGTGCAAGCGTGTGTTTGAGGGGGAGGGGGAGGGTGAGGGGGGAGCTGTACTTACCTAGCATACGAATATACAGGGCGGTCTGGTCTGAGCTGTCGTAGGAGATGGCACCTCGCCTCTGGAGGAAACGGGGAGGAAGAAGATGAATCAGATACCAGAGGAGAGACGTGGTCTCCTCGAGGTTCACAAAGCAACAACAAGGTGGAGAGCTACAGCGTTAACGGCATGGCAACGACGCTTATGGTGTTGGGTGTACTTGGGTGAACCTTTCCTGATACAGTGTTCTGATGCCGTGGCAACGTGCTGCGGAGTGTTTCTGTGTCTCCCATCCAGCTATCGGGGAGTGTGAGAACATGACACATGCTGCAACTCCCCCCCACACACTGCCTTCTCTCTCTCTCACACACACACACACACACACACACACACACACACACACACACACAGACACACACACACTCACTCACACGGTGTAGGGTTTCATAGGGATTATCTGTAAACGACCCTGTACTTCCGCTTGGGGGGAAAAAAAGAGGCTGGACCGAAAAAATATATATGTTGAAAGAGAGAAACCAAACACGTTTCACGCTATTTGAAAACAGAATTGGCCAAATAGGTAACATGCTGCAGGGTCTGTGGTAGTCACTAGTAACCATACTGTTTCTAGTGACAGAACAACTCCTGGTCAGACCTTCTTACTGGAAGCTAGGCTGCTTCCCTGTGGGAAGGTCCATGTAGCCTGTCACTTGACAGGAAGTGAGGCGGGAGGTATGGCGCTGGAGAAGGGAGGCCTTAGAGAGGTTAATCACACCTCACTTCCTGCTGTAATAGGCTCCCCATGTCACGATTAAGATGAAGCAAAGCAGCTTGACGATCGCTAAGGAAACAGACACTCACACCGCCTTTCCCTGGGCTTACAGAGCACGCGAAAGCAGAGAGGGGGAGGAGGGGAGGGGGGTGGGTGGGGGAGGGAAGGGGGAGGTAAATGGAGGGGTGAGGGAGAAGAGAGGAGAGAGAGAGAGAGACAGAGAGAGAGAGAGAGACAGGAGAGAGAGAGAGAGAGAGAGAGAGCAGGAGAGAGAGAGAGAGAGACAGGAGAGAGAGAGACAGGAGAGAGAGAGAGAGTAGAGACAGTAGAGGAGAGAGCGAGAGAGAGACAGGAAGAGAGAGAGGGAGAGCAGGAGAGAGAAGAGAGACGAGGAGAGAGAGAGAGAGATGAGAGTGAGACAGTAGAGAGAAGAGAGAGAGAGAGACAGGAGACGAGAGAGAGACAGGAAGAGAGAGAGAGACAGGAGAGAGAGAGAGAGAAGAGCAGTAGAGAGAGAGAGAGAAGCAAGGGAAGAGAGAAGAGGAGACAGGAGAAGGGGAGAGAGAGAGACAGTCAGAGAGAGAGAGAGAGAGAAGAGAGGAGAGAGAGAGGAGAGAGAGCAGGTAGGGAGAGAGGAAGGAGACAGGAGAGAGAGAAGAGAGCAGAGAGAGAGGAGGAGACAGTAGAGAGAGAGGGAGAGAGAGAACAGGAGAGAGAAGAGACAGGAGAGAGAGAGAGAGAAAGAGAAAGAGAAGAGAGAGAGAGGAGAAGAGAGAGGAGAGGAGAGAGGGAGACAGTTAGAGGGAGAGCGAGAGAGAGACAGGAAGGAGAGGAGAGACAGGAGAGAGAGAGAGGAGAACAGAGAGAGAGAGAGAGAGACAGGAGAAGATGAGGGAGCGAGAAGGAGAGAGAAGGAGAGAGAGAGAGAGAGAGAGAGAGAGAAGGAGAGAGAGAAGAGTAGAGGAGAGAAGAGAGAGAACAGGAGAGGAGAGAGAGAGAGAGAGAAGAGAGGAGAGAGAACAGGAGAGAGAGAGAGAGAGAGACAGGAGAGAGAGAGAGAGAGAGAGAGAGAGAGAGAAAGAGAGCGAGAGAAAGAAAGAAAGAGAGAGAGAGAGAGAGAGAGAGAGAGAGAGGAAGAAAGTGTGTGAGAGAAGGAGGCATGAAGTCAGCAGGGAGAAGGACTGCATGAAGACTGACAGAGAGTGCAGCTTCACCTGTTGCAAGCTGAGTTGATGGGTTTGGAGTAAGACTACAAACACACCATGTTGTGGTCTTGCATCAACAGGAGAGCAGCAGGTAATCTCCAGTAAGTATGCATGCAGGGTGGGGGTTCGTAGTAGCTGTAGTAGTAGTAGTAGCAGCATTAATAGAGGGCATGACCTGTAGAAGGATTTCCCTGGGGATACCCAAGACAGTTGATAGGTGAGCCAGAACATGGCCTGCAGACAGATGGACTGACTCTCCTATCAGGGATTTGGCTCGGTAAACTCACCACACACAGGCTCCACCCAGAGCAGGTCTTGTCTCCACATGAAGCACATTACTCCACCAATCACCTCTCCCTCCGTCTGTCTCCCTCTCCCTCTCCCACTCTCTCCCTATCCCTCTCTCTGTCTCCCTCCCTCCCTCTCTCTCTCCCTGTAGTTGGGCCAGCATTGTGTTGGCCTGAAATCTGTCCCTGTGCTCCATCCTCTAGCTCAGGCTGGATGTGTCTGACGGTTCCCAGCTCTGGGCACAATGTTGTGGGCACAATGTTCTGGCCTCTGGGCTGTCGAGACCACAGCTATGGAGGGTCACAAGGGGTCTGTGGTGGTGCTTTTTCCTCTACCCATGTCTTTTATACAGTGGCCCTAGTAGGAGAGGCTCTGACTGGGCTAGCTGGGCTAGCTGGGTGGCTAATTTTCAGGCTGTCTGGCTGGCTAGCTAGCGGTCAGGCAGACTGACTGGCTAGCTGTCAGGCAGACTGACTGGTTTTCGGGTTAGTTGGCTGGCTGGTTTTCAGGCTGGCTGGTTGGTTGGTTGGTTTTCACGATGGCTAGGGTGTCCCCAGACGGCACAGCACTCAGGCTGTGACGTCAATCGGCTCAGACGATTTGCATACATGATTTTTATCCATTATCATTCCCTCGCTCTCCCCCCCTCACTCCCCCCCCCTCTGCCTCTCATCCCCTCAGGCTCTCCTCTCTTCTCTCCTCTCGACTGAAAAACAAAACGCTTTGAAGCCATGTTCTCACACTAACCATTGTGAAAGGCTGTAAAAACAGCACCGTGCACAGACAGAGGCTTGAGAGGGCTCGGTGGGGCGAAAATCCGCCTGTGTTCAAAGCGTTTTTGATGGGCGGGTGCTAATCCTGCCGTGATAACCATGAAGAATCAGCTTCCAGCCAGGAAGGGCAGCGTTACAGCTAAGATGCTGTGTCTGTGCTTGGTAACTGAATGACCTCTTGTTACTGATCCACACTCCTTAACCACTCCATCAGCCACGGATCCGGGGGTGTCTGACAGAAGCACAAGGGTACGAGCACACACACACACACACACACACACACACACACACACACACACACAGGGGTGCTGGAGAGGACCTGTTTCTGACCCTGTATGTCCTTTAACACCACATGACAGTGGCCAATCCAAAGCTAATATTTTACTGGCTGGCAAACAGCTTGACTCATAGTGGGTAATCTGCCAAGCTGTATTTTACTGTCAACAGGCCACTGTGTTTACACACACCACCGGTGGTTAACATGAGTAATACAGCGCGTGTGAGGGTGTGTGTGTGTGTGTGTGTGTGTGTCTGTGCTTGGGTTTAGTGTGCAGCGATGCACAGCTCAGTCCCAAGAGAGAACAGCACAGGGAAGGAGGAAGGACAGGGAGGGCACACTGGCTGGCACAGGTAAACCTAGGATCCATGTCTTCCACATTCAACCTGGAGGCAGACGACCCTGAGGCAGACAACCCTGAGGTAGACACCCCTGAGGCAGACAACCCTGAGGCAGACACCCCTGAGGCAGACACCCCTGAGGTAGACACCCCTGATATAGACAACCCTGATATACACAACCCTGAGGCAGACGACCCTGAGGTAGACACCCCTGAAATAGACACCCCTGAAACAGACACCCCTGAAATAGACAACCCTGAGGCAGATGACCCTGAGGTAGACACCCCTGATGTAGACAACCCTGAGGCAGACGACCCTGAGGTAGACACCCTGCGGTAGACAACCCTGAAGTAGACGACCCCTAGATAGACACCCTGAGGTAGAGACCCTGAGGTAGACATCCCTGAGGCAGACGACCCTGAGGCAGACAACGCTGAGGTAGACAGTCCTGAGGTAGACAGTCCTGAGGCAGACAGTCCTGAGGCAGACAGTCCTGAGGCAGACAGTCCTGAGGTAGACAGTCCTGAGGCAGACGACCCTGAAGTAGACGACCCCTAGGTAGACAACCCTGGGGTAGAGACCCTGAGGTAGACGACACTGAGGTAGACGACCCTGAGGCAGACAACCCTGAGGCAGACAACCCTGAGGTAGAGACCCTGATGTAAACAATCCTGAGGCAGACAACCCTGATGTAAACAACCCTGATGTAGACAACTCTGATGTAGACAAGGATGTGATGGCGTGCGCTGCCACTGATAACAACGTCACAGTGGGTATTGTGTCGAGGAAGAAAGGCTAAGCAACCCGCATGCCCTTTTACCTACACCTGCCACACCTAGCTGCCTAGTGCCAACAATCTCCCTCCCTCAAACACACAAACACATTTTCGACTCAGGCACTCTCCATTTCAATCTCATCTCTGACCTTCAATGTGTGAGCACTTCTTCCTGCTCCTCCTTCAGAGGAATGTGTGAGCAGCACTGTAAGATTCCTTAACCCTGATCCTGACCCTGATCCTAACCCTAACCCCTGCATCAGTTCCAAGTAGGGAGGGAGGTCAAGGCGGTCCTACTAGAGCTTGTTAGTAGCTGACCCTAGCTGGCCTTTCCTCCTCTCAGCCACTGTTCCTTCACAACCTACCAGCAGGATAACCCATTTACTACAGGAGGTCACGACCCTGGCGCATGCAACTGCGTCAGGACAGAGCCAACAAGATGGCCTCATCCGCCAGATCACCGCCTTCAAGTTAAGGAGGATGTCCTGGGGGTCGACATGGTTCAGGGTTTTATAAGGGCTCAACCACCAAGGTAGCACTTTGATGATGTCACAGACCAGGCGTGTTCCAGCCTGCGGTCGGTAAATGTTTGATTAAATCACAAAGCTGGGAACATGCTGAAGGTTTAGTGTTACTGCCGTGGGTTTGCACAGGTATGGTTGAATCAACTTGACTTTCAACGTGACGGTTTTGGTTGGTTTTGCTCGTTAAACTGTTTACGTACGAGACAGTAAATGACTGCTTCTTAGGTAAACACGTTTGTCCCTGAAGACAGATTGCTGTTAAACTGAGGTGTGTCTGCAGCCTGTATGTCTGCAACAACATGTTTCTTTCTTTTCTCTTTTGGTGTGTGTGTGTGTGTGTGTGTCACTATGTGTGCGCGTTTAAAGCAGACACGTTGAATAAGCTCCGTGCTGCACATCATCCTACCTCTCGCACGAGTGTTCATCAACAGACATCCTGGCCATGACGCTAGCATGATGAGCAGTACTGCGTAAACCCTCCAAAAACGGACCGAAATAGCCAAGGCTGCCTGTGTGTTATGGATACTGTTGTGATGGAGGACAGTACGCTGGTGTTTTAACAGTCGGCTGTCAATTCCACACTTCCCTATTCTAACCACAGTGATCAAAATCAAACTTCCCCATGTAGCGAGTCATAAAGAGACTAAGGACAGCCAGGTATCAGACAGGGGTCATGCCAGGGAGGAAGCCAACAGTATTCCCATAAAGTCATACTCCGTGTCGCACACACACGCAGGGTCTGTAAACTCAGAGATAAAAGAAACTGGTCTTCATAAACGGAATGTTTCCTCCTGAGTAATAGCTTTCTGGCTGCGGAGGAGAAGAGCACATTCCCCAGTGTGCTGAGTCCTAACCCTGGACTTCACTAGGAAGAGTCTGTGTGTGTGTGTGTGTGTGTGTGTGTGTGTAGTAGCTGCTGCTCATAGAAAGTCAGACCGCCAACATAATCTGGAGGGGAGATGTAGGGTGTGTGTGGAGGGGAGATGTAGGGTGTGTGTGGAGGGGAGATGTAGGGTGTGTGTGGAGGGGAGATGTAGGGTGGGTGTGGAGGGGATGTAGGGTGTGTGTGGAGGGGAGTGGAGGGTAGGGTGGGTGTGGAGGGGAGATGTAGGGTGTGTGTGGAGGGGAGATGTAGGGTGTGTGTGGAGGGGAGATGTAGGGTGGGTGTGGAGGGGAGATGTAGGGTGGGTGTGGAAGGTACCGGTCTGTCAGAACAGGTTCCTTTGCAGACCACCACTTGGTAATCACACATTTGAAATCAGAGCTTTTTTTTCTTCCTTTTTTTACTGTCAGCAAAAGTGTCATAAACTAATTTAAGGCTTCTTTAAACAAGGCACTTTAAAAGGGCCTTGTATAAATGTGTTTTTAATGGCGCTCTCTCTAACCAAAACAAGGAATGTTTGAGTTTGTACGTCTGTGTGTGTGCGTGCGTGTGTGTTGATATGTTGAAACACATTCTCCCAGCCTGATGCACTCAACACGGCAGCTTAGAAACAAGGGTTGTCATGTGACCACGAGGCCCCCCTGAGTGAGGGGGAGGGGTGAGAGAAATGAGAGAGAGGGCAGCGTGCCTGTATCTGAGGAAACAAAGCTTTGCGTCCTGTTCACAGAGCCCCGAATCCTGAATAAGTTTCCAGAGCAGTGGCCAGCCTCCACCCTCCCCTGCAAGTCACACGGACCCTGTCGGCTTCAGCGCAGGCTTGGGTTCTGGTAGTGAAGAGGTTAAGGCAGGCGGATTGTGAAACAGCAAGCTCCTTCAGCATTCTTACCACATCCTGAGACTACGTCAATCCAACGGTATCGGCCCCAAAAACCTTATCGTCATGGTTAAGATCAACAAACTGACTCCTTTCCAATAAAAGCGTGCCGGTTTTGACACTTGCTGTTCCTGCAATACCCAGAAAAACGAACAGAGTGTGGACAGGAAGAATACCCGCCCCATGTCCAGTTCATGTGTATTTAAGAGCTTAACATGATCTGCACATCTCCTTCTGGGTTGTAAAACATGTGACCAACTGCTGTCATCAATACTAGGCATCTGTTTACAAACTGATTATGATATCTCAGTTACACACAACATGACAGATGTCAATAACATGGCTTTTATCAGAGGAGACAGGCAGACGGGCGAATGGACGAACAGACAGACAGACAGACACGCAGGCAGACACGCAGGCAGACAGAAAGACAGACACGCAGGCAGGCAGACACGCAGGCAGGCAGACACACAGACAGACAGGCAGACAGGCAGGCAGGCAGGCAGACAGACAGACAGACAGACAGACAGACAGACAGGCAAGCAGACAGACAGGCAAGCAGACAGACAGACAGACAGACAGACAGGCAGACAGAAACATGGCAATGTGAAGTTCCCTGGTGGATAGAATTCTGCATGTAAGGGTTCAGTGTGTGGACGTAATGTAAACCACATGATTCCCAGGCTGTGCCCTACTCCATGCTCTACACACCAAGACCTTTTCATGGTGTGTGCCAACCTAATCTGCCAAATTTCTCTCCCAGGGTGTAAAAAGCACACTGTTTAAAGTTCACTATGGCAATCCAAGAGTAAACACCAGCTGGCATGTTCTAAACCTGTGTCATGGTGTGCAAGCCATTTACTTTTCAGACAGTTCCTGATAGTAGAAACTTACACAGCAGTCTGATGCCCTTCTAGAACTTACACAGCAGTCTGATGCACTTCTAGAACTTACACAGCAGTCTGATGCACTTCTAGAACTTACACAGCAGTCTGATACACTTCTAGTAACTAGTAGCACAACCAACGTGTAAATGAGGCCTCATTTGACTCTATAGTTGCTACTCCTCTGCATATTTTACACCCATTCACATCTATCCCCAGAACAAAAAAACAGTCTTTGCTGACTTCATCGTTTCTTGAACCCTACTCTTGTTGCCCTCTGTTTATAAGAGGAAATGTCTTCATCTGCAAGAGGGGGTGAGAGAACGGCAGCATGTGTGAGAGAGTCAAAGACAGACAAAGAGAAACAAAGAGAGAGACAAAGAGACAGAGAGCGAGAAAGAGAGACAGACAGAGAGAGAGAGACAGACAGAGAGGGCGAGACAGAGAGGGCGAGAGAGAGAGCGAGAGAGAGAGAACTGCGTCTGTGTGTGAGCGGAACGCCCGAGCCAGAGAGAAAGGGGGATTGAAACTCCGACCATCTGTGAGTTTGGCGGCGGGCAACAGTGCGCCAGAGCAGGGCACATGTCTAACGGTCTTTCTATAGGTAGGCCGTCTAGAATACAAACAAAGTGCTGCGGAACACGGGGAAAAAAACACCCAGGGAACAAGGACATTACCCGGGCCATACTGGGAGCACATGGACATGACGGAAACCAAAACAAATGTTTAAAGAGTGAAGAAGTAATTGTCTGGAAAGGCACTATTGTGGTAGTCAGAAGCTCGGGGCGCTGCATTGTAGTGTAGGAAAGAACACTCAGCCATCCTGCCCAGATGGTGTTATTACTTTATGGTGTCAAGTGCGTGTGTGTCGTATTATTGGCTATCCGACGAAAAGATAGTTCTGGGGGGGAGGGGGGGGGGGTCGGTAGATGGGAACTTCAGCTTGTCTGGGGAAAACACCCCCCCCCCCACACACACACACACACACACACACACACACACACAATGACAGCAAGCACACCCCAGCGATTAGAGATGAACTCTGGCCCACTCAGGGGAGACAACGAACAAACATGACCCAGAAACACAATGGACCCTAGTCTGTGTTTGTAAACACACAGAGTGTGTGTGATCCAGCCTTCATCTGGTGGGGGTCTACTCCTGGGGGTGGAGGGCTGACTGTGTGTGGTTTGGAGGGGGGCAGGGGGACGACTGTGTGAGGAGTGTTTGTGTGTGTGGGGGTAGTGTGGAGGTTTTGGTGGCAGCAGTGGGGGCGAGACTAGCTTTGTCACACTGCGCTGGCCCAGAACAGGCCTCCTAATGTGTGGCCAAATACCACAGCACCCTCGCTATCCCACAATCCCCTTCTGGTGCGTATCGCTTTCAACGGAGGTGGAATGTCGACTTGAAAAGGGACGGAGTCGAAGATGGCGGACAGATGGACGGACAAGCGAGACCCCCTTTTGTTTGTACATCCCTCCACTCCGCAGTTCCCCTGACTGAAGGCTGTTTCTCTCTCCAGAGAGCCAACATCAGCCCCTCCAGGCCCCTGGAAAGCAGGATGCTGGTCTCTCTCGCCAGACCCCCTGCCCATAGCTACGTTGGGTCAGACACACATGGGTGGTTATGTGGAGCAGCGTGCTAGACAAAGGCCTAATGGATGGTCGTACACTCAACACTACCGCCTCCAAGTCTGGTCATACATTTGAGATAGGGTTCAGCGATTACAGTTGGAGCGGAAGGCCTACAGTCCAGATTGAATGAGCAAGTCAATGTTTGAAACCATTCAGTAGTTTGACTCCGCAAAGATGCGGACAAGCTTGTAGAGCCGTTTTGCGATCTCCACTTCGCGTCAACATCTGCAGTGCGGGATTATTGGAACAACCTATTCAGTGACAAACCAATAGAAACACTATTAACAAAAGGAAAGCTTTCAAACGAACTTTCAAATGAAGTGGAAAGTTGGGTTCTAATTTGGTTAAATCATTAAACGTCGTGCTAGATGTAGAGACACAGCACCGAAAGGACACCGTAATCGTGCTTCCAGTTCCTCGTGGCCACATGTTGCAGTCGAGAGAACAAGAAAACTGTAAGATAAGCAGTGTGTCAGCAACAGCCGTTGTGGTGGCTTAAAAGGAAGGTGACACTTTCGTCAGTTGCTAATCGCCATCCGAGTCCCCTTGTCTGTACTGAACAGAGGCTAAGAGTTTAAACTGACGTTAATGTTTCACATTCATACAAAGTGACGTGTGCCTGGTAGGGAAAAGGAACACCAACCACTTAACAATGTTTTCTGATGAGAATTTGTAAAGCACTACACGGTCTAGGCCTGTAGATCTAACACTTGTGTTAACGCCGGCATCTGCCTAATAGGCGAGGCGAAATCATGGAATGGAAAACGATACGGGTGCAATAGTGAGGTTAGTTTTACCTGTGACAGCTGTCTGGGATCAGGAGCGCCGAAGAGAGACGAGCTGGAGCTGAAACTGATGGCTCCCCTCCGGCTGAGAACATGTTTAGGAACAGGCCTGTCTAGAGGCAAGACCGGCAGCTGATAACATACTTCCATTGAACTAAAACAGAGCTCAATCCAGATCAAAACTCAAAATAGAGAGAAAAGGATCCCCAATGAGTTAAGAGAGCTCAAATGTGCAGAATTCAATGGAAAGCCAGGTAATGGGGAATTGTTGCAGAGTATTTATCCTTTTGCGTGATAGGATATCCCTGTAAAGTTATTTTGTTCTCATTGACTTTAAACTTGACAAAATACTCGTCATTAATACAGTCTCTGTATATCTCTTCTCGCGCGTGTGCTTTGGTCTCATTCTATTCGAATTGCAACCATGCTGCTTTTTTCTTCCTTTTTTCACACAAATCTGGGCCTTCAAAGGACAAGGCCTGTATATTCTCTGTATGTTTATAAAATCGCTTCCTCATTTTTCTTTTCCAGGAAAAAAATCCTGTCATCAGACGTTGTTCATCGTGGCATGGCTCCCCAGTGTGTCTCCAAATCAAAACAAAAAGCACGACCTGCGACCACTTCAAATGGGATATCTGCAGATGCACGACACCGGTGAATGAGGTGAAAGAAATCCTAGAAAAAAATATCTTCGACTTGCCTTTACAGTAGTTCGGTGGTTTTCATTCAGTGTTTGAAAGCCAGCAGCGCCGCTCGAGACATCATTCTTTTCTCTCTTTTTTGTCAATTCAAGGATTATTAGCACGAGCACTTCACCACGCATCGGACTCACTCAATGCAGCGCTGTCATTAAAACAACGTGTCTGCCTTAGAGGGAAACCCGCCATCCATCATTCTGAAGCTCTAGTCCGACGTAAATTGACACATGGTAGAAATAACTAAAAAATAAAACAACTCAACGTGAACCAAAAGACAGTGAAATTGCTCTACTACTACCTAATCTTTCTAAACAGTCTGGTTTCAGCATACACCATAACCCTCCTTGGCATACACACCACCTGCCAAAGATGGAGCTGTTGAAGCTTTCACAAAAAAACGCCCTTCTAAGGCTTGTCCAATCACAGCAAGGCAATGTCTACAACGCTAGTAGTGATTTGGTTTCTGTATGTCATTCGTTTGTAAAATGATACGCTATTGGCCACACGTTCAGGGTGATCCCGAGACCGATTTGAGCAGTCATTTGCCGACGGCACGGACCTCCACAAGGGTATTCCACCACAACGGGGTTTGCCCTACAGCGGTCCACATCATTGCCTGTGATTACCTTCCTTGCATGAGTCATCCAGTTGTAGACTACTTGAGTGGGACTCTCTACAAACAGTCCTATAACGCGGGACAAAGTTGGAAAGCAACAGTTTCTTGATTCGTTTTTTTTTCTTTCTTAAAAACGACAGATTGGACCTGCTATTGTCTGGAAAGGGCTGCGTATGACTATTTGGCAGCTGCCCACAATTAATAAACTCTAACCTATGCTATTGTTTTCCAATTCTTATATTATTTTATCCTCGAATTGTTTGTCATTTAAAATAGCAATGATCACTTAACGCGAAACAGCGCAGGCGAAAATACACTTTAATATACCTACTTTGAATGACTTCATTAATAAATCCTATATAACATGGGAGTCCAAAACTAGTCATTTTCCATCTTACGTGCCTTTCCAAGAACCAAGAATGTCATTCTTGCAATTTTCCCCAAACCATCTTCAACGTTTTTCTTTTTGTTTGTTTGTTTTTTTCGTCTCATGCAGAGGATCTAGTGGACAATGGTGAGTTGCGCCATGGCAACAGTCAGGCTCACTGCCAGCTGAGGTCATAATGAGGGTACCACCCCCTTCCTTTCTACCCCCCACCCCCACTCCCCCACCCTCTTCCCCCTATGGCTCACAATGCAATTCCACACAATCACACCCCCTGCCACAAGGTCCGGTGTCTTTTCCAGGCAACCAAGGCAACATTGTGGAAAAATTGCAGCCAAAACTAGTCAGTCGCCCTCAGCGAAGAACAAACCAATGACAGGGGAGCACAGAATGACCCTGGTAATCTTGGTAACAACGTTGAAGCGGTATATTTGGTTAGTTGTGTCCTGTACATTTACATTGCAGGAGTGAATAAAGGAAAATGTCCCTCTGTATCGACGTGAAATATGATACTGCAGTGTTGGTGTTATTTAGTCTACTCATTCCAAAGTCATATCGTCTAAGCCACCATGAAACAAGACTCTCTGGTATGTATCCTAAAGTGAAAATTAGTGAACACACGTGCACTCCAACAGATACCCTGCCTGTGTGCGTGTGCGTGTGTGTGTGTGTACTGTTTGCATATGTGCATGTTTTGTGTACAACCATTTTTAAGGAAGCCATTTTGTGTCCACATAGTTTCCAAAGTCAGTACACAGCGCATACACACACACACACAGCACATACCCACATACACACACAGTACATACACACACAGCACATACACACACAAACGTCCCTTGACAGACATACTTAGCTGCAGTCACAGCTGGGGCCCCGGAGGTTTAATGGAAGGGGATACACAGGTGAGTCGCATACCTGCCATACCCCCCCAGGGGCTACAGGTATCTGCTTGCGGTCTTATCCCCCCCCGGTTTTATCCCCCCCCCCCCCTTGCTCCTCCTGCCCACACACACACAAACACACACACACCTACACACTCGCCCCTGCCCCCCACCCCCAGCGCCTACCCCCCCTCCCCAGCCCTGCCCCCACTCCCCAGGCCCTGCCCCCCACTCCCCAGCCCCTGCCCCCCACTCCCCAGCCCCTGCCCCCCACTCCCCAGGCCCTGTGAGATTATACACGAGTTCTGAGGATCTCCCAGGGTCTTAATTGATTTACCTGTTGTAAAACCAAAGTTATTTGGGAATAAAGATAATAGTGCAGTCAGCCAAATGACTGTTTACAGACCAGCACACTCTTATCAATGCACACATTGTAAGGTGACTGTTTGTTTACTATAAAACAATCATTCGATAGTGTAATTTGTACTGGTTGTATACACAATAATAAGAACATTCTTACTGAATTACAATTTAGTAGATGATTGTAGTACTCAGCCAGAGTTGAGATGAGGTGCCAAAAAATCTGTAGTTTAATGAAAGGGAGCAATTGTCCTTGTTCAGAACTTGATTTGTAGTGTTGTGTTGAAACCTGTATGACGTGAGCTGGATCACGAGTCTTCTTGATTGTAAACGTTCGTAAGTGTGCAGAGCCATCTAGTGGTGAAAGATCGCTTTTACAGGAAACACCCTCATGTGGCCACCTATGGGGGCAGCAGAGGCATCACATTCATTTCTTTTTCTTTTTTGTTAGCTCAGGGGGCGATCTTAGCTGTGCCTGTTCGGCTGTGACTGAAGCAATAGTTAAATCTAAAATGACAACAATACATAAACCAAGTTAGTCATGATCACTAACATCCAGATAAAAATAAATAAAAATACATTGTCAATATCCCATCTGATGCTGCACCTTACATATTTTCATTCATCTTTACAGAAAAAGCTTACCTTTGTCTGCCACCAGAGGATACTCTTGTGCTGTCTGTCTCGATTCGTATTCATGTGTTTCCATAGCGGGAACAAACTCATATAGAACCTTATCAACTTGAAAATCAGATATCCGATGAAGCACATCACTTTGCAGAATGAAACCTTTTCAGGCTCAGTGAACGATTCATTCCAATGATCGAGACCACTGAGGCTTCCCTTAGATTCAACAGGACATGAACACCCCTGAATAGTCTGGCATTGTAGAACTGAACCATACTGGAGAACTCAATCATGTTGGAGACCTATGAAGAGCATTGGTGGCAAATTAACACCCATTAGCTAAGCCTGTCATCACTAAATTCTCCCAGCTCACCAGCTACCATGGTCTGGGGAAACTTGAGGCCACGACAAGCATGTTTTATTCATCCCACAGTCTTCCAGCGATCCACAGGCCCTGATAGTAGATACCTGACTCCATTGACCCGACTGCCTCACTGGGTAAAGGACTGGAGCTCTGGACCTGAGGGAAAGGAACAGGTTAGAATCACCAGTCCACCAGAGAGGGGAACACCTGGAGAGCACCTGCAGAGAACCTGCAGAGAACCTGCTTCGAACCAGCGGTTAGGTGTGTGAAACCCTTTGTATTGTCTGTTCATTGAGAACGTCGTGTTAATTGCCGAATGACAGATTCATACTTCTCAATTTGACACCTTGTTTTAACAGATCTGGATCCACTGTCCAGATATTGACAAAACACAGGGCTTGTAGTGGAAATATAGAGTATGTGGGTGAAATGTTTGTGCAATTGCTAGCTTCTTTGTAGTGAGAAAAGACGGGGCTATTTATAACATCTCCGTAAATAATGAATAGGCATGATGCTCTAACAGTACACAGCAGATCAGTAGGGCTTAACAACCCCATATCATGGAACTGTATGACGTCATGTGTTCAGAGCACACTCTGAGTGCTACTCAAGCAGGTGCAACAGTGGTATTTGGTCACTAATGGGGTCCCTGATATAAGGGTGACAGCTGTGTAACAATCTGATGTTGCTGTGGAACATTAGACCAACTGATGTGTAGGTATCATGCTGTTCTGAGTGGTGGTTGAGCTTTCAGAAAAGGCTGCTCGCTGTCCGAAGGGAAGTCCTTGTGGTGATTTGTCCCCCACCTGTGCTGAACAGGTGCGGGGGAAGTGAGATGTCGGAGCAGAGGCAACGCACTCTCTCCACCTCGGGAGAGGCTCTCTATCTGGTTCTGGGGCTGGACAAGACTTGCTCACAAGACGACATCAAGAAATCATACAGGTAGCGAACCCTTGCAAACAGACAATCCCACCCAGCTGCAGAGCGTTGGCTGCGTGTACGAGACGGCGTGACCAACGAAGAAGACGCAAGGAATTAACAGCCACGCGAGCGTCTCTATTGGTTGACGGGTTGCTAATCATTTACACAATTAGGGCAGGAGTGACCTTTCCTATGGCATTTGCGATGCACTTGAGCTCATGTGTTGCAGGTACGATGTCAGCACTAAGCTGAGGCACTGCACAGACTATTTAATGGGGAGCTGAAGTGGCTGTCCGTGTGTGTTGATGGAAAGAGGTGAACTTGTTTCTGTGGACTGTTGAATGAGGTTGCCGCGGTCTGTTGAAATAGGTTGAAAGTGATTACAGAGCAGACACTGAGAGGTAACAACATGAACAGACTGTTGTGTAATGACTTGTGTTTGGAGGTCACAGGAGAAGCAAACCAAAGAAGAAGAAAAAACTTTAGGAGAAGAACTAACCGATACAAGACCTTTTATAATCACAGCCAATGATTGTCTGACAGCTGTATGAATACAATATGACTTCCACGAAACTGAAATATTAATATTGCAGAGCAGATGGCAGGCCTTGTTCTGTGTAGGCCAGGCCTTATGAAAGACTCCCTTGAATGCTGTGTGCGCCTGTTGTCGCGCTTATTTTTACGTTTATTTCCTTTTCAACAGACCCTGAAGTACCTACGTGTGTGCGTGTGTCTGTTTGCCCACCCGCGAGTGCTTGAAAAACGAATCACACCCCCCGTTGAGAATCGCATGGGCCTGTCAGCATGGCTGCAGCCCTACTTTCTATGCACACTCTGCCGCTTCCTCTGCTACACAATGCAGCCGCAGGAAGACTGAGCTTTACCTGGGAGATCAGCTATAATGGAAGCTCCGAGGTCCCGATGGTAGGAGGGGAACAGTGCAGCTTGTATCTAGCTGGTATGCAAGGTGTTGTTATCTGGTGACAGGGTGATCTGACCGCCAGATTTTGGGATATGTTGTTGTCACACTGAGTTCTTAAAGTGTAAACGCTGCTGGCGCGATGATCTTTCTCCAAATCTGTATCTTAAGAGTTGTTTAGGGCATGAACGTAATTCCTTTTTTATATGGATTTTTTGAATCCTTGACTTTCATACTTTCACCGATCTTGAGTTTTTCAGTAATCCGTTATCATCGCAGGTTCTTAAAACAAGTCACATCCTCTTATGGCTTAATAAAATGAATTCCTTCTGAACTCATACACACGCCTCTCCATAAGTACTCTTTAATTAATGTAATTTAAATTCACTTTTGGGACAATTCACATTGTTAGCGTTTGAGAAGCACTTGTTTGTTGTTAATGAATATGTAATCATAGCGGCAGTTCCCGAGCCGCTTGTCTTGATTAAAAATGAAAGAGCGTGCAAGCTCGTCGCATCATAAAATGTTGATGCAAACATTAGAACTTGCGGTGGAACTTAGAATGTAAAAAGATACAGCTAGATATAGCTAGAATGTTTTTAACAACCTACAAATATACGTTTATTAAATACTACAGTATCTGTGAAATGTTGGTTTGATCCATGACAAGCCGATCTATGTTGTCTCAAACTAGAGATTCCTTTACTACTGACGTATGTATGCGCATCACTTTAATACACGCTCAGGGCTCCTGGCAGTTTACAGGAATTCGGGCCTTACAAAGCACATGAACCAGCCGTGGTCATGTTACCCATTTCTATTCGCTCTTCTATGCCTCACTTAAACCTCTGTCTCCTTATTGCCTCTTCATAACACATCTACAGTTAAGTTCAACTCCTTCATCAACGAATTCCCCTCACAATCCTTTTTTTTTCTTCAGAAAACTTGCGTTGAGATATCACCCGGACAAGAACCCTGAGAATCCGGATGCCACCGATAAGTTCAAGGAACTGAATAACGCCCACTGTGTCCTGTCTGACGCTACCAAGAGAAACATCTACGACAAATACGGTTCCCTGGGGCTGTACGTTGCCCAGCAGTTTGGAGAGGAAAACGTCAACACATACTTCCTGCTGTCAAGTTGGTGGGCAAAGGTTTGTAAATCGCTCTCTTTATGGATCATGTACATGTTTCAACGTATCATGTCTTCAATGAGAAGATTTCACACTCATAAAGCCTGTATCAGACCCCTGTTACATACATGTTTGCTCGAACTCTACACTCCCTTTGCAACCAGGTACAGAGAGTGATTTTGGGTTGTGAATGTTGAAGCGTGTTTCTGATCTCGCATCCTCAGGGATTGTTTGCGGTGTGTGGCGTACTGACAGGCTGCTACTTCTGCTGCTGTCTGTGTTGCTGCTTCAACTGCTGCTGTGGGAAGTGTAAACCCCACCCGGCGGGAGACGAGGACCCTGACAGCTACGTGTCTCCAGAAGATCTGGAGGAGCAGATCCGGACAGATATGGAAACGGGTGAGTGTCACGCGTACACGCAGGAGCTTAAAGCTAGATCATCATGGTGTGGAGGCGAGTAGTCTGCTCAAAACATCTCCCATGCACTTGTCTCAGGAACTTGTTCATAAACTCACTATGTCAATAACTGAGCTTGCAAACGCCACAGAATAACGCAATTTACTTTGGAATATGTGGTGGATACTTGAGCCAGATGTTTGCATGTGATCCATTGTTCTGGTGCCAGTTAACAGTGGGAGGGTTTTTCATGTTTACTGCAGTCATCAACATAACCAATAATTACAGTCCCTGCGTCACCTCGCTAAATGCGTTTCCATGGCAGTTATTTTGAGCCATATCTTGATCAAAGGGAAACAACAGCTTTTGTTTCCAGCAATCACTGCAAAACAAATTTGACACTAGATAAGCATTCAACTTGCTTTTCAAAAACTTGCTTTCCAAACACTTAGCTTATGAGAAATGTGTTGTTTGTGATCGTTTATTTAATCTAAACCAAGAAGAATCAAGACAAACGCTTGTCTCTTCTTTGTAAGAGATGCTTTGTAAGAACACTGGAGGCTGAAGTAGACAACACCTGTGTAAGAAGCTGATCCGTATACTTGTCAAGGTATAAAGCTATAACGTGACATTTTATGGACATCCGAAAGGTACTGAGATCTAACCCCAACCAGATTAGATGATGATAACCTCACCCTGTCAAAGAAAACTGTAACATACTCTTACAAGTTAAGTTCATTCTAAAGGTATGTATGAGATGGACTGACTGAAGATCATTTACATGACCCTTTACAACGCCATCAACCCCCCCCCCCCCCCCCCTCCCCCCAAACTAAAATAGCTTGTCTCTACTCTCTTCAGATGCTGACACCCCTATTATAACTCAGCCAGTCAACGCAAGTGAGAAGACACAGCTGATTGGTGATGGACAACGAACATATACCTGAGGAAACATCGAGACTAGCACAGGAGTATGGATGTGGTCCACCTTACAAACCCTGATAACATGTACAACTCCGGGATATTTGTAAATACGGTAATTAAGTGTGTCAATCATTACAGGACAGTTATTTTGTTTCCTTTAAATATGCAAATACAATATTGTTAAAGTGACTTAACTAGAAGTTATTTTGTGTAGGAATTGTTTTTTTCTGTAATAAAGATATTCAGTCATGTGTATATATCAAATTTGTGTATTTTAATATGTCATTACACTGTTTGTTGAGCAATGCAAACAAGACGTTTTAGGAGGAAATCAAAGGTAAAAATGTACCCTCCTTCGAGCCGGATTTGAACCAGCGACCTAAGGATTTCAACATAGTCACTCTACAGTCCTCCGCTCTACCAACTGAGCTATCGAAGGGAGCCGTAATAATGCACAAATAATTTGGTGATATAAACTATTTCATAAAACTACATAAGCACATTTGTGTATAATCTTATACATATATATATACATATATACTTATACATACATATTCCTTTAAAGACCTTCATATTAGCCTTTTTTTGATTAAGGGTAAGCGTTTACATTTTTCTTTTGGTTTCGTTCTTAAACTACCCTGCCACGACGACGGTTTCATATGGGGAATTAGCTCAAATGGTAGAGCGCTCGCTTAGCATGCGAGAGGTAGCGGGATCGATGCCCGCATTCTCCAGTAACTTTTTTAAAATTAGCTCTTCAGAATCGCACATCATGTTTAGGCTACTATCGTATGTATTCTCGTTACGGCAAAGTATCCAAAGTTACTTAAATTTAAACGATTAAATGGTGACCAACTGATATATTTTAGATTTTTATTATGATTATTATAAATATGAATCTTGTTTTGAGATTTTAACATCAACGTATTTGAACATTTTCTTTTTTTAATATTGGTGAATTTTTCGGTTGCCATGGATACCGTTGTATAAGGGGAATTAGCTCAAATGGTAGAGCGCTCGCTTAGCATGCGAGAGGTAGCGGGATCGATGCCCGCATTCTCCAATAACCTTTTACAGTTAACCCTTGAACACGTAAGCATCTATTTGGCTACGATAATGTGTATTCTCGTTGCGGCAAAGTATCCAAAGTTACCTAAATTTAAATGATTAGATGGTAGCTAAATGGTATATTTTATTATTGTTATTATTATTACATTATATTATATTGTTATTATTATTATAATAAATATGAATCTTGTTTTAAGATTTTAATTTCAACGTATTCGATTATTTTGTTAGTAAACTTTTCGCGAGTTTTTCCGTTGCCATGGATACCTTGAACAAGGGGAATTAGCTCAAATGGTAGAGCGCTCGCTTAGCATGCGAGAGGTAGCGGGATCGATGCCCGCATTCTCCAGTAACCTTTTTAAAATTGACTCATAAATCCATTTACGTTTATTTAGCTACGATAACGTGTATTCTCGTTACAGAAAAGTAGCCAATGACACCTGAATGTAAAATATTACATGGTGTCTATATGTTCTTATAAATATTTATCTTGTTTTACGATTTTATTGTTAATGTGCAACCTTTTTGGGGGGGGGGCTGGTCTGTTATTTTTCCGGTTGCCATAGTTACGGTTACACAAGGGGAATTAGCTCAAATGGTAGAGCGCTCGCTTAGCATGCGAGAGGTAGCGGGATCGATGCCCGCATTCTCCAATAGTCGTTTTTTTTTTGTTTTTTTATAAGTCGTGTACCCATTTGGTTACGATCATATCTATTGGCGTTGTGAAATATTAGCATATGTTACTGATGTCAAAATTAGATATGTTATCCAACTTTCAGTTAGTCTACAGTAAAATGCAACAGGTAAAAAAAGAACCTGACCAGCCCGTCATTTTCGATAGTTATTCAACATCTTTTTTCCCTACCTGGCTAGCTGACCATCAGGTAGAAGACTTCCTGTAGCCTAAGCAGGCTAATATCATTTTGTAGACTTATCCGGAGTAAAAACGGAAACTATACGAATGTTGATGACTGGTCTATCGAAACTGATGCAGAAAACTTATACCTTTCTATGATGCAATTCACTTGAGTGTTTTTGAGTGAGTTCTGCGTACTGGCGGTTACAGGCCGGGCAGGCCATACGGAAGCCGACATCTCGACAAATAAATTACCTCCCCCTATTTATGTTATTTGTTACGTATCAGCGGTATTGTAGGCAATCTATTTGATAAATATGTAGCCTGTGTCGTCTATGGTTCCATGGCCTAGTCATAGCGCAGACATGCAGGGAGCCATCAGTTGCTCAATCTCTTGCCCCAAGTTACTAGCAGTAGGCTATCAGTTTCATATATGGGCAAGTAAACATGGCAACCTTTCACGTGACAGGTTCTAAAAACAGCTCTGACACCAGCTCGCTGTGAGATTGGGGGCCACGCGATATCCAGTTAGAGGCACAATTTGCACCGGAGCGAGTTTACAGGCTTTGTCGTGTAGCATGCGCTATGTAAAGCAAGAAAGTGTGATTTGACAATGCGGATTTGATTAAGTGAAATTTGACTGTTGTTTCAAGCTTACTGTTACAGTCAAATTCGATTAGATATATCAGAAGATTCGTCATGGACAACTTGGAAAAGCAACTGATCTGTCCAATATGCCTGGAAATGTTTACGAAGCCTGTGGTCATTTTACCATGTCAGCACAACCTATGTCGGAAGTGTGCCAATGATATATTCCAGGTACATTTCTTTAATCACATGTCCAGCTCTTAAACTGTCTAGAGCATGTATGCTGATTTCAGGTTTGGAATTGAGAACCCTCTTGATATATTGGCATGGCCTACATAGGCCATCTATTTAGAGTTGTTATGATGATTGAGCAAGCATTTTCAGTCCGTATCAGCAACTGTATGTCCACATTTCACCATGTCACCTTGCTGTTGCCTAGCAACCACCCAACCGCCCTGTCCGTTTATACTTTTTGATATAATTTTCGTTTTACTTTTCATTCTGCTGACGTCAAGGCATCCAACCCTTATCTTCCGACCAGAGGAGGATCGGTAACATCCGGGGGCCGGTTCAGATGCCCCTCCTGTAGGCATGAGGTAGTGCTTGACCGACATGGTGTTTATGGGCTGCAAAGAAACCTGCTGGTGGAAAATATCATTGACATGTTCAAACAGGAGTCCACCAGGTGAGGCTTACAGAAAAGGAAACTCACCTTTTGGAACTAGTGCACTTGACCTAGAGACCAGTGATTCCCAACCCTGGTCCCCGATCATCCCCCCCATCATGCATGTTTGAGATATTTCCCTGCTCTAACACACCTGATTCTAATGAATGGATGAATGAAGCAGGCTTCTGCAGAGCTGGATAACAATCCATTCCTTTGAATCAGGTGTGTTGGATCAGGGAAAAACATCTGATACATGTAGGGCAAGTGTTCCTGGGGGTCCAGGGTTGGGAACCACCGACCAAGGCTATATAACTAAGACTGAGTCTCTAAAGTCAAAGGCAGCCTCTCAGTGCGATCAAACAACTCATGAATGCTGTTCAGAGTCGCACATTTCTTTCAGTGTCCACCGCTTTTCACTCCAGGTTCAAATGCTGTCCAACATGAAAGACTATATAAAGAACGTGCAGGTCTTCAAATAGACTTGTATAAGACTTGACAAGTGACGCGGAATATGACGTCTTTTAACCATATGGTCTCTGTCCCATAGCAGAAACATTAACAGCTGTCAGTATTTGCTAAGGGAGAGCTCACCACGCAATTGAAAGAAACCCTCCCTGAAAATCATTTTAGTATTCTTTGGGAGCGCCATCTTGTCTTTGATCTGTGGATTGGCGAGCAATTTTCACTCATGAAAATGCAGGAGTAGCGCACGGTGCTTTTAAGAATAGTGAACTCCCCTTAGGCCATGTAATCTAGCTCTGCACTGTCCTGTCACCTGACATCACGCTCTGAGCTTCAGACTTAATTTATGAGTCAAAGCTCTCTTCCGCTTGGAAGGAAGATGAGAGAGTGGGAAGGGGGCGGGGGGAAGGGGGCGGGGGGGGGCAGGGGGAGGGGGGGGGTTGGGCCGTCCGTGTTTGCGCGGGCACTTACTTCTTTTCATGTCTCATGTCTTTGTAGACAGGGAGCAGTGAAACGGTGGTGTCCAGTGGTGAGCGTAGAGGGGTGATGTAGCAGGAGATGGCAGGAGGTGATGCTACGAGCGATGCTCTGCACACCCATGCAGCTCCGCTTTTTAATGACTCCCGGCTCGTCTCCGGAGCAGGCGTGCAGCCACAGGGCCACACTGAATGGCAGTACTTGACGACACTTCAACCCGTGCGGTAGATTCAGGATGTGACATTTGCCTGGTTTAACCTTATGACATCATGATGGGGACTGCTTGCTAGTCTATTGAGATCATGTCTGTCACTACTTCCTCGTCTATTCGAAGCACCATCCTCAATACTGAAAATTAGGGACAAAACGTCTGCACAAACCACAGCACAGACATCTGCATCTTTTTGGAAAGATGAGGGTCATACACAACATTGGTTGATATTTTTCCCAGTTCTACATGGTAGGCATTTGACTATTTTTTGTCTCCTCACCAGTTTTGCTGAACAAATCAGAGAAATACAATCAAGCATGCCACTGTGAATCATTTATAATAAAAAGACAAATATTGTCAATTTCCACCTATCTAGCTCAATGTATGATTTAACAAACTGAAAACGGAGGCGATGTACTTCCAGACACCGCCTGTTAAAAAGCATGTTGCTGTTCCCCCCTGGCTCAGCAGCAGCAGCAGCAGCAGCAGCAGCAAGCCCTCTGCGGAGAGAAAGGAGGACCAGCCCATGTGTGAGGTCCACGAGGAGGAAAAGATCAACATCTACTGCGTAACCCACAGCGTCCCCACCTGCTCTATGTGCAAGGTGTTTGGGGCTCACAAGGACTGCGAGGTGGCGCCCCTCACCAGCATCTACCAGACCCAGAAGGTGAGTTCCACTGTGACGATGGAGCTGCCAAGCTGAGCTGTGATTGACCGGTCAGGGACAGGACATCCTGTCACATGTCCCGTAGACGCTTCATTTATGGATGTGCTGGCTGCTGGCCAGCAACTTCCTGCCAGTTTTTAAGTTGGTGCGTCTGTTACTGTTGAAGTTTGGTGCGTTCCCGAGTGCGTCTGTGCATTCCTGTCCATTATCAAACAGTGTGTGTGTGTGTGTGTGTGTGTGTGTGTGTGGCCCCCAGACAGAGCTGTCAGACGGCATAGCGATGATGGTGGGGAACAATGACAGGATCCAGGGAATCATCAGTCAGTTAGAGGAGACCTGCCGGACCATAGAGGTGAGAATCCCAGTGGTGGCAAGGGCTTGGCCCCTCACTCACACAGCAAGCAGTCACATACTCTCTCTCACTCACACACACACTCTCACAAACACTCTCTCACACACACACACTCTCACAAACACTCTCTCTCACACACACACACACACTCTCTCTCTCTCTCTCACACACACACTCTCACAAACACTCTCTCACACACACACACACACACTCTGTCTCTCTCCCACACACACACTCTCACAAACACACTCACATACACACTCTCTCACACACACACACTCGCTCTCTCTCACACACACACTCACACACACACACACACTCTCACACTCGACTGAAGCGGATTGCATGATTCATTCTTTTCCCCACCCCTTTTCCTGTCTTTTCTTAGAACTTTCTCTCTGCTGTTAAGCACCTCTGTCTGCGCCACACACGCACATAAATGATGATTTCAGAAGCAAAGTGGGTTTCACAAACAAAGAGGATTCATTAATGAACTCCCGCACGCAATCGCACGCACGCTTATGCAGCAAGACGGAGAGTCGCATTTTCTCCCGGCTCAGATAGGAACCAAGGAGCTAATTGATGCGAAGGGAGCTGACACCCATCCTACTGTGCACACTAGAGGTGATGAGGCTCTTTCTGCCTTGTGTGCAGCACAGGATGCTGGAGCGGGTCCAGCATCTCTCTTCCTCTGTCCCCTACCGTGGTGTCACTTCTGACTGCCATGCTGATTGAACTGCACTGTCCTCTCTGCAAACATGGCAGAGCAGACTGAAGAACTTAATACCCTGGACCCCCCACCAATATCCAGAAAAAAACATCTTATCTGGTTTAAGATGATGTGAATCAGGAGAAGGCTTATTAGTTGTGTGTGTGTATGGTGTTTGTTCTTGTGTGTTTGTTCTTGTGTGTGTGTGTGTGTGTGTGTGTATGGTGTGTGTGTATGGTCTGTGTGTGTGTGTGTGTGTGTATGGTCTGTGTGTGTGTGTGTGTGTGTGTGTGTGTGTGTGTGTGTGTGTGTGTGTGTGTGTGTAGGAGAACGGTAGGAGGCAGAAGTCCCAGGTGTGCGAGAGGTTCGACCAGCTGTACACCCTCCTGGAGGAGAAGAAGAGGGAGATGAGCGGGAGGGTCACAGCCGAGCAGGAAGAGAAGCTCAACTACATCCGCGGTCTAACCAGGAAGTACGGCGACCACCTGGAGGAGTGCTGTAAGGTCGTGGAGACGGGCATCCAGACCTTGGAGGAGCCGGAGATGGCTGTGTTTTTACAGGTGACACAGGCTGATCATCTGAGAGCTGTGTGTTTAATTAGTTGGGAGGCTGGGGGGGGGGGGGGGGGGGGTAACTGAATAACCTTGGAAATGTCCATAGGATTTAGGTGACCCCTAAGACAAACACATTTTAAACTGAGGGTTACGTGTTATTGTCATCAACCTGCCTACCATCCACTTTAGGGACGTCTCTAGACTGGCACAAGTCACACACTGCCTAAGAAGATACATTTTACACTATAAAAAAAAAATTGGCATTGAATTCATGATTTGTAAATCTCCATCTTTTTGTTTTACAGACAACCAAACCCCTTCTCAAAAAGTGAGTCCTGGATGCGTGTGCTTCGCGAGGATGAATTCAAACATACTCTGTAAATGTACCACATCATGTATTTCCAAGGAATAATTTTCCTTTGTTCCTTTGTGAGGATTGGGGATGTGTCAAGTACATCTCACCTGGACAAGGTGGAGCGTGGCTATGACAACATGGATCATTACAAAGTCAACTTCCAGAGGGAGAGACAGGCTATTCAAAGTATCGACTTCATAGGAGGTAGGGATTGGACAGGGATGAGCTGTAGATGCTGATGATGTCATCCAAACATTGCGTTCCTGCGGGAGTTCACCCAATCACACGTCAACATACAGCAACCCATGGTAGTTATACGTTAACTGATGTGTTATGCGGTTTGCTAACTTAGCAAACACGGCTTTGTAAGATATTCAGTCCATTTAGAATCGAACACTCTGAAAATAAATAATTGAATTATAAATTACTACCCATCTGTGCCTCTAACAAAATGTCCGTTGCAGAAATTAAACAAAGTACAGCCTATGGCAAACAAAATATCAGATTACATTCGAAAATAAAATCCCGAGAACTATGTTGGCCTGCTGTTAATTTGTGTTCTATAAAAAGTACTAAATAGTAACCCGTTCAAAGAAGCTCTAAATTGTTCAAATTAACCCTTTTTACTCGAGTACTCCTGGACAAAAGGACTGTGTTTGCACAATGTAGTCATTTATTACCCCAGTTGTTATTGTTTTCCTCTCTCACTGCCCACTTTTTTTCTGCAGATGATGATGATGATGATGAAGAGGTAGTGGATGAAGGAGAGGAAGGTGGTAATGCTGGATTGGGGACCCAGGCTGCACCAGGGGGAGGTGTGCTCACAGCTGCACCCCCTCTGGTCGCCTCACCACAAAGTGCTACCCGGAGCACCGCTCCGCCCTAGCTACCCCGCCACGGATCCAGGCGGAGCTAAAAAAAAAAAACCCACCTAAAAAGGATGTGACCTGTAGACTCTGATCTGAATTCAGTTCTTATGCGATTTTTGTTTAAGGGAGGATCAACACAGGTGAATCTCTTGGGTTTTCCTCCTCAGTGCTGGGGGGGGGGGGGGGGGAGGGGGGGGCTTTGTCTACCTGGATCTGAGAATGAACAAGGGGAGAGATGGAAAGGTCTTGACAGAAGGTTACCTGGGTCTCACTTTAACCAGTCAGTATAGATGGAACGGTGATGGACTTGATTGTTTACCCAATAGCGGTTCTTAATTGCAACCATTAACCTGGTCAACATCACGAATGGAGTACTTATTTGGGGCAATTAAAGCATGTGTGAATAATTCATTATCCACTTTTGTTTTTCTTTAGATGCTTTATAGAGATTTTTTCTTTTTTCTCGACTTGAATGTTTTGCTTTGAACCAAACACAGCTAATTTGGGCATTTCTTCATTGATTTGCTTTTCAGGGTTTCACCTTCTGTTGTGTGTCTCTCCATGTCTAATGAAGTCGTCTCAACGTCTTCAGATCAAGATCATTAGAGAACGATTAGAGGGAGAGCTTTTTAACTTGCTCCACATCCTAGGCTGTTTTGGGATATTTCATAGAAATGAAAGCTGATCAGATCGTACAAGTCATTAGGATAGAACAAATTATCTTTTCTAACGAGTGAAGGCAGATCATTGACATTACCTCCGCCCCCCCCACCCCCCCACCCCCACCATTCCAATTAACACAGGAAGCAGAAAGTGTCTTAAGACCACAAATTTACCATCAATTATACGCTTCCAAAATGTAACAGTAATCCTTCCTCCATTGACACCACTCTACCTTCTGGTCTTGCACTTCTAATCCAAAGACCTTCGAAGTCATTAGGCTGACATGTCTGCACTTGGCCTGAAGTCATTTCCTGTGGCCTTCAGCCACCTTTCTCCATGACTTCCTCCTTCCCTTCCGTCTCTTCTTCTTGACTGACAGTGGACAGGCCCATTTCACATGTCTCAGTGCCTAAGCTGAGATAACAACATGAGTGGGACAGTGTAATAATCCTCTTCATCCTCTCCTTCCAGACCAGCGGAGGGTGTGTGTGTGTGTGTGTGTGTGTGTGTGTGTGTGTCTGTGTCTGTGTCTGTGTCTGTGTGTGTGTGTGTGTGTGTGTGTGAGGTGGACCCTGCTCGTGGGGGCTCATTATGCTTCACACACACTAGACATACACGCACAAAGAGTCAGGACGATGTGAAGGTTGTTAAGATGCCCAGGCTTCCCTGCGTTATGATACATGACGTGAGGATGTGTACTGTAGACCCACCCTTCTCACGCACTGCCATGTATGCCAGCTCATCTCCTCAAAAAGCTGTTTCTATTTCATTCGACACCAGTTTCGCAAGAAGCAAAACCTTGCTGGATGAAATGTATGTGTGATGATAATCTGCTCTCTGGGAAGGATGGCAGTGTACCTTCTACCACAGGTACTTTAGCTACCCTGCTGGGCTAACCCCCTGCTAGCATATTGATGTCTTACTGAAGGTGACTTGGCTGGCAACAACTGGATGCAGAATCTGCCATTGACTCCTATCCAATCACTTGAGAGCATCTTTCAATGCCTGGACAATTTTGTTTTCAGCCTGTAATAAGCTCTCTTTTGCCATCCGGCTGAACAGTGTGTGATGACTCACACACACACACACACACACAGGACCGTGCACTTGTTTTGTTTGGTTTATCCTGACTGCGAGGGTCAAGGACCGAGACACATTCACTCACTTCATCTCTGTTCCTTTTGGCAGATTGTCTCATCTAGTGAATGCCAGTGTGTAATTAGGTCTGCTCTCATGGATCTAGTGCTTTGAAACATAATAGCTGAAATTTACCTGAATCACTTTTGAAGGATTGTCAGTGACTTTTATTCTCCGGCTCATATTCTGTATGTCTCATTGTTTTACTACATTTAAACTGCTTTCAGGATATGTTAATTAAGTGTTCTGCCAATAAAGACGTGCAGGGTTAATTAAATAACAATTATATTCAATTATATAGGCCTACACTCTTAAAATTGAAGCTGGGTAAGGTAAGAATTGATTTAACCATATTCCTGTGGTGGAGCAGCTGCATTTTGAATAATCAATTAACAAAAGACAGATGAGTAGTGCTATGTTTAGTATTTCAGAGATTACATAAGCAATTACAGGTCCCTTTTTCAAATCCTTACAGTTTAGCTGAGCATTATTAAGTGAAATGTATGCCTAGATTTTGTGTTCAACCTGTGAGTTTAATAATATCCACAAAGAAGTGTAAAACTTGCTTTTCAGATTTTATTGAAAAATATAAATATAAGACATTCTCTTGCACAACAAAAAATTACTGGTTGCTCATAAGTTTATTAACAAACTTAAATAACATATAGTACAATGGAACTCAATTTCAGATAAAGTATCAATTTCTAAATGCGTTACTAAGAATATCATTCCTATAGCCTATAATCAACCCAAAATATTTCTTTTTAAGAGTGAAAGAATGGTGTATGCTACAGTTTTGAACACTTACACAAGAATAGAAATTGATAGTTTTTCTTTGCATGATACAATCTGATTAGAATACAAGCCCATTTACTCTCCGTCAATTTAAGTTAAAGCTATAAAATAAATACTTTTAGAACAATGATGTAAAAGCAGCACTATGGTACAGAATATCATGTTTGTGCTAAATGTTAAAAAAAATCTTTGGCGGAGGAAATGGTGATTATTTATTTTCCGAAGATCTCCATCATTTTTCTGTTGTTATGCGCTTGTTGGGCTAACTGTTCGGCTCTCGACATCTCCATCATCTCTCGGAGCAGGTGGAACGTCAGATCCAGCGATATCGGCGGCTCCTCGGATCTCCTCTCCCTCTCCATCGAGTCGTCGAGTTGGTTTGCTAAAGCGCTGATGGGCCGGTTGATGTTCCCAACTTTCCCTTGTAGAAGACGCTGCGTCAGTCGGAGTTGTAATGCTCTGTTGTAGATCGCTGGTGATCCCTCGGAGAACGTTTTCGACGCGGTCCCAGCAGAGTTTGGGTTCCTGTTTCCCATCCGGATGAAGTATTCCTCTCCTACACGCGCTAGGATGGGAAGAGATAGATGCTGAGGGTCGGACTGTGGCGCCAGGGCGCGCTGGATAGCGCCAGGGCTTTCAATAGCCCTACATTCATAGCGTGGTAAGAAGGCAACGAGCAGAACCACGGTGGTGACAAATAAATTGAGCTTCATGTCAGGGGATCAACAGGAATCTGAGAAAGAAAAGAGTGAATTAACTTCACCTTTTGTCGCCATAATTATAATATCTGCAAAGCTATCTTTTTTCAAAATGCGCACCTGGGCATTTTCACATAGATTCTGACCAGTCCATGCATGCATAGACGCAGTTTCACATAGCGGAGTTGCATGAAACAATGAAATACATTTTATCAAAAGTTTCATTAAGAACTAATAGTTCATTTCTCTTGTCCATGGTTAGACACGAAATGTAACTAAAATAACAGACTAAATCTCTAGTCTATGTAAAGTAATCCATATACAGGGTCCATAAATCCAGGGTTTGGTGAAACGTCCACAAAAGCACATCGACATAATGGCCACTTAAGTTCTATTGCCAGGAGAGAGAATATATCCATCAAGTTATTGTAATGCAAGAAGGTATGAACATCTCTTATGACACCTGTCTGCACAGGATGTATGAGGAAAAATTAAGCGCGAGAGTACTGAAGCAAGTAAAACTAGTCTCACCTTGAACCGTTATTCTTTTGTCAATAGAAGGTTTCAGTTGAGATGTCTCCCTCTTCCCTCTTCTTTAGTATCAAGAAATTAGTCTAAGCAGTTCTTGAAAGAATGGACTTATATAGCCAAGACCTGTTACAAGTGTCACGCTCTGAGCTCAGAGATTGCGTCTGCGCAAAGTTGCATGGGTGTAACTTGAATGAACGAATCTGAGAAAGTCTCGAGTAGTTTGGATGGGATGAGTCATAAAGGTGGCGATGTGTGTGTGATTGCGCGCGCGCTTGCCTGCGTGCGTGCGTGCGTGCGTGCTTGCATATGTATTCTGAATATAGCCTCTTGCAAAGACGCTTTTGAAAGTGAGTTTGGCCTCGTAGCACATTCATATTGCATTCCTGTTCGAAAGCGAGGAGATGGACTAGCTATGATTATTATCAATACCATGCATCGGTTCATTGATTGAATGTTGTCAGATATTCGTCCAGAAAACACACACCCTGCAGTTAAACTCATGCAAATCCTTTGCATCGTTCATTAAAAATCGGAATGAGTCGATATTGTTGATCCTGAATTAAGGTGCACAGGTACAACAGATTATCTCTCAAAATATATCCCAAATTAACATAATTGTCAAGATTATTCAGCACAGATGGTTCCCCTTCACATCCATATTTCTTTCTCAAACCTAAACGAGGCAGATGCAACTCAAATGACAGGTGTCATTCTGTATATTGACCATGATTGGAGTCAAGAGTTTGGAAAACCTTCTCCCTGATCGTCCTTACTGCCCTGTCATACAAGTCCAGGTATGCGCTTCAGAACAGTCGAAGCAAAAGATCTGTTCACCTGATCTGCTAGTGGCTTCCAGGGATTCATTACTGCTGGCTGAGTTGCTGCACACGCGTACGTCACTAGCCCCGTGTTTGACGTCGTCCCCCTGTAGACAGCCAGACCTGGGCCACGCCATGATGGAGCCCTGGATTCCAACACACCACCAGCAGAATCTCAAACAGTTTGGCTGAGAGTCTGAGTCTTTTGATTCAGTTCTCACTCTTTCGCTCTTTGTTTCAATCTTTCGCTCTCTGTGTCGATGTGTGAAAAGTTCTCCCAATTTTGTCTCTCGGTTCATCTTTCCAGTATCTCACCATTTTTTTAAAAACTCATTCAGGAAATAAAGTTTTCTGTTTGACTGTTAGATCCCAAAAGTCGATGAGTCAAGTCGACTTTGTCTCGTTTTTCAAAAAAACTGCGATGGTTCTTTCCTCTGACTGAAACTGATTGTGGTATAGAAAAAGATGAGGAAATCGGATTTCAAACTCCTGTACTCTTGGAGAACCTAAGGAGATAATGTTGTCATGCGTTTCAAAAAGGGGGATCATTCCCAAGAATAGCCTAATGGTATTAAATGTAATAGCAACATCCATCTTCTGGACTAAGGCGATTTGACAGTGCACCTATAAAATGGGGAGCTTGTGGAGGAACAGGGGATTCTAAATAGCCCGTGTAATCCAGATTTTGTTGTTGTTGTTGCTGTCCCTAAAATATGATGTCATGGTCCAGGTTCCGATCCATTTTATCAGCATGTCCGTTTACAATCTGTCACGTGTGTCATAACCCTGCCGGGCCCCTGCACATGCAGAAGTCCGTCCATCTCGCCTTCCTCTCTCGTCTCCTTCAGGGGAGGTGTCAGGTCCCATCATGAGAAGCACATGCTCTCCGCCACGAATAGAACGCACCAGCACATGAACAAGCCACAGCTTCTGGTCATCAATGTCACCTCATTTTCCAATCACTGTCCCCAAACTGATCCCCCTCAGAGGAGCTGGCCTTGCAGTGTGATGCAACAGCGGAACAGCTCCAGGCCCATATTATAGAATCACTCCAGCTCCTTTTTTTAGTGTAATTAGAAGTTTACTCAACATAATGGACTGTGATTGGGAGATAGAGACTGACCAGAAATAGTTATCTCAGACAGCATCAGCTGCAGCCTTTGCGACAAAGTCAGTGCAACCGAATGTCGTCTTCCTCTTTCCAGTGAAAACAAGGAGAGCAGTAGCATGGCCGTTTACGATACTTCGAAACCCAGAAAACCATCCGTGCCAACAGATGACACGTCATCTTTAAATTGCTTTTCCTCCTCATTGCAACATCGTCACTTTGAGGTGGTACGTGCACCGCTCGGTCAAAAGCTTACATGTTCTTCATCGGCTTGCCCCGTTGGCCCTGAGCTTCCTGCCACACACACACACACACACACACACACACACACACACACACACACACACACAGTTTCCCCATTAACTCTCAATGTGTTGTTTTCAGCTTTGACTACCCCCATCTCCATATACAAGGTGTCTGTGACATTATAAATGAGTGTTAACAGAGCCTAGGTGACTCCCCGGCACATTGGCCGGATCCATGAACCGAGCCCTGACCTTAGAAGCATGACCTCGTATCTCCCTACACAACGGAGGGACCTGCTGAAGGACCTGGTGTAATGAGGGCTGTTATTGGGTTTCGAGTGCATTTGAATACATTGTTCCTTGTTAACAAGCTGTTACAAGCAGGGGCACCAGGGAAGGGTGATTGTGGCCTCCCTCACTTCGAGAGAACAGTTAAAACACATTAGGTTTGCCAACCTGTTGAAGGATTCGACATGCACCACAGATAATCTAAGACTAGAAGCTCACCACTTTTGATCAGTTGAGTATACACCTTATCCAAAGACCATAATAAGCATTAATTATCAAACAAATGACCATAGATTTGACAGAGTACAAGTTTTTGATTAACCAGACACAGAACTTTCTGTATTCCACAGCTGGAGTATCTGTGATTTTCTTTTCTTTCTTTTTTCAGTTAGTCTGTCTTGTTTGATCCTCGGTCTTTTACATCTTTGCTGTTGATTGTTGTTTGTTGTTGCTCACTTCAAGTGTCTTTGGGTACAAAGAAAAGCGCCATATACAATTAAATTATTATTATTATTATTATTATTAGACATACTTTTGTTCTCCAACATTTTTAAAATAGAATGTAATTCCAGATTGTTTATATTGATTCGTTATGACGAATAAATGATGAGAATATGAAGGAATCTTAGATCTACTTTTGGAACCCTGGATCAGCATGAATCTTGTCTTCTCAGTGCTGCTTTCCTTTCTTCGGGGATCTGCCGGAGATCTCTAATGATTTAAACAACAACAAAACATAAATGTTAAAAGAGGGATCCAAATAAAACAGTGGCAGTAATGATGACCGCTTGATACGTGTCTTTGAATGTATGGACATCTGTTTGTGTTACAGAGTGCTCTTCCAATGCCTTTAACCCCTAGTGATAGACGTGGAACTCAATGCAGGTCTATATACCTCTGGCTTGACCCTTTCTATTTTCAATGAAACCTCCTAAAACTAGGTCACAATCATTGTAGAGAAACTGTTGCCAGACAAAACCGTTTACATTATAAAGTGACAACAATGCTTTATAGGGTTCCATCACCTTCTCAACCTGCACACAACAGCTATCTGACATATTCTGGTCATATTCTAGTCATGATGTCATGTGACCGGAAAACAGAACTGATGGAGATGTTTTAGATCCACTGTCTTCCAGCAGACAGAAGTCTAGAATGTTTTTAATGTATTTCATCTGGAGTTTTTCAACAAACCTGACAAGTTCATTTCCATGTCATAGTATTGTTGTGCAAGCATGGACATGGCCACCTTCTTCTGCTGAGCTGTTTCTACTGCAAGTCAGTTGGCTGGGTCCTTACAAGTGACAAACAGTTAGTTTTCAAGATGTTGACACGTACTGGAAACGATCATGCTGATCTGTCTGTTCTCTCGGCTGCTTCTTCCTCGTTTCCAGGAGAGTTTCCAGCATGAGGTCCATTTATCTTCGCCCGCAAACTTTTTACCAACCAATCAGACGTTAAGAACATGCTCTCGTCACGTGTTGTCTTCATGTGTGTTGGTGGAAGGCAAGTCTGTATGACAGTTCACTGTTGACTCTCAAATGCTGCCAATGACTTATTTTCAGCCAGCTGGGGCCTTTATGTCTGCTATCTCGAAGTGAAGTGAAGTGAAGTGAAGTGACGTATTGTCAAGTATGGTTACCTATACTCAAAATTTTACCTCTGCATTTAACCCATCCAAGTGCACACACAGTAGTGAGTAGTGGGCAACCGCACACACACAGTGAACATACACCAGGAGCAGTGGGCAGCTATCTCTGTCACAGTGGCTATGTTATTAAACCCATAGATAAATAGGCTGATTTACTGGAGTGTGAAGCCACTTCAACATCACTAGCATGGAGGTGACCAGCACCATAGGAATCTCCATCTACAGATCCAGGATCAGTAACCTGCTTCCTGTTCCACTGAACTATTCATGTCAAAGTATACGAAGCTGATGTCAGATCAGCGAAGTTCCACGTGCCGGAAATAGTTTGTCGTGGTGGGTCAGTGACGGTTATGTAAGGATCAGGATAGAAGCAACCACAGGATCATCAAAGTGACGTGAGGTCCAAGTCCAGGAACACAAGGCTAACAGGAATACTTCCTGTCCTCTTTCGCTTACACACCATTTGAATAATCCCCATCATGCTTTGCAGAAGATTGCTGTGAATATTTGTCTCACGGCGCGTGTAATCTCCCTCACCACATTACACTAGATTCTGACCAATGAAGATGCATTGAGATGGACTATTTTGTTTCTCTGTATTAGGACGGTGTGCTTTGCTGTTGACCTTACTCTGGAATAGCTGTTTGTCAAATGATCTTTACACAAATGTCTGTTTGTTTGGAGTTTGTTACTCTGCTGTGACTTGTCGTTCATTTCGTCCTCATACTTTGGTGGATAACATCTGGTCTGTTTATATCAAACATGATCCCACTCAAGTGCGAAATCACTTCATGGTTACAGTTCAAAGTTCTCATCATTGATGTTACACAAGACTACACAAGGTTACTTCAATTGTGTTAGTCATGTGACTCTAATGTACATGGTGCTGCAGACGTAACTTAACTTTCTTGTCAATTAAACTGGACTGATGACACGTTCTTCTTTCTTTTTACGAAAAGTACCCTGGAATGAATATGAGATTGTCTTGCCGCTCATAATTGTAAAATCTCAAATTTAAAATCGATAGGCATTCAAACCTCGCACACAAAAAGGAAATATCTTGCTTCGTAAATGAAATGAGGTTCGTAACAGTCACATCATTAGCCCGATCAGAACTACCTTATCTAAAAATATATAAATACGACTGCCTAGTTACAAATTCCTGAGATAAAATTAAGTTCAACCGTGTCTCAGAAGATCGCCGCACAGGCATGATTGAGGCAGCTGATATTTAATTTGATTGAACCTCTGTGATCTAAAGGGTGTCAGAGCTTGGCATCAATCACTTAAATGAGCGAAATAAAACTAATGTAATCACTTGCAGGCACAGATATGAATCTCAATGTGAAAGCCTTGTGTCAGCGCTACCCTCTGCGCTGAACCCGACATCTCAGACAGGCAGGAGATGGAAGAGGAGGATAACATGACGCAAAAGAGATAGAAAGAGAGAGATAGAGAAAGAGAGACACTCTCATCAAGCATCAAGTGCAGTCGATTGCAGATGTCTACAGCCAGTTGTGGCTACGCTCGCCCTGTCAAGTCAGTAACAGGACTCGAACTGACCTATCTGGGAACACAATGATGTCAAATTACTGACAGAGAAAGATGTGTAGTTGTGGACATGCCGAGCCTGAGACACCCACATGCAATTTAACTTAGTGAAAAGTAAATGATAAAACAATCAAGTCAACCATCAACTTTGATTGTTTATTTGCTATTAAAACCGCATTGTAATAATCAAGCGCATTGGTCATAAAAGAACCTGCATGTAGCTTCTTACAAGCCCATTACTTTAATTGAAATGAATGGTTATTAATTAGCTTTTTTTTTTAGATATTAGAAAACACTCAAGTAAGAGGTACCAACCACACACTAATTGGTCACAACACAAAATCAATGTGTATGAGTAAGTAATAATTGAAACCTTTCCCAAATTAGCGTTTTGTTTTGGTTACAATGACTCTCCGTATATTTTGTTAAGAGCCAGTTTAATTTTGTCAGTCACGTCAAATTGATATGGTGATGAAATGTTTGATTCACTGTAGTTGCAGACCTCTGTTCTGACTGAAGAACCGGCGAATGGGCTTGTTAAATAATTGCGGCGACTTTTTAATTGTGTCTAGAACATTCTCCGATGGACAAGCTGCACAGAACAACTTTTAATGGGATTAGGCTGCAAGTATAACTTCACGCAACGCAACAGCCTGAAAGCGGAGAGCCTTTTTATTGTAATTAAGTATAGTTTTTCAATCCCTCCTGATTTTGTTCAGTTCACTGGGCTGTGTGCAGAACGCCCACACAAGGAACACCAGCAGGTGATTGGTCAACCCAGGAGGGCTTCCCCCTACCCTTCCTGACCTTCCTCTAATGACGCTGCCATGGATCACATTAGCTACACTTAGGCACCGATTCATTGAATCAGAGCAACGAGCAACTCTGGTCATGTTGTGTGCGCGCGTAACAATACTCTCAACTGCCCGACAACCATGCGTTCATGCCATTTTGCGAGAGTATTGTGATATAACAGCAACATTAGCCCCAGGGGTGGTATTTTGTGTTTGACTGGGGATAAGCAATAACTGTCTGCTTTCAAACAGATGAACCATCTCACCATGGGTACATAGCCTTCAGCCAACCTAACGACAACAAGGATCAAGATGTTGCCCCGTCACACTCCTGTAATTGTGTCTATAAAGCCAAAAAGGGAACTGGCATCAACTGTCTGTTCCCACTCGTCTGTAAGAATGAATCATCAGCTTTTATTTGGGGCGAAATATGTAGATGAGGCCCTGTGGCCATTGCAGTGCATCCCCCCCCCCCAACACCACAACTCTGTGTTCAGGCTATGAGCAAATTAATCACGTCACTCACAGATAGTGTGAACGACCATAAATGCAGTGGCTCATGGTTCGACAGTTGGACAGAGCATAAATAGACCAGAGAATTAGCACTAGCAACAGCCACAGCATGAATGTTGAAGGGTGCGTGTCACCGCAGAGAAAAGGAGAGGGTCTGGATCTCTTCCTTTACAACAAAAGTGGACAAAATGCACACACACACACTCGCACAAAGTGTTTGGCCTCTGAATATCCTGCTGTTTTGGCAGTTGCCTCCAAAGCGTTACTGTGTGTGTGTGTGTGTGTGTGTGTGTGTGTGTGTGTCTGTGTGTGTGTTTGGAATCCAATTAAAGTGAAGGTAAACCAGAGGCGCTGCAAGATTACTTACTGTCCTCCTGCCCCAGTTCACCATCACTGCTCCCAACCACGCAAAATCCAATTGGACATCTACTGAGCACCGCCACTGACCCAGCTCTTTATAATTGCAATTTGCTCATAGGAAACCCCTCACTTACTTCCTGACTTTCTCTCTCTCTTCCCCACTTCGGACGTGTGCGAAGGATCGTTCTGTTCCCATGGTGGCTAAGACTGGTCAGTGTGTGGACTCCTACAATGCACATCAGAGAGAACAGCCTTTAGAGGAAGGTTCTCCAAGTCCCATATGGGGAATACAGACAGCACAGGTCTTCATACCCAGAGATGAAATTACAGTCTGGGAAAACAAGCTGTAATTAAAATATATGACTAAAAATACCTATGCCTTTCTTAGCTACTTTAAACAAGCCTGCCTAAACCAGCCAAGTACAGACTGTAAAGCCTATGTGTATATATATTGTCAAGATTCCTATTATTCCATTCAATCGAGCTGTTGCATCTTGTACCTCAAGGGTATAGAATCTAAAATGAACACAACAATACTAACTTCCTGTTGCAATAGAGGATCCTCAAAGAAAGATATGTATTGTAGCCAGAGTTATTTATAGTAACCTAGAGTGCCTATAGGTCTCATTGGGCATCTTTCATGAATCTAGAAGAGACAGTTTTGGTAAGTGCAGCCAGCAATTAGCAAATGTGGCGGCAAGTCCCACCCGAAGGCTGTGCTGTGTGCGTGGCCAGCATTAATCACAGCGTGCTATTGATCGCACCACAGTCAGACTTGTCAACCCTGGGAATCAAACGTCCCAGACAAAGGGGGTTAGGTGGCGTGTGAGGGATACAGGAAGCAGGGACGGATCACCAGACAGTCATTAGGGCAGGAAAAGTGTGTGTGTCACTGAAACCAACCGTGTTAGTTTCCCCCACCACCACCACCACCACCACCATCAACCCAAGGCCTAAGGAGGACACAGTCTCTGTTTGTTCTCTGTTTGGAGCCTAGCTCTGACCACAACACACACGCATTTAGCATGACGCAGCGTGATGCGGCACATGTGTCCAGCTCCATAGTGACAACCCCAGTTAGGACAGATGTGACAAAGAGACGTTGGCATGTTGCCCGATGATGGCCGGGGAAAGGGGACCTCTGTTCTTGGGGCTAACAAGCTTCTCCGCTCTGACATGCCAAACAACACACCGAAGGCCATGACGCGCATTGATAGATGCGACACCAACTTTGATCTCAGGTGTGGGGTCTCCTTCCCCACTAAGCACCAATGCCCAAACATCTAAAGACAATATATTTAACACAAACCCACGCACACATAATAGAAAGGACAGAACCCTCCCAAAATAGCCTAGAAAGACTAATAGGGAGGACTGAGGAGGGGGAACGTGTGGAGAGGTAGCTAACTTCAGAAACTGTGTGGCTAAAGAGACAAGACTGTGCGAACCATGTAGTTAAGAGCCTTGATCATGCAGAGGAATGGATTATTTCATTTATAGAAATAGCCTGGAAGAGATGTCCAGTTTTCTCCTCTTTAAACCCTAATAGCTGTTAACTTCCCAGAGTCTCTCTCTCTTATTTCATTAATAATTACGAAACATGTCACATTAAATGTGCGTTTCACTTGGTGTTAAAGACAGACTGGACGTTTTAAAGTGAAATTACTTTGATGAAAAGTCGGAAAATTCGGCGCGTTTTGAATCCTCAAAAGTAAATCCCACAGGCATTTATTGTTCCAGTTTATTATGAACGATTGAGTGTTTCAGCTTCCGCCTTGTCTTCACGCTAACATCAAAACGGTCGCCAACGGCTTCCAGAACGCCAGATAGACGGAGAGCCGTCGCCCAGGGGACAGCCAGAACCTTCGTTCGTGTCTGTAGTTCATCTCTCAAAAGACTGATTTGTCACTTGTCAGAATGTAGATTTAATGTGAACCAGGTTTCCTCTCTGTGCATTTGTTTTTTCTTCTTTGTTCGTTGATTCCCCAATGGTCCAAATCAAAAGGCGTCAAATTGAGCTGCGTTTGATGCTAAAAGCTCTTCTGTCTTTGAATAACCACGTGAAGGTTATGTAAACCAGTTCTTTTGTGATGCGTTTTTTTTTTACGCACGCTCTATTAAAACGGTTAATTGCTTCTATTTATCGCAAGGTGTCGGTCCGGTTTTTGCTGTATTTATACTGAACCCAAAACACGTTTTCTTAGCTTTGTCTGTCCATATATATTTGTACTTAGCAAACATGTTTGCAGTGCAATCAACCTTCAAAGTACCTTTTGAATTTTGGAATCATTTCCCCGGCGGCTCCAGAGGTCGTTTCCCCTCATGGTATTATAGCTCACCATCGCTCTGATTATGCGCCGAAGTGCACCTATGAGCTAATTAAGCGACGATCAATAAAAGACCAGGATGCTTCTCGGTTTGGACGAATCCCAAGCTCTCCCATTATTGGCCTTGCGCTCCGGCTTCAAAAGGGATTTCTGCAGGCTATTCCCGGCAGAGCTCCTGTGACAAACTGAAGGTTTCGGCAAACTTTGCATTTCCTTCTCTCGCTTCCTTTTTTTGTCTCCTGAATCTGATTATGAGTGTGAGAAAGGAACGGCACCTCCAGGCCCACTTGGGAGAATGGTATATTTACGGACTCTTCAAAAGCACACAGATTTGTCATGCTGTCAGATTTACCAGGTTTATGAAGTGAAACCCTGGAGGGATTGGCGATGAACATCGACCAAATCTAACCCAAGGACGGTCGGCTGTGCGTCGTATACACAAGGAGTGGAACTAGGAATCCAGTTGGGTGTGATTATGCTGTACGTGAGAAATACTGGGGAACCATGTCACGCAAACGCACAACAGCGATTTGCAGAGTGCGTCTTCTAAATACGAGGTTGTGACGGGGTGTTTTGTGGTGACGAGGGCAGCAGCAGAGGCTTTGACTCAGGTCGCCATGGCTGCCCTATGATGTCACTAAGATGCACCCACGCAGAGTTGGTGACCTCTGCAGGCAAAGGTGAAACAGTCAGTGATCAACTCTCTCTCTCTCTTAGCATCCAAACCCCAGCGTGGGGTCCAAGGATGATATCATCCGGACACATAGCCCTCCCCGTCACACACACGCACACACACATACACGTACACACATAAACACACACACACACACACACAGAAAACAGAAAAAAACTTGGAATGATATCTCAAGGACTCTCCATCCCATGCTGTGTGGTTTCTAGGACTAAGGCCAGGATCGTGAGAAACTGGGCAGCTTCTTTTTGTGGTTGTGGCCAGCAAACGGTGCAGAAGGGAGACCCAAGCTGTGGCTCCCAGTACTCCCCACACATCCTGCAACAGCAGAATCGCAACACGTTCACAGGGATCTCGCTCTGGAAATGGTTCGTCCCTGCTGCGAGAGAAGACAGAGCGCCTGAGCGCACGGCAAAACAAACCCAGCCTTTTTCGCTTTGTATCGTGTCACGTACAGAGGTAAAGCTTGGGTTACAAAAATGCAGAGCGCGTTTTGATGTCAGCTGGCTTTGATAGCTCGTGAAAAATGGAGGTGTCTTGTCGTCTTGCTTGTCCTTCCCTCGCCCTGCTGAGATGGTGGTTGTTTGGTAACAGCAGGTACCAACATGAGGCATTGCACCGGGCCAAATAGTGAGTCTGTGCCAGTCAGTGGAGTTCCATAAAGGCTCTGACCTCTACTGTGAGCCAAGCAAAAGCTTGTCCGCTTTCACAATTGACAGGCCTCACACAGCACACAGGAATCCTTCAAATACTCTTGATGGCTTTAATAGTTCTGTGTATCATGCAACCACACAGACAATCCACCGTGAAAAGGTTGAACGTGTTATTCCGGGGGCAAATTAAAAAGGGAGGGAGTTGACTGATTGAGGAAAAAAAAGAAGGTTCTGTTGACGCTTTTCTCTGTAAAATCTTGTCACGTGTGTGGTGGTCAGGATGTAGGCTGCAGAGTGGGGCTGGATCGATAGCTCAGACTGCTTGCCCTTGCACGCCTGGAGAATTAGCTTAATCCCCTCATCAGTGTTCAATTGTTATGAACTCTCACATTGCGTCGACCTCCACCTAGAGTAGCTGTGTTCCCATCCGCTATCTACACCTTTGGTCGGGGTCACCTTTAGGGGGGCTCGTTGTGAACAGAATCAGTGAGTGAAGGGGGAGATAGGTTCCCATGAATCACACCTCATGCACAGCAAGGGAAGCCAAAGAGTCCAGTGACTCTCCCGACCAAACTCAGACTTGCATGCTCTGTTTGACTTCTATCAAGATTTCCCAGCTAAATGGGTCACGGACATTTATGTAAGATGCACTGAAACTATAAATATGTGCGCTTACACATAAACAACTGGTTTTTGTGTGGGTCCGTCAACAGCTGGTCATTTCGATTTAGTGTGGAAGGTGATGATGAGGTGATTTCAACTTCCATTCCATGCTTTCCTCCCTTCGCTATCTTTCTCTCCCCCTCCTCCTCACTCTCTCTCTCTCTACCTCCCTCTCTTCCTCCCTCTCCTCCTCCCTCTCTCTCTACCTCCCTCTCCTCCTCCCTCTTTCTCTCTACCTCCCTCTCCTCCTTCTTCCTCTCTCTCTACCTCCGTCTCCTCCTTCTCTCTCTCTACCTCCCTCTCCTCCTTCTCCCTCTCTCTCTTTCCCTCTCTCTCTTCCTCCCCCTCCTCCTCCTTCTCTCTCTCTCTCCCTCTATGTCTACCTCCCCTCCTCCTTCTCCCTCTCGCTCTCTTTCTCTCCCCTCCCTCCCTCTCTTTCTCTCCTCATCTCCCCCTCAGGTGAGAGTAGGTCAAACACAGCAGTGAGGAGGAGGGTGGAGCTGGGGGCTCATTTCCTGCCGTGATTCAGGGGTCTGAAGGGCTGATGCTCATGCAAGGTGCCACCAGTCAGAATATGTTTGGGTAAGAGATTGAAGAGGGCGTGCATCCTTGCTATGAGCTACGCGTGTCAGTCTGACCTCATAGGTTGGATCAGACACACTGAGCCTTCCACTTCCCCTGCAGTACTTAACTATCTGGTGTGCCAGGCTCGTGATTGTGCTTCGTCTTCATCGTTAAAGGCTAACCTGGTTGAAATTTGAACCAGAAGACATCACTCATTACATCTTAATGAACCAGGTGTGTAAGACTACTTTGATAGAATATACTGTGCAAGGAATGACCAGGAACAAACACAGAAAACCTGATGCGACTGGGTAATGAATTAGATGACGTGTGTTTGTTTGCGTGTGTGTGTTTGTGTCACATAAACATCTAATTAAGACATTCAACATGACACTACCTGCTGTAGTCTACATATAGCAACGTCACCACTGGGTTCATCTGCATAGCTGTCAAGACACCTAGTTTTAATAAGGGTGTCTGACGAGGAATATAATTAGTAAGAGCCAAAATAACCACACGGCATTTACAAGGCAACAACATAATTGTCACTGCAGGGTTACTGACTTAAAGCATAACACTTCACCGTCTCAAAAGTATTGTCCGCCTGTTAACATAAATATTTCTCAAATGAGTTTGTATCATCATGTTGCATCGCTTACGGTTTGGTTGGCAATTAAGGCAAGTTCTTTGTTTTTGGCTGAACTCCTCAAGAACAGCATTGGCGAAACCACACTTTAACAGCATGTGTTTATTACACATCTAGTGATAACCCGAAATGTCTGAACAGTGCGTCTCTATACACGGTTACGTCTGTACAAATACACATTCATCTTTGGTTGGACAATAAGGACATGTCCCATCATGGATGTAACTGTAATACTTACGTAACAATTGTGTGATTTCACCGCACTATGTGCACTCAAGCAAGCCAGTGAAGTCAAGGAAAGGACCTCACCTTGACTGACATGCAACCTTCTGTTTATACTTTAGATGAAACCCTGAAATGTCCCTGTGATGTTGCACTGTTGGATAGTTCTGTTCAAAACGTAAAGCTTTGCTAGCATTAGTGAACTAGCCGTAGAGGCTAATTCAGTTTCTGTGAGGATTGGCATCAAAGCTGGAGGGGTTTATCAGCGTTGGAGTTAGTAGGATGTTCAAAACAAAATCTAACCACCTGTATGTACACAGACTCGTGTTCGACCGGTTCAACAAGGCTGCAGCAGTCAGAGTCACATTGATCTGCAGCTTATGATGAACATGTGCTCCGAGTGTTTCATAAGTGCGCTTTGATTTCCTTCTCCTGACCTTTACTTTAGTTTAAGTGGATGTCCACGTTCAATACCCCAGATATGATCCTCCAAGAGGCCTTGTCTCGGTGTGCATTGGCTGCACTGCCCACGCCACAAGTCCGGTAAGATAGAGACTCAAGACAGGACGAAGCGACTATCCTTGAAGGATTTCTGGTAAACGACTGTTCCTTAAGACAGGTACATGTCGTTCCTGCAAGCACATGTCTGTGGTGACATTCCTGTCCGACCGGGTTGAAAAGATAGTAGCTAGTCTTTCATAAGTGGTATAACACCATGCAGTTCGTCAGTCAAGATATGAAAGTGAACCAGTTGCCTGTAAGTTAGTCACTCGGCATCAAGATTTGATACAACCATCCGAAAGAAGAGTTGTTAATACTACTGACATTTATTTTGGGTAAAGATGTTACAGGCTGTGACATGGAGTGACCAGTGATCACCATTAGGCCTGTCCCACAGTTGTATGGATCAAAACAGACAGATGTAACCTTGGTGAACTGGTGGCTGTTGTGCAGAATAATAATGTGCTGCTAAGTGGATTTTGATGCAAACTGAAATTCACAGATGAGGCAGCGAGAGGCTCTTGTCCTTCATAAACAGCCCCTAAACTCAGCCTACATGATGATGGTCATCATCTTTCAGACACTGATTAGAGGCGTCGTTTCTTCAAATTTTAGAAGAACGTACTTGACGTGCGCATAGGGAGAACATTGCATTTGGGATTTCTTGATGGTCGTTGCATTAATGGGGGTGAGAAATACACCAGGCATTAGCAACCTAAAATAGAGGAAATTGAGTATATTGAGAGAAAACAAAATATTAGTTGATAGCAGAACTTCACGAAAAAGAGCAACCATCACCAACACACACACACACACTCTCTCTCTCTCTCTCTCTCTCTCTCTCACACACACACACACACACACACACACACACACACACACACACAAGTGGTGGTGGTTATTTAAGACTTCAGTGTCATTGTCTGCTCTAAAACGTTCATGGTGTATGTTCATTATAGAAATAGAAGCATTTATTTATGACAAATAAAAGAAAGGGAATACTAATAAAGGAGCCAATACAGGAGCCATAATTAAGTTTAGACAAATATTTGCTGAGTGGGAAAACAACGCCCATTTGTCACATATTACTCTGTCTGCCCTAACACAGATACAATTCTTTGTCACCATTGAGTTCCGATATTATTATTGTACGTTTCGTTTCTTTGTGAAACAAGTGGAACAACAACGCCATCGCACGGACATTTTAGAGAGTGTTCAAGGCGCGACAGAGGGGTAACCCGGAAACAATAGCATGAACCTTTACGTCACCAAACGCACGAGGCGGAAGTACAGGAACACTCTGGGAACTCAGCATGGCAGCGTGCAACATAGAAGATGTACTGGCTCAAGCCGAAAGAGATGAAGCAGAAAAACTCAAAAGTATCTCTGTTCAGAAAGAACTGGATCTCGAATTCGACATAGGCAATCTGCTGGCATACGACAAGAACCGGATTGAAGCTCAAGCGTTTCGCACGCAGAAGAAAGAGGACTTCTTATGTTCTCTAGCTCGTGACAACACGCAGCTTCTTGTAAACGAGATATGGAAGCAACCGACTGAGAGGGTACAGGAGGTGATCGTGGTCAAACTACCCGAACCGACCACTCGACTTCCCAGAGAAAAACCTGCTCCCAAGCCCAAAGCGCCTACGAAATGGGAAGAATTTGCAAAGCTCAAAGGAATTCAGAAGAAGAAGAAAACAAATCTGGTGTGGGACGATGTCGCGAAGGAATGGAAGCGACGTTGGGGATACAAGAGGGCCAACGACGATACCAAGGAATGGATGATTGAAGTTCCCGTGACAGCCGACCCGAATGAGGATCAATTTGCGAAGCGAAACAAAGCCAAGAAAGAGAGAGTGGCAAAGAACGAGTTGAACCGACTGAGGAACATAGCCAGGGCACAGAAAATTAAAGTTCCCGGCGTTGGACTCACACCAACACTTAAGCAGTCTCAAACGGACTTGACTAGAGCTGTCAATGTAGCCAAGGCGTCCACCGCATCAGTGGGGAAGTTTCAAGACCGTCTACCCAAGGAGAAAGCCCCGAAAAACACAGGCAAGAAAAGGAAATTCCAACCGAACATCGGCGACTTCAAAAGTGAAAAGGAAAGACAACTGGAACTTCTAAGAGTAATGGACAGTAAAAAACCACGACTCGACGTCAACAAAGCTGCCAATAAGCAAATGCGTGAGGAAGACAGAGAGGCAGCGTCCAAATCTAGAAAGGGCTCTGGAAAGAAGGGAAGGGGTAGCTTCTCAGGGAAGGGGAAAGGTGGAGGAGGTAAGGGGGGGAAAGGTGGAGGAGGTAAGGGGGGGAAAGGCAGAGGGAAAGGAGGCAAACCAGGGGGGAAAGGAGTGGGAGGAAACAGTCGGGCTAGGCCTGGGAAGCACTGATCAGGAAAGTCTTTAATGTAACTTGGATGAACTCGTGGCCATAATTGTGTTGATGGTCAAATGAATGCAAGCTGGCCCAAACAACCATGAGAGGTGTCACGCTGATGTTAGCGTTCCTCTGTCTCCCCCTGTGTTCTGGAGGGTTGCATTGCACATGGGGAATTGTCAAGCGAATATTGTAAATATATTACACATTTCAGTGCAAGTTGTTTTTGACCCGTTCTATCAATCAATGATTCAATTCTTATATATTTGTCGATGCGCAAGACATCGGATGGATGGATATGTATTTGGACGTTCATATTAAAAGTTTAACTTCCTAAATTTGTGATAATTTTTGTCTCATAGTAAGAAATATACATGAAACATTCAAATGCATGTTTAAGAGGCTTGTACAGAGCCAGGTATAGACTAATGTATTTGAATCAGCTGTTTTTGGAAACATACAGAACAGGGGATCTATGAAGACCTGGGCTAAGAACCATTGCCTTTGCTTGATGTTTAATATTTTCAGTAAAACATGAATTACTTTACAGAGTTTTCAGAAATAGCCTATTTATGTGAATGATTATTGCCATGTCCTCTTAATACACTGTGGATTTTATTGTAGTTGAGTTGAGAGATCTTTCTCAGAGCCTTTTAGTTGAACTATGAGTCTAATAAGCGTTGTGCTGCGTGGTGACCAAGACATAGTTTAGATACTGAATCACATTGACATGTTTCTCGTTTGTAACTTTCTGGTCACTTGTTGATCCAGTCACCTTAAAGACATTTAGCCAAGACAGTCGAGCCTAAATTAGATCTTATTTTTAACATGTTTATAATGACCATAAAGGGAACAAATTAATCAGAAGTATTTAATGTTTTAATTCTATCCATCAAAAAGACTGTTTGATTTAATATTTTTCAAATCTTTTTTGTTGTTTCTTTTTACATTGAATCCACCTGACTGCATTATCTCCCTCATTCTTGATGGATGATGTTTGACTGCATCTGAAGTTCCCTCCCCCTCAGAACCCAGATGCGCTCAGTCAGACTGACCATCTGTTGACTGGTGACCAGTCCCAGTCAACAACCATTCATCTCTGTCTAATCACCTCCTCTGACACTGATAAATGGGATACTGTCAATGGCCCACATTAATCAAGCGCTCTTGACGGGAGATTTATGAATTCTGCTCTACTCTGCGGGCTGAGGTTGCGATCTTCCTCGCTGTGGCTCATGTGTTGGCATGACCAGATGGAGACAAAGACATCTCAGCCCGGCAGGTTGAGATGGTTGAACATGATGATACACATAAGACTTGTCTCCTCTCACAGAACAGAAACGACAGGGAGGGCAGGGGGGTTGTGAGTTCACCATTCATGCAGGGTTGTCAAAAACTTTTATTTTGAAGTTCTGATGTATTTCTCAGAAAGTAGTACTTGTAGTCTGCAGAATGTCCAATGGCCACCCACCATCTATCAATGTAGTGATACAGTTGTGTGCGTGTGTGTGTGTGTGTTCCGCTTGAACAAGTGTGTGTGTGTGTGTGTGTTAAGCTTGAACAAATGTGTGTGTGTGTGTGTGTGTTCAGCTTGAACAAGTGTGTGTGTTCTCCGAGCTTGCAGTAGGTCTGCAGTGGATTAGTCACCAGGAGGTTTATTTCAGGGAGGGAGGGAGACAGGGAGGGGGGAGGAAGGGAGGCAGGCAGGCAGGCCAGCAGGCAGGGAGAGGGGTGGAAGGCAGAGAGGCAGGCAGGGAGGGAGGGGGAGACAGGCAGAGAGGCAGGCAGGGAGGGAGGGAGGCCTCAGTCAGGCTGTGGAAGCCAGGTTGTAAGGATGCGACACATCTACCTGCAGAGTGATGAGCACTTTCAGGTCTTCACCACTGTCCTCTCCCCTCAAGGTGAGTGACCACGTCAGTAGCATGACTGCAGCTGCCGTTAGAGAGATGTCGCATCGTGTCCAATCCTAGCTGCTATCTCTGATGTTTTGTTCTGCTATCATGGTGCGATGTGAGAGGGTATCAGATAAGATACAGTTTTTATGAAGTTATGCATTCTGCTTGTGCCATTAAATTATTTGTTTAAACGGTGTATACTGTATCTGTACCCACATGGCTGATTCATCTCTTGCTGGTTTGCAGTCAATAGGGAGAGACCTTGGTACAAACATGAAGATCATGAGAGGGTAGGTTCTTGTGTTTAAACAATAACAATCAATTCACACTTAATCCTCTCCATTCACTCAGTTAGTAAGACTCCAATCAGGTCAAGCAAACAGGAGAAAACTATTATTAGGCTACTATTAGGCTAATAACTACTATTATGATATTACCAATCATTCACTTCCAAATGAGAGCATAGCAAACCTGATGTCTGACAGCACACATTTGCCTTATTATACCAGAATGACGTTGTTTGATGACGCCTTTCCTGTTTTGTCCAGCAGATGGTGGTATCGCGCAGTTATCAGCCCCACTGGCTGGACAAGCTTGAGCGCTCGCGGGGTGATGTCATCGATGTGGTGTCCAAACATGAGGAGGCGAGGTGGTTTGGGCGCCTGCAGAGTGACCAGCAGGGGTATAACCCTGACTCCTGTGTGGCGGAGCTTGGTCAGGTTAGTGGCTGTCTTCATCATCATGACTCAGCACGGCTGTATTAGACAGTCGCTTTATCCCGTTTCTATTTCCTATTCTTGGCTTTAAAGGCTTTTGACCCGAAACAAACCCACACACCAATGTGGTTTTGTGCAGCTGTTATAGCTCAGTAGAGAGTCAGTACAGCATGTCAGGTAAGACCGGGTCTTCCAGGTTCAGCCTGTGGTATTGTGAGGACAGCAGGTTATCAGGACTGAGGTAATCTCGTGTTCCCAGGAGGATGAGCGCACCATAGATCCCCATAGATCACTTTCAGGACCACACTCGGCTTCAGACTGTGGTTCGTGGGTGCCGGCTGGCTGTGCAAGGTGAGTGCAGGAATTGCAGCACAGACACCTTATGCAAACGAACACACACACCCTCCTCAACAGGTTCGTGTACACACAGACGCGCACACCCCCCCTCCTCAACAGGTTTGCGCACACACACACCCATCACCACCTAGCAGCTGCTCCATCAGCATTCCCCCCCCCCCCCCCCCCCCCCCACCCCAACACCATCCCGTTCCACTCCGCCCAGCGCCCCTGAACAGGTGGCCTCTCTCTTCCCTCATTAGTTGACAAAGCACACAGATGACCCCCACCCCCTCCCTGATCAATTCCCTCTCAGTGCACTGCTGCTCCCTAAGGCTCGCACCACCAGAGGCAGAGGAGAAGGCTCACACTCACTCTCTCACATCAACTGTAATTACTCATCAGTGTTCGAGACCAAGGGTAGGGCAAACAAGTTCTGTTGATTTTTAGAGAGAAAAGAAATCTTGCTTTGCTGTTTTCTACACAGACCATACGGGGTGCGTTTCAAAAAACAACAGCAGAATATTTATTGAGTTTCTATGCACTTAAAAAAAGGATCTCTATGCAGTATAGACAGTGGTTATATGTCAAGGTGAATCTTGAGATATGACACACACGCACACACACATACACACACACACGCACACACATACACACACACACGCATGCACACACACACACACACACACACAGCCCCTGAACAGCGCTTGTCTTGTCTGCGAGAGGAGGAATTTGGGTCACGGGGAATAAACAGGGCCTTTGTGTTGTTTCCCCTCTGTCCCCCAGTGGACACAGCCTGCAGGCCCCACGGAGGGGCTGCAAGGGAGAGGGGCTGCTGGAGGGGGCCAGGGGGGACAGGCAGGCTCCCATACTACTGCTGAGGCCCCGGAACCAGACCCAACTCCCCCAGGCCCCTAAGCCTCAAGCACCCAGTGCCCCAAGCCTGCTCCAAAGGATCCTGTCTAAGCCCTGGAAGAGGAATGAGAGCCAAGGGGCCACCAATGAAGCCTTCGAGGCTGACTGAGAGGACCTCTTCTCCAGGCAGCTTGGCCTGTCCCCTCCGTCTGAGGTGTGGTGGTGGAGGGGGCGTTATGTGGAGGAGGAGGTGTCCGCATGGCAGACAGAGGAAATCACTGTAAAACTGGTTATCACCGGAGGGGAGGAAGGTGTTGCCATTTCACTCATGCTGTAGGTATGGGTGGTTCTCTGACTGTATATCCTGGAACCACCCCTACAGGAGCTTATTGGACTCTGTACTGCTGCTAAGCAGGTCTATCAAGAATGTGCTTTAGTGTCCAATGTGTGAGAATGCAAGCCGGTGTGAATGTAAACGGGGTTAAACATATAAAGCCACAGTTCAACAATAATCATTGAGAGATGAACGTAACTACTTGCAAAGGTAACTTTAATGTACGAGCTTACTCTAGCCAACTCATGTGCTGCCATGTTCCACAAATCTACCTCAGATTCTGTTGTTCCATACTGTCACTTGTTGGTCCATCCCCATAGTTACCATCACAATCTGCATTATATCGACGATGTTTTGTTTTGAAGGTGTGTTTATGAGATAAAAACAAACATCAAAGCGATGACTGTTGTCCTATGATTATCAGCATGAGCTCAGTCTTCAGTCCCTACGGAATGTCAATGGAGTTTGCGGAGCCTCTCGTTCGACGTTGGGGAAGGAAAAGAAAAAGTAGCTTTCTCAAGCGAAAGGAAGTGTGATTGAGGCATGCTGAAAGCCCTGCCAAAGGAAATGGCATCATTATTGTGAGGGTTGCCGCAGCAACGCAGAGGCAGCTCTCAGTAGTTCCGTCCCGTCCTTCTCAGTGCCTCTCAGCAGGAACACAGCAGGCCTGGGCTCTAGAATGGATCCTTTCTAAGGACACAGGCGCCACCCCATAATACTCAGCCTGACCTTGACCTCTGTGGGACTGGAAGCCATCATACCGCCACCAAGCACTGCTATGATCCGTGAGGCTGTCAAATGGGGCTGTCTCTGCTAGGAGGCCACTCTGGTATGGGGGCTGGGGGCCAGGGGGCCCTACAGAGACCTAGAGTGACGTGCCTCTGTCAAGGGGGAACTAACAGGGGGAGGTCTTCTGTATATTAGCATGATGAGCCTATCCAGCAGGTCAATATAAAGCTATACCCTTTCCCATAGCTACTTCCATATTGCTGTTACCAGAGTGCATCTGAGGCTGAAATGGGGATAGGATGTTGAAATAAAACTTTAGAAACTCCTCTACTGACACCTGCTCAGAGCGGAGAGAGCGCCTGCCCTCTGAACTCACACTCTCTCTCAACCTCTCTCTCTCTCTCCCTCTCCCTCTCTCCAGCTTCTCGCTCGCTCTCTCTCTTTCTCTCTCTCCCACCGGCTTCATTTAGAACAGTTATCATACCTGATCCACGAGACAAATACCCTGCCACTACCACGCTCTGTAAACAAGGATTGCAATTTTGCATGTAAGGTCTAAAGAGGAGAAGGCTGAGGCAGTATGTACCGTAGGTGGTCTTTAGGGTGAGGTTGTGTGTGTGTGTGTGTGTGTGTGTGTGTGTGTGAGTCAGTTTGGGGGTGTGGGTGCTGATGTGTACCTGATACCCTGTACTGCCCTCACACCTGTAGAGCGGCAGATGCTAGACAAGGAGGGAGATGAGCCTTGCCCTTCTGTCTTCATTGACTATTCAACCAGGGCCTCTTGACACCCTTAGATCTATTCACAAGCATGCACGCACGCACACACACACACACACACACACACACACACACTTGCAAATATATGCACACACACTGATACACACGTACAAACAGTTCGTGTGGGCTTCTGTAACAGCTTAGATGCCCTTCATGGGAAAGCATTTCCAGTAGAGAACGTGGATGACAGAACAACCAAACACAAATGATCACACCTTCATTTAATCTGTGACCCCAACGCATAATCCCTGACATCCTCCTTCTACTTGAAGATCTGAAGAAATAGTTCACCGCTTACTCCACAGCGCTAACAAGCAGGGCTGTGTCAATCCTGACCTATTTCGACCTACTTCCAGCAACAACAAAAGGAGTTTGCCGGCCCTTTTTAAACACACATCTATCTACACACAAACACGCATGCCATCGACTGCTCTTTCCCGCCTAAAGTGTAGTGTCACTTCTTTGCAGGGCTGGCTGATCAGAGGGAGGCTAAACAGGGTGCCTGCCAGATGACTGCCCTGTCAGCCTTATAATGGGTTGCCATCTGCTGTCTGGCATACACAAAGGCAGACAGTGTGTGTGTGCGTATGTGTGTGTGTAAGCATGAAAGGGGAGGGGGGGGGGCAATAGGGAGCCTTGTGCAGTGAACACATACAGAAGGGGAGGGGGGGGCAATAGGGAGCCTTGTGCAGTGAACACATACAGAAGGCGGGGGGGGCAATAGGGAGCCTTGTGCAGTGAACACATACAGAAGGGGAGGGGGGGGCAATAGGGAGCCTTGTGCAGTGAACACATACATACAGAAGGGGGGGGGGGGCAATAGGGAGCCTTGTGCAGTGAACACATACACAGAGGAGGGGGGGGCAATAGGGAGCCTTGTGCAGTGAACACATACAGAAGGTGGGAGGGAAGGGGCCGGGGCAATAGGGAGGCCTTGTACTGTGCAGTAACACATACAGAAGGGCGAGGGGAGGGGGCAATAGGACCTTTTGCAGTGAACACATAACAGAGGAAGGGAGAGTTTATATCAGACCCGACTACTCACCACGGAAGCCACGGGGGCATGGCAATAGGGAGCCTTGTGCAGTGAACACATACAGAAGGGGAGGGGGGGGGGGGCAATAGGGAGCCTTGTGCAGTGACACATACAGAAGGAGGGGGGGGCAATAGGGAGCCTTGTGCAGTGAACACATACAGAAGGGGAGGGGGGGGCAATAGGGAGCCTTGTGCAGTGAACACATACAGAAGGGGGGGGGGCAATAGGGAGCCTTGTGCAGTGAACACATACAGGAAGGGAGGGGGGGGGGGGCAAGAGAGGGGGGGGGGGGGATAGAGAGAGAGAGCGAGAAGGCTCTTTTTTTGAGGAAGGGGGGGGGGGGGCAATAGGGAGCCTTGTGCAGTGAACACATACAGTCACAGAGTAATCAAACAACTCTTTCCAAATACACAGTCATCAAGGGTACAGCTTGGACATCTTACAGGGGCATAGCTGCGTTTCCGGTGGAGCGCCTTGAGTATCCATAAACATCCATTAGATCCGTCCTCTCAACTAAATGAACTCAATTAAATGAACATGAATCAAGTTGATGTCTAATTATATACCGCTACAAAAGCTCAACAGCGCACATAGTGCTGTATATCACCATGCTCATGCACACAGACAGCCATGTGACCCGAAAGGAAACTTCAGACAATAATTCCTGTATGCTGCCAAGCCGCAACACAAACCCAACAGAACCCTTAAGACCCGCTGCCAATCCACAATTAAGAGGCAGTGGGTCTTTGACATCTTTCAAGCCTGAGCGCCGACCACTCCACAACAATAGCTAAAGCACAGGAGCGAGAGGGAAGGGGAACAGATTGATGTAGTGCATCTCTGTGTGTGTGTGTGTGTGTGTGTTCGTATTGCTGTTTCTACAGCAGAAGGCAAGTCGCTGGGACAGCACCCCTCCTTTCAGGGGCAATTGAGTGAATGGGGCTATAAAACCAACAGCCCCTGGGAACAATAGGGCCTGGGGGCATTAAGTCACGGGTGAATGGGTCTCTTTAGGGACAGCAGCTGACCCTGTGGAGAGGCCACTTGTTTTGGAGCAGGGGGCTCGTGTCCGCAGAGGCCAGGCCAAGCTGACAGGACCCAACTACACACACACGCGTGTGTCTCTCACACACACGCGTCTCACACACCGTGTGACAGGAAATTGGGGATTAGGTTTGCCCTCTGCCTTCAACCCCAGAGAGTCGATCTCCATCTCCACCCTACAGAAGCACCTGCCTCACTGCCACATCCACCTGGCTGGGTTCTCCGTCTGAAGAGACAGGCTGGATCTGCAAGCAGGACGGTTACACTGTAGAAGGTACCGGAAGACCTGAATTAGCTGGGGACCCAAGAACTCATGTAAAATGCTTTGTAAGCCAAGACAGCAGTTGGGGATTTGTGTGGGTGTATGTCACTCTGAAAGCACAGCAATGATTGAGGTATTGTTTAAATCAATACCACAAAAAAAACAAAACACCAAAAAAACACACACAAAAGGCTCCAGTAATTCCAATGCGGCAGAATTTTATTATTCCATATTAGGTAAATGGCTACAAACCAGTAGGTAGTTCTATGGTACCTTAGTTATGACATCAGCAGAGAAATATTGTAAAATGAAACATTGTGATACACCAGTGAATTATGCTATGAGTTTTGCTTGGACATGACAGCACATCATTATGCGTCGTGTACAAAAGAAAACACCTTCTCCTAAACTTGTATTTAATTCCCTCAAGACCTACGGGTTAGATGGCAAAAGTGTTAACATGCGTATGTTACATATCATAACCTACAAACAGAACAAAAACACTCGAAAGATTCTAAAAACAAACAAACAAACGGAACACGGAACAAACATATTTACAGATTGAGCTGTTTTATGAGAACAGTCGGTTCTACACCGTGTTCGGTGACCCGTTACCGTGATCTGTGGAGCTCAGGGACAGACCGACACCGACGTCTGATCTTTTCACTTGATCTCCAGACAAGATTCCCTTCTTGTTCTCTATTCTCACATACAGGCTTAATTCGGGATAATCCAGATTATGGAAAGCTCGCGAGTGACATCACCGACACGCCACTGGCGTTCTATACAATAGTATTAATACATATGAGTTTGCAGAGCGTAAAAATACCAAAGCAATTAAGGGAATTACAAACGATGATCACAAATTCGGTTCAAATTCCTCTATCACAAATGTAGTACTCATAAACCTGGTCACTAACACATGGATTGATTTGAAATAGGGCGCAGTTTATATTTACAGTTCAATAGAACAACAGACCTTTGGCTTTCAAAACCATGTATAGATTGTTATTGCAGCGCTCTAGTGTGTTAACTTGTATGCTTCCGTCTGGTACCAGTAGCAGCTAGCATACCGACATTCACCAGCACTCAACATCATCCCGGTCCAAGAAACTAAACATAGAACCTTCTTCTTCTGTCTGCGTGTTCTGTTGTCACGTGCGATGACACGTTTATTCAACGGCACTGTAGTTTAAAAAAAATTAAAGATAAAACGACATCGACATCTTCATCTGGACGCACGAAACAAACGAACCAACACTTAAACAATGAGAAAAGTGCAATTTGTCTATGATTAGAGGTCGGATGGAAATCAGCTACCTAATAAACAAACTCTCATTCCGAGGAAGGCTGGCCTAACTTTATCAATAATGCTACACAATTGTCCGTTTGACAGTTCTGATCTGATCCAAAAAACAAAAAAAATCAAAGATATGATGTAAGACATTTCCGGCAGTGTGTGTTTACTTTTGATCTTTAGACATGTTATGTGAAAGGTAGCCAAATCCTTGTTGATAGAAAGAAAATATAATCGTTCAATAATGTCATTAAATTGTTTTTAGAAATAAATAAATTAGTAGATATTTAATAAATAGAACCTACAGCTTTCACACGAACAGCACACCCTTCTCAAGTACGTGCTTGCTCTAGAACACTGGAGAAATTGTAACTGTAGTCAGATGAAGAGCAACATATACTGTAGTTATATTGTCTATTTTGATAGTTTATTGCCAGAGCTGTACGTTATAAATCAATGATGATAGTCATTTGTTGTGTGTTGCTTTCTCAACTAGGTTCCACTCGGAAAGAGAAACCAGTTGAACTGACTTTCAAAGTTTAAGAGTCAAGAAACAGCTGTACAGTAGTCAGTCTTACTGAACCTCATGCTGTTCCATTGACGTTTATATTAATATCTAAGTTTTTGAGCAAAATAAATAAATAAGAAGAAAATAAGAAATAAAACAAAAATGTACCTTCCGTTTTCAGTTTCTTCGCAGTTTTACGCTACAAAATACATTCAATAATTGTTTCAACTTGAGCCTGCTAATGGTAAAGTATGGCCTAGGAACTGAACCATCCTATCGTCATGATGCCAAGTGCTATCCAGTGACCCCATAACACTACATCTCCCCCTGTAGCAAGTCAAACTCAGTAGTGCAATACTGACAGCATTCTCTCACATACTCCTAAAACGTCTTGTCAAAAAGTGAGTGTTTTGTCAATGATAAGAGGGCAGCTCTACAAACAAGACAGAGATTATACATACCGTATATGAGTAAAGTAACAATACTTCATAAAACATATTTTTGTTTCCTTACGTTTGTTTAAGCGATATATATTAACAATATGAAACTCAGAAGCAGCCGCTGTTTGTAATAATAAACAATCTATTTGTACAGTGTCCTGTATGTGCGGGCTGTTCCAACATCATTATCTAGTGCAGAATCTAGCATTTCTCATCGGTACAAAACGGTCAGCTACATGGCTAGTACAACGTCTCGTGAATTCAAAAAGACAAACCAAGCCGACGGTTAAAAAGAAAAAAACGTAACGTGAATATCAAGTAAGAACTATGGCAGCGTCCAAGAAATGCCATGACAACCAGAACAGCAGTCATGTCTTACAAGTACTCTTTAGGCAGGGTTCAGTCATTATTTTCAATTCACACAGCTTGTTGTTGTTGTTGCTTAGGCCAGACACGGTCTACTTAAAAACATCAATTGGGTCTCAGGCAGTCTTGGTTACCTTGGCAACCCCCTTGAACTGGATGGGTGTAGTGCGTCTCTGGGAGGGAGGGGATGTAGGAAGGGAGGGATGGATGGAGGGTGTCCCTTCAGAGGACGAGAGCCCTGGAGGAGCAGCTGGAGGTGGAGTAGGTGTTGCCGAGGTACTGGCGGGCCTGCTCTGTCAGAAGCAGCTGGTCCTCCGTCTTCCCATAAACCACTGCTTCCCACTCGTTCTTCACCTGAAGGGTACAGGGGGTGGGGGGGGGGGTGTTTAGCCTCTGTGCCCTTCTGACAATACCGAGCACAGTCCTAGTTATCAGTCCTTTAGAGAGTTCTAAGGAGGCCAGGTTTGGGTGAAACTGTCTCTCCTCCAATCGGATGAGCTTTCCTTGTCGTCGAAGCCTACTAAAATAGCCACAAACGGCGTGTCTGGGAGAGGTCTGTGAGTACCTGACCAGGCGCAGGGTGAGGTAGTGTCCTCAGAGGGGGGTGGGGCTTTTTCTTGCGGGGGCTGGGGAGGTGTTGGTGGGCGGGGCAGGAGGGCTGTGGTGACAAGCGGCGGCCGCGCTCCTCACGTTCGGGTATGGAGGTCATCAGCAGGGAGCTGGTGAGGAGGCTGTCATCTTGAACCTAACGGGAACGGAGGGGGGGAGAAGAGGACACACACACACACCGATCACTGACATGTTCATGAGAGCAGTGTTCTGATACATAGGAGGGTTCCCAGACCAACGCACCTGTGCGTTGTTGAGCTGATCCTGGAAGAGCTGGACGTTCAGACAGTCTTTCTCCCAGGGGTCCAGGACCAGGGACTTCCGCACCTTCCTAGCCGGGTCATCCTGCAGTGGGCACCAACCAACATGATCAACACCGATTCTACTGGATCGACATTTTCGAGGGGGGCTTTGTCGCAAGCTGAGAAGTACACAGGTCCTTCTTTTTAGGGAGCCATGAGGTGATACGGTTTAGGGGTCACGTTCTCCAGCACTTGTACCTCATGCTTCCAGATCCTGTAGTCTGGTTGGTGTTCTGCTCTAGTGAAGATGTCTGCTCCTGTCTCCTCCTTCAACACCTCTCTAATGTCCTCCTCTAGAAAGTCTAGAGGCTGGGGCTGGAACAGACAACACACTTGTGAGCTTCCACACACACTCACACTCACACTCACACTCACACTCACACTCACACTCACACTCACACTCACACTCACACTCACACTCACACTCACACACACACACACACACACACACACACACACACACACACACACACACACACACAAGTAAACCTTAAAAAAACTAACCACCATCTTTAAAGGCCCATGCATCTTTTCCTGGAAGGCGAGGGCATTTTTAAACGGTGTTGGAGTCCTTGGCGTTGGACCCAAGATGGACTTGCGGATCTTAGGAGTCCTGAAACTAGATGTCAGGAAGAGCGCATGAAAAGATATAACAAATATTTATGTATAAATAACACCTCTCTAACAAACAGACATGAATGTGACCTGGGCAGAAGTAGCAGCACTAGCGTAGCCATGGTAACCTTACCCTGCGTTCTCCTTCTGGTGTTTCGGGGTGGTCTCCTTCTGCTGTGGCGTGTTGAAGAACTTGTGTCCGCACACAGGAGTGGAGGTGAGGGCTGGGTTGTCCAGGCTCAGGTGCTCACCCCCAGACACGTTAAAGAACTGCTGGGGAAGCAGAAGAAGAACCATCAGAAGGGGCTGATCAAGCTTCACAGGACATCTCAGATCATCTAGGATCAGATTGGTTTCGTTGTAATTCCAATCCTAAAAACTTAAGGCCTTAAATATTTGGGGGGCAAAAAAGGAGAATTGTTTCTCTCCCCAAAAGAACAACGGTCCGGTCTTCAGCAAGCAATACGTGTTCATCCCGGATGCTACAATCTGATTTTTTCATGGCTCGCTTTTTAAAATTCAAAACATCGTGTCACTGATTTGCTTCCATAGGGATGTTTGTGTGACGTACCCGAGATGGTGAGAAGGGCAGCGTTTTCGAGGGGGTCGTCTTGGGAGAATCGGCGCTGGTGTCGAGGAAGGACTGTCCAATCCTGTCACGACACGGCTCCCCCCTGTCTCTCCTCTTCCTCCTCCCCCCGGGCAGAAAGCTGGGTTTGGGAACGCTAGTCTGATGAGGGGGGGGGCTGGGCTTGCCCTGACCAAACGGGGCGCAGTGTTTACCCAGGCCGGAGATGGCGTTGGGTGGGTTCACGTGGTAACCCAGGCCCTCCATGGCTCTCTCCGGTGGGGGGTACCCCCCCTGGGTTTGCTTCGGGGGGGTACCTCCCTCTGACAGGTCGAAGCTGGCCATCTCGCTCCATGCCACGGGGTCCTGCAGAGCCAGACACATCTACAGTAGATTTTCAATACATCCGTGTTCTAGGTCTGGTACTACTACCAGTTTGTAGAGAGCGCACATGCACATGCCAGTGAATCCCTCTCTTCATCACACGCTAAAGCAGGGCTGTCTAATCCTGGTCCTTGGGCAGGGGGGGGGCACTGTCCTGAAGGTTTTAGATGTTTCCCTGCTCTAGCACACCTGATTCTCTCAAATGGTCATTATCAGGCTTCCACAGAGCTTGGTAACAATCCATCCATTTGACTCAGGTGTGCTGGAGCAGGGAAACATCTAAAACAGGGGTGCCAAACAGTGGTCCTCAAGGGCCGCTGTCCTGAAGGTTTTCGATGTTTCCCTGCTCCAGCACACCTGATTATAATGATGGGTCGTTATCAGGCTTCCGCAGAGCTTGATAACGACCCATCATTAGAATCAGGTGTGATCCCCCCCCCCTCCCTCGAGGATCAGGATTGGCCATCCCAGTGCAAAAGCAACCAAAACAACCTCCGGCACGACAAACAGTTACGTGCACAAGCACTGCAATTTCACCCCCCACTCACCGAATCGATGAGTTCCATCGTCTCAGCAAACTCTGGGATGGTCTGCAGGGTGGAGAGGACAGTGCTGGCCTCCACCGACAGGAACTTACTGGGGGAGACGTCAAGCTGGCCCTGGGGCCCCTCGCCCTCCTCCGGCCCCCGCCAGCCCTCCTGCTCCTCCAGGCTGCTGCTGCTGGTGGTCAGGGCGTCGTCAGACACGCTGTCGGACCAGCTGGCGTAGCGGTCGGTGCTCTGCAGGGGCAGGAGGCAGGACATTAGGTGGAAAAGGGAGGCGGAGAGAGACGAAGGGTACAGCACAGAGGCGGAGCAACGGGATGGATACAGAGAACTGAGGAAGAGATGCGGCACCATATGAGGTTCGAAAACAGGGCGAGCGGACGGGGACAGCGGGACGGGGGGACGGGCGAAGGTTGTTCCACACCAAACATTAGAATGAGGTGAGATGCTTCGGGACAGGAGTAGGAGGGGTCAATGAAGCATAGCGGATGGGCAGTGAGGCGATGAGGGGGGAACTAGAGGAGGGGATGAGTTGGAAGCTACTGCAGCAGTTGAGACTGTAAAGGCATGCTCACGTTTCAGATACACGTGCTCTACGCTCCCCAACCAACCCAATCGCACATGTATGTGGGAGGGGCCTCGCACATACATGCGAGCTATGCTACGGGCTAACGCCAAAACACACTCCTACGGTGTGTTCTCCTTACGCTTGGGCCTCTGCACTGCGCCTGTCTTCGGACTTCGCTCTCTGCTGACATAAGCAGCAATTCAAGCTCCTTAATTCTCTGCTCTTTGTGTGGGTCATCAAGGCCGGACGGCTGGAGGAGACGCACATCAGGGAGGAGAGGACGGAGGGAGCGTGGAAAAGGAAGGTAGGGGAAGAAGAAGGAGACAAATGTTTTACTTGCAGATAACAGACGGCAGACCCTTTGCCATGGCCCAGAAAACCCCTCATTCAGACCCACATGTTAGTTCATATAAAAGAAAAAAGGCCTTCAGTTCTTTGATTTGGAAAGTGATTAACAGGAGACCAGAACGAAGTTTAGGGAGAGGACAAAACAGGGGGAGGGCTGGAGTATCGCTTCACTCACTGATAAGTAGCTAGAGTCATGAAGGCTGTCCATGAGCTGTTCACCGGAGGAGCCATAGTGCCCATACCCACTGAGCTGCAAACACACAGAAAAGTACAGTATATATATTACGGCATAATCTTTTATTTTTTTGCAAGACAAGAAGAAACACACAAAAAAAGCATGACCTGATAGTTTTGGTTCCTGAAGTGATACCCTGAAAAGGTGTGTTTGTGTCATCAAATCGCACTGACCTGCGCCGGTCCGGTCAGGGCTAGGGGGCTGTGGTCGGGATGGGGGGAGCCCGGGGGGGGGGCGCAAGTCCGGAGGTGCCGTCTCCTCACCCCGCCGGGGGCAGAGCCGAAGCCCCTGCAGCCGTCCTGGAGGTAGCCCTCGTGCTCCACCTTCCTCCTCATGGTGGAGTTCCAGTGGTTCTTGATGGAGTTGTCTGTCCTGTTGTGGGGGAGGGAGAGAGGAATGACAGGCTGAACTGCTGGCTGTGTCGCTGAGCAGTCCGAACGCTTGTTGACGTTCATCTTTAGGATATTCGCACCCTTCTTCTACCAAGTTATTCCACACCAACCACAAACACAAACAACACGCAGTTTTACTTCAGACCACTAAACAGCATCCCACCGTTTGTCTCCTCTCTAGAACGCTCCCAGAATGCCGTGCGAGCGCGCGAGTCTCACCTTCCCGGCAGCAGTTTGGAGATCTCCGCCCAGCGGTTCCCCAGACGCTTGTGAGCGTCGTAGATGATGCGGTCCTCTTCCTGCGTCCAGGACGACTTCTTCACCTCGGGGTTCAGGTGGTTGTGCCAGCGCTCACGGCACTGCTTACCGATCCGACCCTGCAGGTGCTTGGCGATCACCGACCATCGCTTGGGGCCGTACTTGTGTACGAGGTCGATAACCTGCATCGCACACACACGCACAAGGGGAGGACACTGTTTTTTACCATACGAGTGACAAAGACACACATACTTCTACGGCTCCTGAATATTTAGAGTGCAGCTTTATGAGTAAATGAGTAAAGCTGTTCGTCTGTTCATCTGTTTGTCTGACGCAGAAGGCAGGAATCTAGTGATGTCATCTCTGTTATATATCCGTGGGTAACCAGAACAATATGACTCTAGATAGGAGTTGGAAAGGCAATGTTTTGGAAGACTAGGACCACATTCCTGCCATCCCTGCAGTCAAGACATCATGTAAGTTGTATGTGAGGAATGCATTGTTCGTGTTTCAGCTAGGAGAAAGATTAGCAGTCTTTGCAGGAGGTCTAAGCGGACACTGGGCACAAAGCCAGGGAGGTGGGCAAAGTTCACGCCAGTTTAGGGGGAACTTTGAAGTTCAAAGCACGACTAACGATAGTCAATATGTTTGTTCTCCTTCTGCGCTGTAGGTATAATCATCAAAGAAACCAAACTGGAATAGATATCAGATATAATGACTGGGTTTTATAAGAATTAGGATGTTTTTACAGGTTTGCACACCAAGCATCTCTCCAGTCTGCACACGCACCTGGCCGATCCCACCTCCACACGTTTTTTCTTTCTCTCCCTCTGTACTCCCATCTTTTCCTCCCCTCTCCCGCCCTCCCCCCTCCCCTCCAGGATGCACGACGCCCATCTCCTCTTACCTTCTGATCCTCTTCCTTTGTCCAGGGTCCTTTCACCAGCTCTGGATTGAGCACCTTCTGCCAGCGATGCTGACACTGGCCATCTGTCCTCCCCTGCGACACACGCGCGCACACACACACACATCATTACAACACCACACCTGTACACACCCATCACACACGTTCCCTGCGAAGACGAGCGTTGGCCGGCCTGTTTTAACGAGTGGATGCGTGTTGTACTTACAGGGAAGTAGTTGGCAACTAACTTCCAGGAATCGGTTCCATGCTGCTCAACTAACTTTTTCAACCTTTCATCCTATAAAACAGAGAAGAAGAAAGAGAGAGGAGGGAAAGACGGAGGAAGAGAGCGAAAGGTCTTGAAATGCTTTATCTCAGGAGCTTGAATCATTACGCGACTCCTTTTCACAGGTGACACGTCTGACCTTTGACGCTTTTCAAAAGAAGTCAACTGCACACAGCAAATATCAGCGGTTCCAACTGCTGATGTTTTACAACGATGTGTTGATAGGAGTTATGTGGGGGGTCACAAACTCTCTGAGGCACTCAAAAAGCCATGTGTTAAAGACAAGACTCATTTACGTGCCCGATGATGAACTTACCTCATCCCGAGACCACTTGATCTTGCACAGAGACTTCTTGTCTTTACTTCTGTCCTTATTCTCAGGGTCTGTAGAATGTAGTTCTTCATCCTCATCCTCGCTGAACACAAGACGGAGGGAGGGAGAAGGAGAGAGATCATTTCTTTTTGGACTAATAATACTAAAGTGAGGCCTATTGGAAACGAGACTTGGAATATCTTCTATGTGGGTATCAAAAGCGGACTGTAAGCTGAATGTTGACATTATGAGCAAGTAGCACTTCAGAGTTGACTCATGGAATCATGATGAGATCATTGCGAGGAAAAAAAGAGTGAGGCATTCAGACCTAAAAAGGACTACACCAGAACTCCTTAGCCCGCCATACATCTCCGGACTGTTACCATATTATAATTATAGTAATGAATGGATGGTAAATACATTGTCAGTCAGTACTGGCACAAGATGTAGCCATTATCAGTGATTGCAGTGGGAAGTATACAGGACATTCCTGACCATAATTATTCTAGCTTCTCCTTCAAATCTGGCTTTGCTGGCCAGTCTCTGTGTCTTCATGCACAAAGGGGTCAGATGGCTCATAATGGTCTTCCTGAGTCTACTTCCACATTCCACAAAAAGTAGTCCCTGTGTAAGTAAATGAAGACTCGCTGAACTAGTCTGAATTCCTTTCTATACAAAGTCCTCAAGTTAGCCTTCCCTTAGTCTGTGCTGTGCATGGAAAAGTGCGGTTGTGCGATTCTCTGTCCATAGAAATGTCTTGTTGCTGGGCAACACTTCCTCCGTGGGGTCATGCTGTGCCAGGATAGAACATTTAATAAACAGGGTGGAGGATTGAAGATCGCCGTTGCCAAGGGTTACCGTCGAGCAAACCTGAGGGTCTATGTCTACACGGCGAAAAAAAAAAGAAAAAAAAAAAGTGAACAGAGCCATTCTAGGGAGTTTCAATAAAAGCTAAAAGCGAACTTAACAAACGCACACTCACACGCGCACACACACACACACACACACACACATCGGGAAAACAGGGTCTCCCTGGGCTCCTGTGTACATCTAACCTGTGATGAAAGAGGCTCTTCAGCAGTGACTGGGACATAGCAATTCAATTTCAGTGCAGCTAAATCCCTGAGTCCAGTAAGGAGAGAGGTAGACGAGAGCTGTGGGCCTTCAGTTGGGAGAGAGAGAGTGTGTGAGGGGGAGGGGGGTGAAAGGAGGGCGGGAGAGGTACACTCTCATCAACAAGCTCTTTCTCCTCAGGAGCAGGGAAGGTGTGTGTGTGTGTGTGTGTGTGTGTGTGTGTGTGTCGCAGGAAGTCCACTGGGGTGTGGCCAAGCTACTGGTCAACTACTACTGGCTGACGGTCAACCACTGAACATTCAAATATGTGCAAACTTTGGAAAGTGTAGGACCACTTCTTCATTAATTAACGACAGAACCAGTGACGTTTTTATGGATCACGGCTTAAAAATACACTAGAAAGGCCAAAGTAAACATTAACTCTCATCATCTCAAGATTTTTCACTTTTCTAAAAGAAGTAGGGCTGATCTGAACGTTGATAGCCTAGAGAAAGGTCTCCCTGCTCAACATTTTGTGAGAAGTGAAAATCCCAAAGGACCCCCTCTTCTCCCGCTCTGCCCTCCTGTCGCGCCCCCTACCCCCTCCCCCTCATCCCCCTGCAGCCCAACACAGATGGGGTACAGAGAGAGAAGAGGAGGGGGGCGAAGCAGTGGACACACGCCACTGCGCTGTTCACCTCGCTGAAGTGACATCACTATCGTATTTGTAGGCAATGATCTGGCACACCGGTCAGTCCACCAGTCAATACTTAATTTCCGCCATCACAGGGAGAATTTATAAACGCTAAACCATTAGGATGAGTTCTAAATGGAAGCAATTCAGTTGTTTGTCTATGTTTTGCTCACTTGCGAAATACAGAACAAAATCTACGGTTATTTTACAAAAGTGACACGTAGACCACCACCATTCCTGATACATATATCACGTCTATTTCCCATGCCTGGAACTTGGGTATTATCACATTAAAGTATTGCTCGCATAATCGGTGCCTGTACAAAACAAGTCCACTGTCAAAAGATGCAAATTGACATCACTGACCGAGTGGTTTGTAAGCATCATGTCCCGCGCGGTGATCATATGAAGATATCCTGAAATTGTTACTGTCAAATATCCTTTTCGTTTTGACACAGAATGCCATAGCCCCCTCCGTCACCCGTGCAGAGTACGGAAGAAGGCTAGTCGAATTTGAAACTAATAATGTGAGACGCTAAAGCGCCCAAGATTATTTTGCTAGTTGCATATAGATGTAGTTATATTCTTATTCATTCGAAATTCACGTGTTTCTCTTTTTATCTTTGCTTCAAAAATAACTATACAGCTTCATACGATAGTGGTCAAATGAATGCATTCGTTCAGGGAGTAATTCAGCGTGTGGCAGTGAGCAGGTGTACATGTTGTGTCAAAGATTAAGCAGTCTAGATAGCTTGCTATTTTAACAGTACTGTCTGGTTACTGGTTTACTTAGTAAAATAGCATACATATTTCCTTTATATTTAACAGATAGGTAGCTAGTCATTAGCTAGCCTTGCTGTAGCCTAAATTTAGCAAGAAGCTAGCTTGCTACAATGGGACCATCACCCACCTGCGCGACTTCGTGTTATCCATAATGACAGCTGGCAAGTTGATCAATGCTTTGCAAAATAATACGTTTCTCTAGAATCCATTCAATTTGGTCAGCTGCAAACAGTTATTAATTCAAGACGCTTCCAGCCATAGTCCAGTATTTAGCGAAAATACAGGCAGTCTTATTTTGCAGTTCCCAAGGTATGGTTTCACATCATGCTCCTCTGTGTTGTAAATTCAACAACGTAATTATCCAACTGGTAAAAAAAAATACCGGCGATTTATTTTGCTGGTTGCGCTGCTAAATACAATGTCAGTGCCTTATCCTGCAGAAAATAACATACTATTGAGGTGTCTCTAATTGTCCGTTACGTCTCACACTCCTCAGCAACTCTACTTTATTATTTTGGCAGTCCGATTTTTGTCCATCCCGCCGAATCTCGCGCCCAGCCTCCTTCCAGAAGGGTGTTTGAATCTGCGCAGGCGGCCTCGCGCCTGATAGGTCAGAAATGTGGGAGCGCTGTGGCAGCACGGTCCCTCGTGCAGATAAAGCGCGTGTACAGTGAGAGCGCCGTGCACACCGCTGATCAAGTATGGGGTAGGGTCGTGAAGTCATCGCTAACTCATTTACACAGTTCAAAAAAAAGCAGAAATACGGTTATATTCATGGTTATGAATAACACCCCAAAATTAACATGGATTTAAAACGAGTTTATTTTATTTTGTGGTTTGTGTGTTTGTATTTTGTATTTTCTGAAAGGGTGAGAAAGTGACACAAGTAATTGTTTTTCAAGAACGCTTTGTAACAACACAACATAACCAATGTACTTTGTTTGGCAGGAATAGTATTATACTGACATCTAGTGGACGAATATTTGAATTTGAATTGACATATTTAATGGATGAGCGGCACTCCACAATAATTAATTAATAATCATTTTAAATCGTGTTTGTTTCAAGGTTAACATACACTAATATTTATATCAAGATCTGTAGTTGAAATTTCATAAATAGTCACTGCAAGCCTAAATATGCATGAGTGTGGCGTTTAAGGAAAAAGTATTGTATCGATGAAGTGTCTTTAAGGATTTGACATTCATGTCATTCATCCTGTTAACCTTGTTCCCTCAAAATCGCTCTCTGGCAGTGAAGAAAAGTGTGCGTTTTGGGAAACTGAACGTAGAACCATCTGACGTTTGGTCTGCAAAATATTTTTTTAAGCGAAACAAACACTAAATGCAGCATGTTAAGCCTTGGGTTATTTTTATTTGATTTTTATCATCTACCTTTGAGTAAAACTGTTTGTAAATATATTTAAATAAATAAATAAATAAATACAACTTTTCTATTTATTTGTGGATGTTTTCATTTTAGGGTAGTCTTTTGTCTACCGCTAGGTGGTAGTGTTGTCTGTTTTTTCCAATGTCAGTCATCCTTCCTGAAAGTGTGGTGTAGTCCCGTGATATTTCATTTGAACTTGCAGGACAACGTTTCGGTTTTTCCTGCGTTAGACTGCCACTTGTCAGAAGACCGTGGTGGTTGAAAGTACAGATTGTGACTTTTGAAAACATAGGACATTACCCTCGTTAAAGCCTGGATTTCTTAGATTTTTGCAACCAACGTTTATTATTTTTTTCATACCGACACCTAGTTGGATAAGAAACCCAACAACATTGAAGGTAAATTCGCACATTCTGTGAAAGTTAAGGATGAATCGCTACTGCAAGTTAATATAGTTGCTAGCTACGTTCGTAAAGATTATGTTACATCCGTAAGTTATGTAGCCTAGTCATTTGATTATGTATTTGAGAAGTAATTCACTTCTCACGGTTTAAAGAATCGTGAAATTACGTAACCAGAAGTCCTGTTTGGCCTACAGCTCTCTGTAGGCACATCCATATATATTTTGTTCTGTGAACTTCTTTGACGGAAAGGCAAAGCCACTGTATTAGGCTACTGTTCGTGAACTTCGACCTAGACTTCAGTTTTTCAAAGGATTGTAGGGTTAGTGTGCTACCTACTTCCATAGTAGTACAAGACCGGGGACTGCTTTTCTGGAATGTGCACGGAAGGCAATTTATTTGATACATCTCTTACACCCTGTAAATGATCATTGTTAATCCTGCCGTTTAAACTGGTTATTTTACCGCGAAGGATGATGATCACCATCAGCTGTGAGAAGAGCAAAAATTAGCTCTATGATAACACAGCCTGACACAGATTCATATGAAGATAACGCTTGAATGATCCTATTATGGCTCACTGACGATTCATTATGCAGCTGTCAAAACTTGTGACATTATGTCATACGATCTGATTGCACCAATATTAGGACCGGGAGGTTCGGGAAATGTTTGTACTATACCTGTAGTCAGGCACCTGTGGTACACACAGACTCTTCAGGCAAACTTTGTAGGCCCAGTTTAGGTGCCCTGTGCCTGGAATCACAGTAGCAAGACAGCGGTCGGTACTTTAACTTCGAATCTGGCTCCAGTCTGTGTTGTGTGTACAAACTGGGACGGTTTGGAGTCATCTGTATTTGTGTTAAACGTGATTCCAGATGCACATTTCCTCGTACACGTTTGGGTGACTGAGTTCATTACTTACAAACCCCCATATTCTGTCCCCCCCCTCCCCATCCTGCATTGATTTTTTCTTCTTCCTCAAGAATGAATGCGTATGTATCTTATCTAATCTAATGATTATACATTTGCGATCGTTTCTATTTTTAGATTGGTAATAGTGGAAGCTCATTCATTCATAAATAAGTAAGATAACCTACTGAAGGTGATCTCCGCTCATCGGCTGTTTGGTTTAGCGGTTTAGTGTTGGGATTCTATCAGTGCGTGTCAATTTATCAGTGTGTGCTTTCACTTCAGTTTCTCGGCAGCAACATAGTCAAAAACAGACACGGCTCTTCCACAAGAACTACCTTAACAAAAAAACCTTCAGTATCCTCAAAGGAAGTCCAGTCTGCCGGCAAGGATGTAGATGTGTTTGAACAAACCAGGAAGAGCTGCTATTTTTGATTCCGTGCATTAGCATTTTTGTGCCTGTCGACACAAGCCCTGTGCCTTCCAGTATGTTGCAGTCTACTGTGATCTATGTGTGTCGTTTCAACAAGTTGATACATTATCCTTCTGGTTTGAAATAGTTCATTTAATACTCTTTCACTTTGAAATAACTACTTTTACTACCACATGGAGGAGCAGCCTAGTTTAAAAGCGCCAGTTGCTATTGCATCATCGTTTATTTCTCTTTTGACAAAAGTATTTGTGGAATGTTAACAAGTGAGCTCTAGTTCTGTGACTCTGTCAGTTATTTAACCATGTGTGAAACAAGCATATGTGCCAGACTGTGTTTTTCTAAGGTTTAGTGTCTGGTAAAGCACAAGACTGTGTTAAATGCACAGGAGCGGATGTAAAAGGGTATGGGCATTGAGGGTTGAAAGTCCTGCAGATTGCACTCCTGCATTTTAAAAAGGGCTCATCTCTCTCCATGTTTCCTTTACCATGACGTGAGTTGAATGAACGATGGCCGTCAGGAGGGCATTCAAGTCTGCACTGTTAACAGAGTGTGCTGAGCAGGGAGCCATGGCATGGTCTGAAAGAAATGACTTAACATTCTGGCTGACCTCACAATCAAACACAAAGGACAAGCTATTGCAGTGGACAAAGAGCTTTGTTGTACAAAAATAAAAAAAAGAGAGAGAAAAAACTAACATGACATAACCACTGGATAAATGTTCCGTCATTAGCATGAGAAAAGGATACGTTTCCTGGTTTGGATGCTTGCTGAAGAGGGTTTGCCGGCTTTTCGTTGGTCTGACTGTGTAGAACACTAGCAGAGCACTCGTCAACAAGCATCAGGAAGACCTGTACAGGCGTGTGTGTGTTCCTGCTACTTCAAAGACTTGCGGAAGGTTATCTAAAAATACCCCCACATTGACAGAAGCCAGGAAGAAAGAATGTCAGAGGCCCAGCGTGTGTGTGAGAGAGAGAGTGACCTGGATGGGGAGATGGTGGCGGTGGAGGAGGAGATGGTTGGATTCTGCTCTTCTGTTAGGAATGTGGCAGGAGGGTTGAGCTGCTGGGGAGAGGGGTGAGTAGAGAGGGAAGAGGGGTGAGGAGAGAGGGGTGAAGGCTGAAGGGAGAGGGGTGAGTAGAGAGGGGTGAAGGCCGAGGGGAGAGGAGATAGGGAAGAGGGGTGAGGAGAGAGGGGTGAAGGCTGAGGGAAGAGGGGTGAGGAGAGAGGGGTGAAGGCTGAGGGGTGAGGAGAGAGGGGTTGACAGGAAGGACTCATTTGTAAGGACAGTGGCGTGACATGTAAAAAGGAAATGACAGAATGAACAGAAATGGTTGTTAGGAGATGGTAGACGCCATGGAGTGGGAGGGGAATGAATGAGAGGAAGTTCATTCAAGGTCATGGTTTGAAGAGAGATGTGTAGTGTAAAGGTACTGTAGTTGAATGGAAAGATAAAAGAGAGAAGATTTAATGGCTGGAAAGATCACCGAGTGAGTGGTGAGCACTGGGGGCAAAATGGATGGACAGACCAGAAGGAGGGGACAGAGAAGTGCAGAAGGGTTGGATGGAGAGATGAGAGGGAGTGGGTGTTGGAGGAGGGCTGGAGGTTTGGATGGAGAGACAAGAGGGTCGAGTGACCCTCGAGTGGGGGGGGAGGGGAGGGGAGAGGGTGGCCTGGAAATAGGTTCTAAAGAGACTTCCAGGCTTGCTGGCCTGTGCTGTGGTGCTAGCATGTGCTATGCTGTGCTGGCCTGTGCTGTGGTGCTAGCATGTGCTATGCTGTGCTGGCCGGTGCTGTTGATGTTGCAGCTCACTGATCTCAGTGAGGGTTAGTTGCAACACAACACCCCCTCACCAAAAACCAAATCTTCACAGTGTGAAGAAACAGCTCTAGGATGTCTACGCCTTAGCTGTTAGCTAAGTGTGCACTTGTTAGATAAGAGTACAACAGAGGCCGGACACTCTCTCCCAGCATAAGGCTTAAAAAAGAACCAGAACTTCTGTTTGTGAGACTTTCTAAACATTCAAAAAATAAAAAAAGGTTTGTCTGTTTGCTTTTCCTCCACAGCAGTGATCCAGGATGGGTCAGGATCATGTCATGACCTGAAGCGTGTCCTGCTTGCTCTGAAAGTTTTGCGCTTCAAAACTCGATCTCTGCCCAGCATCTCGGTGACCTTCCAAGGCGACAGGATGGAGGAGCAGCCCACCTGCCCCAACGTCAGCATTCCCTGCTACAACGAGCAGAGGGACAAGAAGAAACGCTACACCGTGAGTAAACCCGTCGCCTTGGTGACGAGCTGGCCAACAGGAAGTGACCGGGGCCAGCGTTCATCGGAGACGGTTCTGTGTGCAGAGTCATGGTTGCAGTGCCCAGGCATTGTTACATTCGCAGCGTTAGCCGAGCGCAACTCGGACTGAACTAGGTTGCGTTTCTTCCAGGTGTACAAAGTGATGGTTAGCGTTGGAAGACATGAGTGGTTTGTCTTCAGACGGTATGCTGAGTTTGACAAACTTTACAATACGGTGAGTGTGCGCCATAACGAACCACGCTCGCTGAATCACCTTATTCAACATGCAGTCCAGTTTATATTTAGGCTGGACATTTACGTAAAGCTAAGATGACATTTATGTAAAACAAAGTTGACATTTCCCAATTCCGATGATTCAGCTCTCGTGACTGTAGTAAGTACATAAGTCAATTAACTCCCCCGGCCAAGAATAAATCCTTCTCGTGCTTGTATCATATCTTTTCATACAGTTGCGGAAACAGTTTCCAGCATTAAACTTGAAGATCCCTGCTAAGAGAATATTCGGAGATAATTTCGACCCAGGTATGGTATTGTGCTGGGCATTCTAGATGACAAATGTTACAACCAATCACAAGTCTCCAGACTCTGCTCATTTACATAAGGTTCTTTTGGTTCTTTCTCTAGAGTTTATAAAGCAACGAAGAACAGGTTTGCATGAGTTCATCCAGAGACTCGTCTCCCTCTCTCAGCTCAGTAACCAGTGAGTAGCACTCATATTTCATTATTGAATTAATATTTGAATCAGTTGGTGGTTGTTGCTCGTGCCATATATCATTATCTTCTTAGTTACAAGTTGGAAATGAATATCAGCCTTTTGCCATTTGTCATGCTTTCATATTTGTTCTCTTGTTCTGTCATGGTAACATCTCCTGACCTGTGGTTTGGGAGATGGAGGAAGTAGATTTCTCTAACAGCAGTGTCATTGTGTGTTTATTTAACTCTTCGTGTGCCCCGGCTCTCTCTCGTCACCCAGCCCTGATGTCAGAGCCTTCCTCCAGATGGACAAATCCCAGAACTTCTCTGATGCTTCTGAGGATGAGGATGATAAGGTTGGTCATGACCTTTTAACAGACACGCCTCTACGCTAACAGAGCTGGATTGAAGATAAATACTGGATTTGAGATAGATTAAGCTGAGATGGCGTGTTTTCTCCTTGGTTTACAGAACAGCTCTGGCACCAGAAACATTAACCTGGGACCGTCTGGAAATCCACAGTGCGTTCCACAAATTCTTCACACATAGGACTTGCCTGAAATTATTTTTTGTTAACACTTGTGGCGAAAATGTGCTTGTCATTTGTGTAAATGTCATTTACGTATTTTGTTTTTGTCCCTCAGTGCAAAACCCACAGACTTTGACTTTCTGAAAGTGATAGGTAAAGGCAGTTTTGGAAAGGTATGTCCTCAGAAACAATGGTTAAAAACAAAATTGAAAATAGTCACATGCTTTGTAGTTTAAAGACCCATTCGATGTTTTGTGGTCTAGTCCTTCAAAAATGAGAAACTGGCCACCGCCCCACTTTTTGAAATATGTACTCCGAGTAGTAAAGGATCCAGTTTTACTTCTGTATGGAGCACCCAGTGGCCTTTACACAAAGGAAGTGAGAGTTCTACTGGAATTTTACTGCCTCATTGTGTTGGTTACTATTGTCTCAGCTCTGAAGCCTAAGGCCCACTTACAGACTTTCACTCCCTCGCCAAGGTTCTTCTGGCCAAACGAACCCTGGACGGGAAGTATTACGCAATCAAGGTCCTGCAGAAAAGAGTGATTCTCAACAGGAGAGAGGTAGATGCGTTTTTTTGTGGGGGGGGGGGGGGTGGGGTGTACTGCACTGAAACACCTCTTGTGTCTGTTACCAGCAAAAACACATCATGGCGGAACGCAACGTGCTGCTCAAGAACGTGAAACACCCCTTCCTGGTTGGCCTCCATTATTCCTTTCAGACGACAGACAAGCTGTACTTTGTCTTGGATTTTGTCAATGGTGGAGAAGTGAGTAGGATCGGTGTTATGAATATAGTTGTCAGTGTTGAGTCAGTGGGCCAAGGGAAACCCAGGATAGTATTGGCACAGCAAGTGTGCAACACTGTAGACTCTCTCCCCAATCTCTGTTGACCTTGGAAACACAATGAAGCCACTTAAGACTGTGTCCAGGAATGAACAGCTGTCATACCACCGCCACCATAAATGCCTGAATTCAGGTTAAAAATATCGCGCATAAAAACATGTCTTTTTAAAAGCGTGTATTGTATCATTCTAAACATTTATCCCTACATGCTACTTGTACTGCTTCTGCCCAACACCTGTCCCAACGTTTGGCTGTGGTTTGGGACAGCTCTATCTTCAAACAAGGTGACCTCGTGTTTTGGCAGGCAAATATTTTGTTCCTGGAAAAGAAGTGGGGGGGGGGGGGGATTCCGCTCCCATTCATGAAGATGAGTTGGGCCATAATACTGGTGCAGTTTCTCAATCATTTGTGTTTGAATGAGATACGTATCAAGAGCTATATTAGAAGGCTGTTGTGGGGTATATAATGCTGGAGGCAAAGTTCACTACTAGATCTATTTAAAACGTCACGTTTCCATGGTGAAAACGATGTCTCATGGCTGGATTCCTGCATGTAGAACAAATGCATCCCTAACCACTTGTGCAGTTATATGCAAATGAGATTATAAACATTTCCAGACTTTCCTTATCTCGTTTTGTCTTATCGTTGTGAGGTCACTGTGATACCACTTACATTGCCTGTTTACCATCTTCAGCACACATGAATGAATTTAAATCAGGAAGTGGAGTTTGTGGTTTTCTTTGAGGTTTTGTGTTAAGATATTGTTTCAGCAACCTTGAACAATATCCAGTAACACGTACCTTCTGTGTTATGTTCAATCTTAGCTTTTCTTTCATCTTCAAAAAGAGCGGACTTTCACAGAACCCAGGGCGAAGTTCTACATCGCTGAAATGGCCAGTGCTCTGGGATACCTGCATTCACTTGACATTGTTTACAGGTAACGTGTGGAAAAGATTCCAGATTGGTGGTGGCCTTGGTAGATGGTAGTTTGGTGGCTTGTTTTCATGGTCGTTCATGAGGTTTTCTCTGATTTATGGAGCGCATCTCAATCGGTTGGAAAGTCCCTCTAGACATGGGTTTTTTGTGACGGTGCTAGAATGTTCAAAGCTTTAGTGTTTAATAAAGACTGTCTATTTGTAGCTCTGAAGTGAAGTTTTGAGTGCGGTCATGCTTGCCTGTGTATAATTGTAGATTAAGTGACATGTGAGTGCTATTTGTCTCCACTGCTGCTTCATATAATATCACCTAAAGCCGTGGTGTGTCAAATGAAACTGGACGAAGAGATCCCAATTAAATATAGATGGAGACATGAGTTTAATCTTAACTCAGTAGCTCATTGTATCAGCACATTCTTCTCCTGACCATGGCGAACCAACCCGATTTTAGGGAAATTTATATTTTCCAAATTAGCAACTTTATAATGATATGTATTGTTTCTTGCAGGGATTTAAAGCCAGAAAATATCCTTCTTGATTTTGAAGTAAGTATGATCAATTCATAGAATGTACTTTTCACTTCTATGTTTGTTTTCCTTGAACTGTCCCCAAATGAACCAGACGTTATCCATAATGCCAAACATCCCAGTGGTTTGCTACTTAGGTAGCACAAACTTTCCACTTTTCCAACATCCCCCTAGACGTGCAATCTTAACCGAAGAGGCCGCGAGTGGTTTAGTTATGTTTTTACACATGCATTTCCTGTCTGGTCGTATTGAGAAAGTGAGGAAATTGTGAGTTTACTGAATGGGCATGGTGTACGCTACTAGACATTCCAGAGCAACAATAGGTTCCTCAGTCCTGATAGAGGATAATGAGCTAGTTGTGTAGCGGACACCATCTAAAAATGTGTCCGTCTCCCCCCCTCCTCCTGCTCCTCTTTAAAGGGACACATCGTGTTGACAGACTTTGGTCTGTGTAAGGAGGGCATCTCCCAGGCCGAGACCACGTCCACCTTCTGCGGGACTCCTGAGGTAACGTTTGAGATGGAGGTGAAGCGTGATGTCGATCTGTTTCGCTGCACCCATGTGTTGTCTCTGAGGGATAGCCTGTGTCTCAGATGCTAATTATTAACTAAGGCAGGATTGCGGTGTGAAAACGGCTAAATGAGGTGGTTAATCATTTGGCAAGTCTAGGCTCAGGGTTGGGTTTTCAAGGCTGGTGTAAAGTAGTCTAGTCAAGTAGTCTTGGTCACTGTCTTCTTGAAGTTCGATAAGAACTGCTTTTCTGAACTGTGCTCTGTCGTTTTGTTTTGTCCAGTATCTGGCTCCAGAGGTTCTGAGGAAGCAGCCATACGACAACACAGTGGACTGGTGGTGTCTGGGCTCCGTGCTGTATGAGATGCTTTTTGGCCTGGTCAGTTTCATCGTTTGCTGTAGGAGCACTTTGGGGGGGAGGGGGGGGCAAGATGGCAGCCTGACTCAGTGCTCTCCTTGATTTGAATAGCCGGATTGTTATTGATCGTTTGACAGGATAAAGCATACAGCGCCTACAAGTGTCTGTTTACGGACCCACTTTTGACTTCTCTCGCTAATGTTGAGAGCAGAAGAGCTAACTTGACTGTCCTCTCTGTCCCAGCCGCCGTTCTACAGCAGGGATACTCATGAGATGTACGACAACATCCTGCACAAGCCTCTGTTGATGCGGCCTGGGGCATCCAGCGCAGCCTGGTCCATGCTGCAGGCCCTGCTGGAGAAGGACGGCACCAGGAGACTGGGCTCCAGGGATGACTTTGTAAGAAGCTGTTGTGGTTTTTTGGGGCGTCAGTGAGTGTTAAGGGCTGTAGGTTTGGTCACAGCTTTGGGTGGGGACATCCCCTCAAAGCATTGCTTTTACATAGAAGCACAATGGATTTTGCTGAAATATTAGCAGGGACCTTTTTTAAATCTTAAAATATTGATGGGGACTAGTACTTAGTGTCCCCCTCCTAAACATCCTACATCCATAGTGAGTGTTGCTGGGTCGGCCTCTGCAACCTGTTGTTGATACAGGCACTCTGCGGTCCAGATGGACAACAGTCCTATATCTTTTTTCCAGGTAGTACACTACTGTCAGAAAAAAATCGTTATTCTGAGCTTTTGAATGTTGTTTCAGCGACAACGTGCAGTAGAAACTGCTCAGACAATATAAGACTCCCTCTGGTGGACAAACGGTGTATCTCAAGCTCTGGTGATATAATGCGAGAAGTTCAAATTGTTAAGTCTCTTTTTCGCAAGCAGTAAATCCCCTTTAAACAAAACGCTGTACCTAAATATTGATTAATTTTGAACAAACTGTATTTACTTTTTTGCAGACTGAGATCAAAGCGCATGACTTCTTTTTTTCCATCAACTGGGATGATCTGGAACAGAGGAAGATTCCACCTCCATTCACGCCCAACGTGGTAAATATTTGTTTCGGATTCTGGTCGTTAAAGTTGATAGACACCTTTTATGCATGGTGTTGGATTTCACAGTATCACACCCAAACCCCTGGTAAATAAACGCAGTCATTGGAATGGGACTGTTTGCTATGGCGTGGAGGGTGTAGTTGTCACGTCATGTTGAAATTCCATTTGTTTCATTGTCTTGCAGAATTCTCCTTATGACATTACAAACTTTGATCCGGAGTTTACGGATGAAACCGTACCAAACTCAGTCTGCCACTCTACGGACTATTCTATAGTCAATGCCAGCGTCATGGAGGCCGACGATGCATTCCTGGGATTCTCATATGCCCCGCCTTCGGATGACTCATTCTTGTGAAAGACATGGTTTCAACAATCTATCACTTTGCCTTATTCTGTCTTGATTAGTTTGAATAAAAGGGAAGAATTCATTATGTGGATGAACCCATTTTGAGAAGCCAAAGCAAGAAATTACGAAGAGTTAGCATTCGATGAATGATTTTGAGTGACAGTGTCCAGTAACCTTTATTTTTACCTAATTATATTTATAACAGATTCTATTTTTAAGAAATATGTGCCATTGTTCGTCATATATGCATTTTGGTTGTCGCTCCCTTGTTTATCCTGAAAAAAACGGACCTAAAATGTGTTTATTCATTAACAGAAAAGAGTTAACGCTTATAAAAGTACATTCCTCTTCGCAATAGACAAGGTTTACAAAGTTGTGTGCTTAAAAAGTTGAACTAAAAACACTGAATCGTTATTTTCTCATTCGCCCAGATTTATGATGTGGACTAGTTCTGTTTCTACGATCATTAAATTGATTGAACTTTCAGTTGTGAATTTTGTGTCGCTGGGGAGTTGTAATTGAAAACACTTGAGGTCACTTAGAAACGCCATGTGTCGACAGGTCATTTTAATGCGTCTATACTTAGAGATACGGATTTTCTGTAAGATTATGTCAGTACAAGATATGTGCATATGGATTTGTTGGTTTTCCTGCCTGTATATTAGCTTACGTTCTTTATCGTGCCTTAATTAACACAAATATAGTTATAACAGAAAATCCCAGCGTAATGAAATGTATCTTTTTCAGACTCCACTCAACTGTATAATTCCCCGGCTTAACATTGTATCAGTACTGTACTGTAAAATAAAAGCAAAAATATTTTGAAAATTGTGTCGAACTATGAACGAACCTGTGTCTTTGTATGCCTTCAAATGATCATGTATCGACGTTGCCGTATACGAGGCAGCGTATACATACAGTAACATCATACTTGGTGTGTTTTAAAGGAGATTCTGTGGCGCACAAAAGCTACTTTATGTTCTGTGGTCTTTAGCAGTTGTGGCAGCTGGCGCGAACGCGCTGCGTTGTTTGGCGCGCGGTCAGGTTGAGCTAAATTGGCGCGCTTCAGTGAGTCCTTTAGTAACTAATATTCTCAAAATGGATGATGTTTTATCGCTGAAAGAATCTGTACTATACTATTTGGATAGAAGTGGTGGTCTTCTCAAACTCGCCGAAGATTGCCAGTCTTTCAATGGTAAGATTTCAGAGTGTGTAGAACTTAGCGAGTGAAAAAGGTCGTTAGTCGAATCTGCCTGAGGTGAGAACACACCTTCAGAAACGTTTAGCTGATATGACAAGTATGAATTTCTTTCAACTATTATATTCAACTATACACTATTTAACACTAGCTAACTCTATCGCAGTCGTTTAACTGACTTGGATTGTGACTAACTCTACTTCCAGACCCCCAGCGAAGTGAGGCAGTGTACAGGTTTTGCATCGGTGTGAATCCTTCAGACCTGTTAGAACTGGACCCGGTGTTGGGCGACTGCGTCCTGCACAGCCCTCTAAAAGCTACCGCCCTCTTTCAGTCTGTGAGTCCAAATAAGCACGTCTCCTGTTTCCACGTTCCCAAGGTGTCTGAATGAAAGAAGATAATACTTTCGTTTTATTATTCCTATATCAGGTTTGTTTTCTATCAATAAAGACCCTTTCTCTGATAGAGAAGTTACACACAGAAAACCAGGTATGAATATCACTTGTGGTTGGTTCATGTGACCTCTTACTCACCCTTGGGAAGATATGGTTTGTTTTAGACTGATATCTCTGTTCTCCTTCAGGTTAATGTGATCCTGAAACTGACTCACTTGCCGCCATTTCCTGAATACTGTCTGGACCTCAGTGAGTTCCCTCGTGGGTACGGCCCCATGAGGCCTGTTGCTATGGAGGGCCTCGTCATTGCCATGACGAGGGTCACCAAGTACACCCAGGGGGCCAGATTCCTCTGTACGGATGATGGCTGCCCCTGCTCAACAGGTACTGTTACCACGTCAACAACAAGGTTTACTTTCCCTCCTCTGTTAGTTTAGCCTTCTCTTCGTTTACCAAGCATCCAGTGTGCTGCTTTGTTTGGGCTTTTAACAGGATACTAGGATCCTTTACACCCAGAAATCCATCTAGCTCTTTGATCAGAACTCCATCTAGTTCTGTGATCAAAACTCCATCCAGTTATACGATCAGAACACCATCTAGTTCTGTGATCAGAGCACCATCTAGTTCTTTGATCAGAACACCATCTAGTTCTTCAATCAGAACTCCATCTAGTTCTGTGATCAGAACACCATCTAGTTCTACAATCAGAACACCATCTAGTTCTACAATCAGAACTCCATCTAGTTGATGTGTCCTCCAGGGTTCCATCATATCCGAGTGCACGCCCCTGGGGCCACTGAGTCTGCTACAGTGAGGAGAGACTTCACCTGCCCTCTCTGTTCCTCTGGCCTTAAAGAAGACGTCAAGTTCAGAGTGCTTGGAGGTGAGTGAACCCTCCCTGGGCCGGAGGCCCACGCACGATCGCAAATGCATGTAAGTTAGCTGTATCGAACAATACAGTTCAACCTCCATTGTCATTGGACACCAACCAGTGATTTTCTGTGTTTGTGTGCCTTGATGTGTGTGTCGTAACTTCCCAAACAGACAAGCAGCTGGTGGAGCTGGTTCATGTCGGAGCTCTGGCTGTGCTGAGCGGTCACCCACGGGACTCCCTCAGGTACCAGTCTGTCAGCCTGTTTCTGAGAGGTAAACTTACATCCGGCTTCCACCAATACTGTTGTGCGTTTCTCATCTACGGAGACTGTGTAGGTCGCACTGTGTGTAGATACACACGATCCAGCATTCACAGGGTTCAAATCACAACAGATACGATCATTACTTTAACATTCAAGCTCTGAGAGGAGATAAGGCCTGTTATCCATTTAAGAAATCATCTTGAATTAAGACCAGGAACTGTAGTTCAACTAGGAATAATACAGTCTTACGCACTTCACATACTTGGGATCATTTAATGAAGTGGGCTACGGACATTAATGAAAACTAATACGCCAATATGATCTATGTTTAGCAAATGACCAATCGTACAGATATTCAAAGATTGACGTTTTCCACTTGGTTTTTGTAATGAAACATTTTGGAGAACAAAGTCAATGGTGGAGAGTTCAAATAAACAGAGCTTCTAGGAGTCTGCCATACACTGTTCCCCAAGGTGAGATATTAGCTGTTCCTGTCCCCTCCAATAACATTGTTCACCCATTACCCCATGAGACACCAGGGATTCTCAGTCCCAGCATTAGCATATTCTGTTGACCCAGTCTTCCAGAGGAATTCCATACACAGGGCTCTGGTTACTAAACATATATGTTAATATGTGTAAGGAACCCTCATTAGCGGGTCGCACGGTGCACACACACACTAGGATCTTTGTTCTACAGGCCTTGCTCTGTGTTGCTCTTGGCAGTGCTGTGTAGGTACCATGCATGTTTCTCCACTAATCAGCAGTGCGTAGAACAACCTTTTTTTTCGGAAGTGTTATTGTTTGATTTCCCCGAGCGTTTAGACGAGCTGTGTAACTCGATGAGGATCGGCCGGCTGTACAAGGTTCTGGGCGTACCTGCCCACGTGCACCAGTGGCCCAAAGTCACCTGGAGCGTAGAAGCCAGCAGTGTTCAGCCGTGGAAGCCAGCGTGTAAGGACTCCGTCAATCTCTCGAATCTAACCTGCCTATCAACTTCTCACTGCAGTTTTGTGGAATCACATAGAACAGAATGTGCAACCGTACACCTAGGGCACAATCTATTGTTCTTCTGACTGGAGCTTGAATACAGCTTGTGCAACTCCAGCTGCCTTACCCCCTACATGGTGTAGAGTTCATATATTATCAGCATAAAGGTCTACTCTCCATTTCCACAGATTCACATCAGATCAGCAGTAACTTCCAGGCCCTGCTGACAGTCACAGCCTGCTCTCCCTGGAGGTTCTCGGCCATTGTTGCCAACTCGTTTGGGTCGTCCGTGGTTCCCCCAGGCCTGTACAGCACCCTGAAGCTGGGTCTTCTCCTCAGCTTGGTCCAGACTAGCTCAGAGGAACCAGACTCTCTGCAGTGTCTGGACCTGATGGCTCTGACCACTGAGACGCTCATTATAGAAAGGTAGCCCTACCATGACGGCTCCGCCATGGAGCATTAGAATGGATCGCTTGGGTTATTCAAAGTCTTAAAACCTTGCGAACACAGTTTATTTGCTGACCCCCTCGTGGTCTGGGTTATGTGTGTGTGTGTGTGTGATGTGTGTGTTAGGTTGATGACCTACAGCCTAGGCCTGGCAGGCCGTGGCATCAGACACCAGGCCACGGGGGAGATGTTTGCATCTCTGTCCAGGGACGAACACGGAGCAGGCACTGCCAACGTCCACGCTGGCTCCGCCCTGCTGGCCACAGGGGGCATCTGCATGTTGGGAGACCTGGGGGGTTACAGGAGAGACAAGATGGACGCCATTCAGTCAGGTGAGCAAAGAAGATCCTAGTCTTGTCATCAGATAAACACCTTCCTCTTCTAGCTTGCTTGACCTCATCCATATCCATCCCAGAATAATCGGAGACACAGAATTGTTGATGTCTGGGTCGTAGCTCTGCTTTGTCACTGCTTATCTGAGCAGATCCACTCTTCTTTCCCAGCCCTGGAGAGCCGCATGGTGTCTGTGTTCGTACCAGGGAGGAAGTACGGGGAGGAGGCTGACCAGAGCCTCTCCTTCCCCCTGCAGTGCAGCTTCTGGGCCCTGGCTGACTCCACAGGCCCCTCCAGGAAGCCCCCCAGAGGGGACAGTGCTCTGCTGCTGGGGACAGTGGTGGGTTCATATACAGCGACCCCTGGAGCTATACAGACTGGTTCAGACCTAATGTTTATGGAATTATTTCATTTTGTATGCATAACCTTCATACAGTATCTGCACACACAACAGAGCATAACGACAACCTCAAAATCAATTTATAAACGGAAAAAAACATGATTAAGATCCTTAATATCCTTCAGATCCTTTTCATCTCTCTGTAGAAGCACCGTTGGCCCCATAACGTCAGCTGCTGTGTGTTTATCACGAGGGTAGGAGATGGGCCCGGTCCCTTTGCAGCTAGCGGAGGCCTTTGGCCTGGTGATCCAGTGTAGGGAGCCAGGGGGAGAGCATGCCCTGCTGGCCCAGACAGTGCACACTCTGAGGCAGGCAGTGCAGCCCGGGGCACCCCTCTACCCATCCTGCATGCAGTTCACCACACAGGACCACCAAGAGGTAGACAACGCCAATTTGACATGGTTTAGGGATGCTTACATGGGAGTATTGGCCGTAGCATGGTGATGGTTCTCTCTCCACCAGCTCCTGGCCCACGCGCAGACCTTGCAGGTGAAGATGAGTCCTGGGGCAGAGAAGATGATTCATGGGTACTACATGGCCAGCCGCAGGGTCCGCTCTGACGCGGCCCATGGGGCTAAGGTGTCTGTGGGCTCCGTTAAGCTCCTGTAAGAGCACTATCAGGTTTTCAGAACGCACACGACCTTGAAACCACTCATCCAAGCAGGTGTCAAGCAACTGGGCTTTTTAATATCCTCATCCTGGAGAAGTGATGTTGTTTTGACCACAAGGTGGCGCACACTCCCTGATTTATCACAGGACCTGCAAACCTCACCCCAGAAGACAATTAGTCATGAGGTTTATCCAAATGTTTAAAAAATCCTGTCAGTGTAGTGTCAAATTTAGTGTCACAATGAACTGTTATAATAAACATTAGGCAACCACACATAAACGGCTAATTGAGTCTATACTGTGGTCTAACAGAGACCAATGCAGGAGCAGTTGCAGTCTTATAGTCAACTGCCTCACGATGAAGTACTTTTGAAATACAGCACTTTTGTTCCTTCTACTGTAACAGAAATGCTGCAAAGTAGACTTTAAAAAAAGAAAGTAATTGAACATATGAAATATAAATCTGTACAAGTACAATTCAGTGTCTTTACTTCCTTTGCTGTTATCTATGTCTTTACTTTAATCTGGTTTCTTGGCTGTGTTATCTATAACCTGCATTTGTGCCCCAGGATCTCTCTGGCAGAGGCCCACAGTAAGCTGTCTCTGAGAAGCACCGTCTTGGAGGAGGATGCTGTCATTGCTGTCCTGCTCTGTGAAAATGCCATCACCCTTCGACATGGTACAGTAAACACAGCTACTCTAGAGCGGAGGTCACCAACTCCAGTACTGGGTGAGCTACCATCCTGTAGGTTTTCACTTCAACTACACATAATGTAGCCTCGTTCCGCTCATCATCCAGGTCATTAGTAGAATCAGGTTTTCTAAATTAAAGTTGAAGGGAAAACAGTCTGGATGGAAGCTCTCCAGGAACAAGGTTGGAGACCCCTGATCTAGAGAATCATAACATGTACAGTAGATCAGACTTCAGAACCCTAGAATATTACATTCAAGTGTCCAAACCTTTACATAGTATTTAAATGTTTTATTACAAAAGTAGTATATTAGTCTAGGCTAGTACCACCATCCCCAATCATGTGTCTACCAGGGGCACACAAGGTCATCTAGTTTATAAGCTGGTACTGTAACCTTAGATGTCTGCACCAGTATAGCAGCTTCATGTAAGGATGCCCCACAGGGACATCAGCACTCGTTATCCCACCTGACGCAGCCTTTCCCTGTGACCTGGCTGATGTGGAGGCTCTGCACCAGCGAGACCTGACCCTGGGGCAGCTCCACCAGAACATCCTCCACTTCATCTACACCCACGCTCCAGGAGCCGACAGCTACATCACAGAGGAGTAGAGGCATCCTGAAGGTGGAGGAACGTACGGCAGGACCACGGCTGGCCAGGAGAAATCCCAGGCTGGACAGACAAGCTCAATGTAGGATAGTTAACCACCTTGAACCCCAGGCTGGACAGACAAGCTCGATGTAGGATCGTTAACCAGCTTAAACCCCAGGCTGGACAGACAAGCTCAATGCAATCTAGAAAACTATCAACACAAAAACGAGTAAAGTAGGCAACGCAATTGTAGCTTTGGCATGTCACTTTATTTACTCGTAAGTTCATTTTACAGGTTGTGTGAGAAACAAGTTAAACTGTACATTAGTGCAAATGACCAGCAAATTAAAGGAGGGACGAAAAAGGGAAATTATAACTGCCAGGCTGTTCCTTCAAATTGCCAGAAACATTGACGCAGCTGACCAGGGGAACGCCATCTGGATAGCTTCACTGCAGTTTAGATTGTCCTGTGGGGGATAAAAAAAGGGGAGGGATTACCTTTGGAATTTGAATGCCAAAAATGTACATGAAGTGGTTAATAGGAATCTCAGGGAGTCACAGTCTCAGCACTTTCAGTCTGATGGGTAAACGGCAAAAATGAACTCATCACTGTTCCGGAACAGTGGACACATGCTGTGGTCAAAACGATCACACTCATGTGCACATCTGTAGAAAATGACCTAAGGAAGGAATATGCACTCACCATGGTTATAGTTTCCTGAGTCAGTTCCAACCTTAGAGAGAGACAGAGAAAAGGACATTGAACAGTTTCTGGATAATACAAGCACAGCTCTTTGCCAGAATCTTAGCAGTAGTTCAGGTAGTCACAATCTCAGCACCCCAGTTTTAGTCAGATGGGTAAACGGCAAATGTGAAATCATCATAACTTCCAAGACCACAGTCGAGTTTATAACCCGTCACCGAACCTCAGGTGCACTCACCATGGATCAGACATCAGAACCGGGGAGGAATACTTCTGTCCTGCCCTCGCTACTCCTGTCTAGAAGAAAGTACACTTGGTAACTATCATGGGTTACGTGAGAGGCTTCAGAGTTAGTGCCAGGTTGCCATGACGCTGGTCCTTCAGTTAGTCACAATCTCAACACCTTGTTTTTAATCAGATGGGTAAACGGCATATGAGAACTCATCATTGATCCAGCAGTCAGTGACTAAACAGCACAGACAAGCAACATAACATGTTGGGGGGGGGGGGGGGAGTACAGAAATCCCTCGTTTATCGCGGGGGTTACGTTCCGAAAATGACCCGCGATAAGTGAAATCCGCGAAATAGAAAACTTTTTTTTTACAATTAGCAACTATTACATGTATACAAATACAGTGACTCACGTGTAGGCCGTTTCACTGCTCTTCAGACTGGGCCGCTGCATCCTGACTGCGCTCTACAGTGGTCTCTTCTTCTGAAGCCTGCGGTGCATGTGTGTTTGTTAGGGAGAAGAACATAGTGATAGGCAGCTGTTGTCGCTCTTTTTTCTTCTTTGCAAAAAGATCCTTGTACACCGACATGCCACCATCGATTACGTTGGAGAACTGTAATGAACGGCTCATCAAAGGGTCCCATTCCTCAGCTACTCGCTTAAGTTCAGTGGCCATTCGCACCATGGTTGCCAAGCGACCAAGCGTTAGTCCTTCCTCCTCATCTCTCGTGTCCTCTTCTCCCTCTTCTCTTTCATCGTCGCTTTGTGGCTTTGTCATTTCTGCCAGCTCTGCATCGGTCAGCGGCTGTGCGTCTCCATCAATCAGGGCGTTTATGTCATCCGGACTCATGTCATTAAAGCTGTCTCCTCCAATCTGTTTAGCCACATTCACAGCTGTTTCTACGGTTTCTACTTTAAACCCTGGGGCTTTGGCTTCTTCCTGCATGATGAAGGTGCGGGAGGGCATTCGTTTCCAAAATAAGGCAGTCTCATCCATGTTAAAAACTTGTTCGGGCTTATATCCCCCCTCCTCAATGATCGCCTTGAATTTATTGTTCTCGAAGGCTTCTGCCTCAGCGGTATCCGCAGACGCCATCTCACCGTGCAGACAAACCTTTTTAAGTCCAAAGCGTTTCTTAAACTTTTCAAACCAGCCCTTGCTTGCATTAAATGCGCTTGGCACTTTGTCAGCAGCACTTGCTGGGGGCCTGGCATCCTCTCCCTCTTCCCCGTCACTGACAGCAAAGTTTTCATACAGCATTCTCGCTTTTGTGCAGATAACGTTCGTATCCAGGGTTATGTTTTTTTCCCTGCAGTCATTAATCCATAGAGCTAATGCCGTCTCCATCCGTACCATGGTCTTGTTGCGGACAGTTACAACCCTTTTTGCATTCGTATTAAAATTGACTGCTGCTGTCGTCCTTATGTTTTTTTCCTCCTTCTTTATGTAACGAACGGAAGATTCATTGATTCCGTAATGGCGAGCAACAGCTGCATAGCTTTTAACTTCCCTTAGCATGTCCAGAAGTTTAACTTTATCTGAGATAGGTAGCATCTTCCGCCGTTTTGGCCCATCCGCAGGTGCTTTTGTCGGTCCAGGCCGTTTCGTCGACATTATGGGTTTAGGAGAAATTACAAGATAATTTGGCGAACTTAATGTAAATTTGCCAAGCTGTTTTATGTACGTACACAACTGCACGAGACGACAAAATGATAGCACAATTCGTAGCATGTTTTGATACAAGAAGTGTGAGTGAGTTTTTAGCGAATCAGAATGCAGAGCACAATGCACCCAAAAAAAAAAAAAAAAAAAAAATGCATTATGAAAATCCGCGAAATAGCGAATCCGCGATAAGTGAACCGCGAAGTGGCGAGGGATCACTGTACTGACCTTGTTTCTGAGAATACAGCTGCAGCAGCCATCTCTGCTGGACTCAGGACCTGTGATGGGGAGGAAAAATGATCCAACATGAGCAAGGACAGTCTGATGCAGAGGTGAGCAGTCCTGGTTCTCAAGGGCCACTGTCCTGAATGTTTGAGATGTTTCCCTGCTCCTGCACACCTGACCAATTAAGAGGGTCTGCTCAGAATACTAGTTTCCTTCAACATGTTGGAATTAAGTCACGTTCTTAGAGCTTGGTTTTTCAGATCATACCTTGATGAAATCAGGAATCCTGATTGAGATCTCATTCAGCCATTGCAATCTGAAAATGTCACCAAAAAAAACAAGTTTTTAATTCATATGAAATGAATCATTTTTACAGTGTACGTTCAACCCATCACAAAGTGATAGATGCTTGTTAAGTGCCTCGTGTCAGCCTGTATCCAACTGATTGGCCATACACACATGGATCTATTGATTTCCATGGGGGGCATGAATAAGCCATTTTGAAGGGATAACCAATATGTCCGCTGGAGATGACTGATGAAGTAGAGGTCAAAGGGGAACGTGCAACACAGCTTGAAGGCAGTGTCGTCACTTCTGCAGTCTCTTCAACCAGGTTCAACATCAGGTCACGACCTATACCATGGCCTTTACTCTTAGGGGCCCGGCGCCCTGGTTTGCTCATGTAAGTAATTGGGAAGACAATTCCCTGACCGCTATCGCTTTAGATGACCAGTTAGCCCTGGTCCGAACACCGCAATAATACCAGCAAGCTAGGTGGAATGACGATGTAATTTATCATCGGTAAGTAGTGACAAGAATCTGCCAGACATGATTTATGACATTTCAGGGATGTTTCGAATAACATCGATTAAACGAGTTTGTTTAATCATACTGAATGGCCAGTGGATTCCTTTCATTTCTATAAATACGCGTGCGTTGCTATAATTGATTAATTTGGCCTTCTCGCTACATCGAAAACTGATTGTAAATGATGCAGCATTCGATTCAGCCATCATGATGTACCACGTGTTACGTGCTAGCTGGCTAGTTAGCTTGCTGGCTGGCTGCATTTGCTGGCCTTCCAGCAAGCTCTTGGAAAACAAAACTAACTTATGGCACAGGGAGGCTGACAGACTAGCTACACACAATTCAAGCAACCGGTAGAACACAAATACGATTGCCACTTTGCAAGCTGGCACTCAAACCGTACTGTTACTTTTCCACCAAAGATTTTCGTTTTCGCTTATCTTTAAGATCGTTGCAAATGTGCAAAAAGTATGTAGAATACGCCACAACAGCCCACCCAGCGCATAAAGTATATGTGAACCTACCATTTGTAAACCAGAACTCTGCCTTATGGTTAGAGAAACCATCGTGTTCTGAGAGGACGTTCATGTCCTCACCCTTCGACCGCGTGGACAGAGAGGAGGAAAAGATATACGGTTCCTGACTTTATTGTCATGCGCATTGCTAGGACGTGCTTAACCATTGCCTGATCTAAAATAGGTAAATATGGGCTGTCTATCAGATCTGTCCATTAATGTTTTCACGGAACATTTAGCTTCAAGTATTTGTAATTATCTTTCAAACTATTTCCACCGACAATCCTAACTCAGCTATAACAGTTTTGCATTCCTTTGCATGTCCCACGTTTTACTGCATTCTGCGCTGCAATGAAGCCTTAAATGGTTACTGGAACCTTTTCTTACACGAGCAAAAAATATTCTCATCATGAAGAGATAGACCGACTGAAAACACTTTAGTGGTTTAGGCATTTTACAATATTTTAGACAAAAGTAGACAAAATGTGTTCTACTGTTCACGCTGGTTGTAGCCTATGTAGACTAATTTGGTAGTTAATGTAGGTTTTTATTTAGCCAAGGTCAGATATTGAGTGGTTATAGGTTGCCTTAGCCTAAATGACCAATGCCAGAATTACAAAGGGCCAAACGAACTTTATACTAGTCGGACTTTCTTACAATTGAAAGCTTTAATTTCACACTAAGGCATCTGGTGGTATAATGCTTTTAGGGTAAAGACTATTTAAGAGTTTTACTTAGAATTCAACATGATCATTGCACAACTTCTTTATGCAAATACAGACCACTACACATATACCCTTAGCGTTTCTAGTTTTGCATCTATATAATATATCCAAGTTAAATATATGCTTTGTAAATATATTTTGCAAGGGGAACATATTCAGTCTGTAGACGTAGGCTACGTCTTCCCGTGTTATTGTACAACAGAAGTCTTTATTTCTACAAACACGTCAACAACCATCCACATAGAGAACAGGAGATGAAGAGACTACCATTGTTGAAATTCTGACAGACCACTTCACATGACAGATGTTAAGTTATTCACACATGCATTTAGTGCAAATGTTTCAACAAAAAAGTGCATAGCCATCAACTCAAGCATGACGGGTCATTACCCAACGAATTTCTAAAAGTAATACCTCGAACAAGTAGACTAAAGAACTGCACAATGCAGGGAGGAAATGTACCGGGCAAAATGCAGAGAAATACAACGATCATTTTATAATTATATCTACATAATCACATAATATATTAATTTACAACGTGTTTATAAGGTTGGGAAATGCATTAACCTCAGTTTACATGGCAATGTGGTCATGCATCGTTCTATCAAAAAGTCATTGGTAGTTTATTGGAGAAGCAGACAAATCCAGTTCCTTTATTACCAGAGGCTATGCGAACTAGTCCAATCGTTTAAAAAAAGCTTAGATGTGAATAGATTTTTGCTTTCGAATTATCTATGAGTGAGAGGTCGACGATGATGCTCCTTGATTCTCCGATTGATTTGAATTGTTCAAGAATTGACCGGATGCGCCGATGTACAATCTGGATCTCATTGGCCATTTCTGTGAAAACAAAACGGGGAAAATTGAAAATATTGTAGCTAATGTTAGAGCTTAAAACGTGAAGAATAGGGCTGGGCCTAATAAAAGTTTAGTTTTTAGGCCTATTAATTGTGATGTGTAGGCCGTTCTGCATCTGCAAAAATGTATCAACATGAACATTTTCTAATCCGTTGTATGTGTCTGTAGGCTGTTCACGTGTTAAGGAAAAACTCTTGCAGATCTATTGAAATGACGTAGAATAGCCTAATACGATTCGTTACAATCGTCACTATTCAATAATATTGTGCTTAATTAATTCAATCCATCGGCCCAAGTCTATAGCCAAACGATGGAAATAAGTTAGCTCCATTGCCTATAGATGTTTAATATCAGTTTCGTGGCGTGTTGGCTATCAGGTCATGTAAGGCGACTTACTTTGACAGGATGCAGGTATCCATCACCTTTCAGGGACTTTAATGCCTCTGTTTGTTTTGTGCTCTCTCCCTCCTCCATGCCTTCTTCTTGCAGTGTTCGGGTGAGATGGGCAATGTACGTGGTAGCCAAAATCAACACATCGAGTTTAGATAGTTTGGTATCTGGTGGCACCGATGGAAGAGTCCTCTGTAGTTCCAGGAAGGCATGTCTCAGGGTTTGTACTCTACTCCGTTCCCGGGCTGCATTGGCTGCTGCCGGGCGGCCTTTCCCTCCACCAAGCCCACCGGCTTGGACCACCCTGGAACGTAGCGCCTCCGGACGACTGGGACTGGAGCTCGGGCTAGATGTGGGACTCTCATCCATCTCATTCATTGGGACATTTCCACTATCCATGCGGCTCGTCTGTCTTCCAACCATTGAGAGTGCTTAACCTGAACAGTAATATGTCTTGTTTGTTAATGTCTTTCACTTATTTAGTCTACATTCCCAAACTGAAAAAAATGCCTGCTGACATTTTACTGATGTACGTAGGATGCCTAAATTAAAATATACGAAAACTGCAAATCTATATATATATATATTCATGTTCGCCAATATTGTTAGTAAAAAAAGGTTTAATATAAAATACAATATATTTGAACCAGCTTTTAATTGGTAAGGTGAGATCTGTTATCTTTATATTTAGGCTACAAGGCATAGTTAAAGTAGGCAACTTCAAGCGCGCATCCCTTTTAAATAACTTTAAAATAGAATTCAATTTTACAATTAGGCCTCTAAACATTTCTATATAGTTAAGCCCATGGTTCCATTACAATGCATGGCTTACATTATACTGCTGTATAAAATGTCCATGTTCACAAAACTGATTCGATCAAACGAATCCAAACTCCCAAAATGTACCTTATAACTTACCTTTAAACTTTCTTACAAGCGAAAACGTCTTGAAAAACGTCATCAAGCCAATGCTCCAGTCTCCGTGCAAACTTTGCTACTTTCCCGCAGTGCAGAGTGGCTTTACTCGTCGGTCCAGCTCCAACTCCTGATAATCCTTATAAAGGCACAACTGTCGACAGAAGGTGCGCAAAGGTCCCTGTCCACGCGTGGAGCACTCACCTGAGTGCGTCAAGTCTCAGGAGTCTCTAATTTATTGGACACACGAAGCGTAGACAAGTCTTTCACTCCGGAGTAATTAATCACAAGCCCATAAGACTCACTGGCAGTGGGAGAGGCTCAGCTCTTTTCCCCTTCGAAACTTATTTCTGTCTGAGGGGAGCTGAGAGACTTGTTTTCAACACCAGAGGCAGTCGTTTTTTTCTCCCCATTCTGAGTTTTGTCCTGGGTATACATAGAGTATAGACCCAGTTTCATGAAGTTTTTGCGTTGAATTTAATCTTTGGTTGAAATGTATTGTAGATCATTGAGAGGCACGCTTAAGAGCGAGCCATAGTGTCCAAAAGACCATGACAAAAAAACTGACAACGGTAAGGTGATATGCAAAATATTGGACTAATTACTCAACTGTCTTGAGTTGCAGGTCGCAAAACAGTCAAATTTAGTAATTCATTTTAATTTAGGCTACTGAGGAACAGCTAATAAATAAACTCTAAACACTGCAATCAACAGGCAGGCATGAGGAAATTCTTGTGAGGCTCACATATAAATCACTCTGATTTCCAGGGTCCGCAAACGGAGATGTCTGTAAATTAATGAATAGAATTATTCATAACATGTATATCCTTAGACTGTTTTTAATAAACATTGTTTTTGTACCGATGGAGTAACAGTATTGCTCCGGGCTACTCATTATGAGACGAAGCAAAGAGGGTTAAGTAAGCTTCGTTCCCTAATTACCCCACATCTTTCAAGGGTTACACACCCACAGTTTAAGGACCCGCTCAAATGTGCGCAAGAAATTTAAGAGGGCAAAATAAATATATTGTGAACTGCATTCCGTAGCCTATACAGTGAATTGCATTTATTTGAAGGTAGTCTTTTTTATACGCTACGCTTCATAGATACATATGCACTCTGAACCTATTTAATAACCCCATGATCAACATGCATGAAAACATTTGAGTTGTATGGAACAAAGCAATTCAACTATCAGAAATTGGGACAGGAATTTTCGTAAATTCAAAAATTAAATCCTTTGAAAGTTAGAAATAAAGTTATATCGAGGAAACAATATTGTGCAGAGCTGGTAATTTAATCAAACTACTACATGTGATAATATTAAGGCTTCAATGCAAAATATTTTGGGCAATAGCTTTCCCCTAAGGTAATCAATTATACAATGTCTTAAATATTGGGGGGAAAACAGTATCTCTGATTTAAAATCAATTAACCAAATATCTAACTTGGAAAATGTCAATCAACTGTCCTATTCTAAATCTGTTTAAAGTCTACCTAGAAAACCAGTACACAGGTATTTATTTAAAGACATAACACATAAGAGTTAGATAATGACATAGGACATAAGAGCTAGATCATGTAAATTATGTTTATTTGCACTGTTAGAAATACTATATCAAAAACCACACGGGTCAATTCTAAATCAGGCAGTTAGGAGAGACTAAACACAAACAAACACACACAGTGAGAAGAACGTGAAAGGCATCAATAGTTTCAGACACTGTCAGGCAAACTGTGACAGAGAGCGACATGTTTTAGAAGCGTTTCAGAGAAGGACAGAGGGTGATGGTCCAGTGGCAGCAGTGTCCAGTCTAGGGGTCAGACACGAGGACTTTGTGTGTATGTGAGTGTGTTTTAGTAAGGCTGGTAAGTCAAGTGGCTGCAGAGTCGGCCATGTTGCTGAGGAGTCCTGCGCTCACAGGGGCCGTTATGTTATGAGCGCTACCAAAGAAGAAGAGATGGTTATGAATGAGCTATAAAGAGCAGGTAACGCCCAATCATCTTACCTTACATAATGCATACAATCTTACCAGCATTTATTTTGACATTTGGTAAAGATGTTATTGTACAAAAATCGAGTATTAAACTGGTGTGGAACATTACCCATGAAAAGATTGTTATTGTAATACGGTTAAGAGTTTATTGCTATTTATATAATCCCAGGCCCTCATCGAAGAAAAAATCTGTTTACTTAAGAGAATTTGACCAGCTTTAGGCCATCTGTCCAACACTTAGCAAAAGAAATAAATAAAAGAATATAATTCCTATCTAATTCCATATGTTGTCTGATCTTCAAAACAAATCCTTTGTAAAGTTTGAAAGAAATGACCGACTATAAACACAATGTAACATGTCAAATGTTGTGGTGGTGGTGACAGTGGTAAGGCGTTTGTACCTTAGTGTTTTATGAGCCATGTGTGAGTGGTTAGAGCGAACTTTCACACCGACCCTCACACAATTTGATGGCCTCCTCTTGGCCAGTACATTGGTCCAGGAGTTGTTTTGTAAAGGATGTACCCTCATTTTAAAATCATCTGGAATATAAACATAGTCCTGACTGTCTTGACAGCTATGCCTAGGCTATACTAAGGTACGTCAGCACTGAGCGTAAATGACCATGTAATGGACATCAAGTCTAACATCAAGTCTATATTACTGCTGGATGAACTTACCTATGAAGGGAAAGGTGATCTGTCTGGTTATGATTTTGTCATCTTTCATTTTTTTCTTGGCTTCTTTTGACGCTTTCCAGTTAATCAGGAACTGCCTTGACAACTCGTTAATTTCCTTCCCGTCAAGTTCCTCTGAAAAATAATGTATATGAATCATGATTATGATGACGGATCAATTCAAGTTTAAGTCCTACTTTAGCGGAGGGCAATTAGGCTGTGGTCAATTCTAGGATTTGAAAAGTATCATGCTCAAAATGTAAAAGGTCCTTATTTCCTGACTTGTCAGTGATCTGATAAAACTCTCACCCAGTCTTTTGCACACAGTTATCAGCCTGTCTCTATACTTTGGTTTCTGACAGACAGGGTTTCCAGTCAGACTCATTTGATGCAGCTGAGGCCATTGGCTGCACACATCTACCAACTCCTGCAAGCACACAAGAACACAAAAGCTTGATGTATTTGTCCATTTTGAACAGTTCAATCTGTACTGTATCAGTGCTCTAAAAAGACACAAAAAAGACTGTTACTTAAACACCAAAACAACACACTACCTTCAAAGATTTAGGAAAATAATCAGAATTATACGTCAGCTAAACACTTTTTGCATACTGCGTGACTGAAAGCAATACCTGGAAGAACAGAACAGTGAAAGAAAGTGAAAGCGTAAACAACACATCAGATTGTTCTAATAAACACAGTCGCTGGTGTCGTGTGACTAGCATGTTTCCCCTGAGGCGGAGCTGAGCATGGGACTGGCTCCTCCAGCGTGTTGCTGGCAGTGTATGTTTATCTAGAGGCACATTAATCCAAGCCTGGAAATATGAATACTCTCTGGACACGCTCTGATTGTTCATTGCCTTCCTGTCTCGGCCAAAGCGCTTCCACTTTTCCAGCCCGTGCCGCAATCAGTTCAGAGGGGACCCCAGAGCACTGCGTGCTCCCAGGCTTTGATAAATGATCGTGTCAGGGCCGTCACTCACAAGGGCCTGGCCACGGTGCAGCCCCGCTCCAGATCGCCCCCCACGCGGGGGCGTGGACAGCAGCCTTGGCTGGGTGCGTGGAGGGCTTGTCTGGCCCCCTTCGCCTGGACTAATGATGGGCCAGTTATGAACCTGCATTTGACCAGCACTTCGATTCCCCTGTCCTCCCTGCCCCTGCACACCACTAACGGCCACAGAAGATCCTCCCCATTTGTCACCCTGGCTGACTGCCTGTCATAATCTATTTTAAAAATCCATAATGCTTCCTTTGGATTCTGACCAAATTGTGCTGAAGGCAGAATTGATCCTTTTGGGATGCTGTCTTTGCAGAATCAATAGTGGCAGGAGGGTTGTTTAAATTAAAGCAGATATCTTCCTCAACATGAGACGTTCTTCTGACACATGCTAAGCAATTACCTGCAGGACGGAACACAGTGGAACATGATTGGTTCTGAGATCCAAAAGCAGCCAAAGCAACGGACTAAGTGTGATGTAAAAGCTGGGTTCCACTGTGGCACGGCCCTTAAAGTCCCAGTATCTTTCTTTCCAGCCTACACGCCCTTAAAACACACGAACGTCAGTCACAGATACCAGGAGCAGGTCGTTTTTCAAGGTCAACACAGCGAGGAGAAACGATAGCTCTGCTTCGGATGCGTCTCCCCTCCAGTTGAGCGGTGGTGGGGAGGATCAGATGCAGGACACGGAGGGAAGGAGGGGAAAAACTGCCTCCTAAGGAAGGGGAGAAACTTGCGCTTGTTTAAAGCTGTCAGCAAGGACAGTCCCAGGGGACACGGACGCTGATTTGTTGAATAATTGGGCCCCTGTCCGGGCCCTGGAAACCTTTGGTGGGATTTGCAGGATTTGCTTCCTTAGCACCCTGCTCTCCATATCATTTCACACATCACTGAAGAGGGCTGCGGTAATATGTTCAAGTTACCCTGATCAGCTTATAGAAAGAGTGTTGATTTTAATAAAACGTGCCATGCCCAAGTTGCTGGGATGTGACACGCTCACTTTACTGATTGCGCCGCACGCACACCATTCTAGAACCATGATATGGAATGAGCTTTGAAGAGCTTTGAAGCAGTTACTGATTTTGTCGGTTTGGAGAACAATTTGAACTTTTACCTGGGTATCGCTCAGTTTATTATTAGCAGCAAAAAGATGAGTGAGTTTTCTTAGGACTGCCAGGTCCTTGATTTCATCAATGTTGTTCTTATTGATATTCAAGACATTGAGAGATTCCTGCAAAGAAAAAACACAATTATAACCATCTTCCTATCACATGTTTATATACGTTATTAACTGCTGTATGGATAAACTCCTTACATAAATAAGATAGTGAACCACTGAAATTCAGAATTATTTTTGGTTCAAGCTCTAGTAAGAGGTAAGCATTTATAAAAAAGCTGTCTCATTTGCACAGCAATTTCTTTAATTATCTACATAAACAAGCAGCTCATATTAGCGGTTTGTTTACCTAAGTACTGAGCAGTAAACAAGCCCAGTCAATCGTACAGGCCTGAAGAGATTCACAGTTCTCTTTGGCATCACTGAAACACAACACTGCTTATACATGCGCCAGTAGCTTTGGCCAAGTATGTTAGCTACTGATCAGTCCAAAGATCCGTACATATCTAGAGTAACACATCAGGGACTAAAATAGATGCTGTGTGAAAATGAGGCATGGTCACGTAAATCTGGGCTAAGGACACAGCAGAGGACTGAGGATGCGAGTGTTAAATAATCCCTGCGATGTTAACCCAGCCTGCTCTGATGTCGTGTGCTTCTTACAGTGAGAGAGGCCAGGCTCCTGGGATCAAAGAGCAGCTTCTCTCCTGGTGGAAGTTTCTGGTCTTCAATATGCAGCTCCTTCAACTCTGCCAGCTCCTCCAAGCCCTCCACCACTGTGATGCTGTTCCCACCTAAATACCTGAAACACACACATTCACACTGAATATGATGTTCCCACCTAAATACCTGAAACACACACATTCACACTAAATATGATGTTCCCATACAAATACCTGAAACACACACACACTCACAGACTAGGGCAGGGATTAGGAAATATGATATTCCCACCCAAATACCTGAAACACACACACCGACTAGGGCAGGGAATAGGAAATGTTTTTCCCACCCAAATACCCGAAACACACACACACACACACTCACAGACTAGGGCAGGGATTAGGAAATATATTTTTCCCACCCAAATACCTGAAACACACACACATACACACACACACACACACAGACTAGGGCAGGGAATAGGAAATATGTTGTTCCCACCCAAACACCTAAAACCCATACACACACAGACTAGGGCAGGGATTAGAAAACGATACTGTAGTCCCCAGTGGGCCAGTAGGTCTACATCTCTTACAGTTTGGAGAGGTTCTGTAGGGAGAAGAGGTTCTCGATGCGAGTGATGTTGTTGTTCTGCATGTACAGGTGGGTGAGGTTGGAGGCAAAGTTTAGGTTGCAGATGCTGGTGATCTGGTTGTCATACAGGTAGAGGACTGTGAGCTTCCTGCACATGGAGAGATCATCCTGAAATGTAGAACATTACAGACCTTGTTAGTCTAGGAAAAGATCAACAAATTGAATGACCTTATCAGCTTTTAAGACAACACTTACAATACCCTCGATATTCTTGTTGGAAAAGTTCAAGTGAGTCAGTTTTTTGAGGTACTGAGAAATTGAGACGTTTCCCTTTTTCTTCAAATGGTTGTGAGATTTAGCAATTAGGTCCATGGTCAGGCGGACCATGGTGACTTGTCACAAGAAGTGCTTCAGCCAGTTGAGTGCTCAGGGGATAATGGCTGAATGTCTATAGGGGGAGAGAACATTCAGGTATAGAAAACCATGCACCATAGAATAGTCATACATGACAGATAGCTACAAAAAAATGTAGGTATAAATGGAACAATTTTGAAAAACTGAAAAGAGGCATTTGTGATGTTTGTAAATAGAAAGCTGTCAGAATAAAACGTGGCCAGGTTGAAATTATTGTTGTTGTGGTCATAACTAGGGGAGCAAAAGTGACACGATGACTACACTTCAAATGCGGCCACCACAGACTCTTTACACGATCCTAAAAAGACTTACTGAACACCTGGGGTTTGTTTTGACTAAATTGTGCATTTTATTTTTTTCACTTGCAATGACGGACCTACCGGCTCTGCCCTTTCTAAAACTAGGCTACGTTTTCTTCTCATATTATATTCATGGGTTTAATTTATGGGTCTAAAGCGTATGTTAAGCAAAATAGTTAAGGAGAATATATGTTGAGACTATACATAGATACATACATAGATAGAAAAGGCATAGAACTAGCTCTAGTTATCTAGCATTAGCTAGCGTTACAGTAGTTAAAGCTAGCTAGTAATACTTAGTTAAAGCGTAACATTGCCTCAGTAGATAGGCTACCTTATTTACCCGCTAACATTTTTACATTACATATCGCTAACATAGATACATACCTCACTTAAGTTGGCAAGTGTTCTTGTCCATTTTTAGGGACACGTTTTATGTAGCTAAATGCCGTATGACTAAGAAAGAAGTGTTATGTTTGAGGGGGGGTCAAAGAAGTTACCATGGTGACTTCACGCCTCTCTCTCTCTCTCTCTCTCTCTCTCTC
>BROE01000024.1:11305686-11323304 GCA_036571765.1 Plecoglossus altivelis | reverse complement strand
AATTTGATTTTTGAGTTTTTTGAGGTTTTTTTTGTCATTTTGCAATGCAGTCTTTTTACAAAAATGCATGCATATAGCCTATAATGCGCAGATCCTGCTTTAGTCAAATAGGTTCCGGATGATACGTTTCTATGACATGGATTAATTTCTTTTTCAACGGTGATAATATTTAAAGTATCCACCTAAACTATCAAGATGCATCATTCATATTCATTCAAAATGTGTTAAATAAACCGCATGACTTAACGATGATTTCTCAAGCCAAGGTGCCAGAACCTGTACAGCAGAGCCAGTGGCGGGAATTTGAAGTGACCCGCTTTGTTATGTAGTGTTGAGATAAAGGAGTCGCTATGAGTGAGTGACTGGCCTACACACAGGCATGCGGAGCACTTGGTTGTGAGAAAATGTAAGTTCTCCTGCTTGACATGCTTTGTACTCAGCACTCTCTTACAGGGTTCAAAGTGGGTTTCAACTTCCTTCACTGCATGCCATTTTGTTCGGTTTATTCTGACAGCCAAAGTAAACATATTCATGGCCTTCAGTGGGTCATTTGTTCCATAGGGCTTATTGGTATACCCAGAGATAAATAGCTATTAATCATGGGTCTTATCAATCTGCTGCTCACGGAACTACAGTTGTATAAGTGTCAAATATCGCCTGTTTGTTATTGTAATACATGCCTGATGTAAATACCAAATGAGGTGGAATTCCATTGCAAATCCTCTGACAATATGAAAGTCTCTGAATGGATTGTACGGTGAATTAATGTTGTGAAACGTTAATGGAATATAATAGCGTAACATTCAAAAGTATTCAAGGGTGTCTTGAATAAGCCTTTTTGGAACATACTTCAGTTTGGCTGTTACTCAAGCATGCAGACGATCATCTGGTGATGTTCATAACATTTACATATAGATTACAATTAGTTCAATATGCACACTGGCCATATGATTTTAAATACACTATTTATAATCCTTAGATTTAAACCATGGCAGAAATAGCATAGTCTGAATACCAACAGTCATCCGTGTAATACTTTTAAACGTCTGAGAGCAAAACATGAAAGGGACCATGTGTGGAGAGCATACTTTGTTCACTGTTGTAAATTCCTCTATGCATAAATTGTATTAAACAGTCTAACCCAATAGGTTTTCTCTTTCTTCAACATTACATTAAAAGACACCCTTCCCTCTATATTAAGGCATACACACACCTCCACAATATGCCAAAGAAAATCATTATGAGAATCGGTGCCAAAACCCATATATGCCTACATGAGAAAATGCAGGCACATTTATCATTCCCTAGAGTTTCCACTCTCTGCAATATATTGCATCAAAAATATACATTTAGCCGTTACAATACTGCATGAAAACGCATTATAACATGACACGGAGCCAGAGCTGCTGTCTGTAAGAAAAGGCAGACTCTTTGAGTGTCTGCTTCGATGAAGAGCAGACACGTCCGGGTGAATAGACTCCAGTGTGCGCCACATTCGCTTCTGCGCTGCATCACGGCAGCGGTGCGCTTCGACGACACGGCGACTGTGTAGAGACAACCTGCACTGAAAGCAGCCCCGCGGAGACTCCTCACACACGCCAGCCAGTGTTTACGTTAGGGCCGATGCCGCGTCTTGAGTTTGTTGTTCCATTATGTAATGCTATGACTGTCTAGAGCTGAAATGACTGACTGGAACTAGTAGACTACGTTCTGTTGTCGAGAAAGCGAAACATGGTCTTTGTTAAAATGTTGAATCCAATAAAATAGGGGATATTGATGCACATCGAAAGGATCATATAGATATTATATTTGTAGAATATAGCCTATATTCTACGTGTAAACATTTAAAAGTAAAAATAGGAAAACAGCATTGTAAAACTGCTGTTAACCAACTTGAGCTATTAGACTAACAAAATTAATCATCAACAAAGTGTACAAAATGAATCACCAGAAATTACGGTCACTATTTATTAATGTCCATCGTTATGCACAGAAGCTGAAACCATTCACACTAAAGTACAATTGAGAATAAAAGCAGTATGGAACATACAAGGTAAAACACACACGGATTAACCTCAATCAGAGCTTTCTTGGGCTTAGTTGGCAGACGTGTTGATTTGATTGAAGAGTTTATCCTTGATAACTTGAGACATCAGGCCATGAATTGCTTCAATGGTAGTCTTACAGCTAAGATAATGCAGGAGAAAAGTAAGGATTTAGTGCATTTTATCCTTGATAAATTACACACACGCACGCACACACACACACACACACACACGGTAATGTATTTGTAAATCAGAACAAAGACAAGCATTAGAGAATGTGTCATGAGCGAGGACCTTGGGCTATGATACACATTTTTACCCTCGGTCCTACGTCTTGGTGCATTTCTGCTGTACCTGTCTCGCGTAGCTTTGGCCAGTTTGTCCTCGGACTTCCTGTCATGTGTGTCCAGCCCCAGCATGAAGCTTCCTCTTCCTAGCTGGGCCTCAGACTGTTCCAGCTTCTCAGACAGATCAAACACCTGGCCTGTGGTGTAGTCCGAATTCTGGGCACATACACACAAAACAATAGGCACAATTTCCATGTAAATAGGCACAAATTCACATGTACATAAACAATCTTTAAAAAAAAAATTTTTTTATACCCCTACTGGAAAACAAAACGTACATGAAATTGTACAAAAATGTCCAAGGGCTAGAGGCTAAAATAGCAAGTCCTGTCACTGAATAAGGAGCTCTGTAGACAGTTTACTCAAGGTGAGGCAATGGTTTGAATGGACAAGGTAATTAAGACACAATGACACTGGGGGCCCTGTGGTGGCATTGCAGCGATTGACAAAGCTCTTTGCAATTGGAGCGTCTCATTCTTGACATCTAGTCAATTCATCTTCATCCGCAATTCTTGAGCCCTGTGTTTGGATAGTCTGCTACCTATTTAGACTGTGTAGCCAGGCCCGGGAGAGAGCAACGACACGCCACAATGGGAAGCCATGAAGGGCTTTCAATCTTTAGAAGCTATTGGTGACAAGGGAGATGATCCATAGTGAACCACAGCAGAATCTGTATCACTATTTAGAAAACACTGCTTGTCTGTCAGAGGGTTTGAATGATGGCCACTTTCATTAATTACCATCATTTCTTCTATCCACCGCAGGGATGAGCTTACAGCATATTTTAAAAATATTAGGAAGAAGGAGCACTATATGTAAACTAGCCAAGAAACAGCAAATAAATTAGGCATTGTAAACCTACCGTCAGTAGACTTGATGAACTCAAGGTATTAACCCAATATTTATTCCAAAGGAGCTCAAGTAATTTTCGATCTAGTGAAGACTTGAAATAAGTAACTTCCAAGGCATAATACCTGTAAAAAAAAAAATTAAAAATACAAAAAGAACACAATTAGACCACATCAATTATTCATTTTCTATGTTTCGTAAATTCAGTATTTCAATGAAAAATGTGATGTTAATGTTATCCAGATGAGTCATAAGTTTAATTGCCAGAAAATACAAGTTCACATGAACTGCCAAAAAATGTCGTCAATATATTTGTTGTAAAGGCCATAATGACACAGAAAATGTGGACTCACTGTTTGCAGTGCACGCCGAAATCTTCGATCTTGTTCAGTGGAATAGTTTGATATTCTGATGGACCCTCATCAGGAGGTTTGTAACCCTGGCAACGCAGCAAACATCCAAGCAAAGGGTTTACAAACTTAAAATTAATAACAATAGTTTGATGAAAAATTACATTTGACCAGAATTATTTATTATTTGATAACTATCCCCAGTATGCTGTATAGTCTACTAAGATGGAATATAAAATACACAAAAAAGACATATTTCCCAAACTACGAGGCTTAAGGTGTCTTTCTTACCTTTGGATAGGTTCTGAAAGCGCCAAGGTTGACCTTTCCTGCAGATATGGTTCGAGTGGGATCGATCTACGCGAGACGAAAACAGAAAAGTAGAAAAAGACATTCAGGGGTCAGAAACCCTCCTGAGACCACCCCAAGATGGCCACCAAGAGAGAGTTCCCCCCCTTACCGCGGCTGCCAGTGCTCTTAAAGAAAACACTTCATTAGACCAGGCCCAAGGGCACTTTGGCTCTGCACAACCAACGAACTGTAAATACTATATACAGTTACAAAAGGCAAATATTTGTCTGTTCTTCATGGTAGTCTACTACCATACATCAAAAACCACTGAAGTTGATGCCTAAACCTGATTACCCCCTTCTCAGTTTCTCAGGCATGAACTTGTGCCCTCAGGTATTAGAAAGAAACACATTTCCTACTAGTACATGTGTGAGGACATCTTAATAGGAGGCAAGGAAATTCGAAATGTGCCGTGCTCACAGCAGAAAAAAATCTGAGAGAGGTAATTCCTTGAACTCACCACAACTGCCACAAAAGGCTCCTGGAACTGTTGGTTGAGCATCTGAGTGCTGACATCAATACCAGACAGCCAGCATCCGTAACCAGGGTGACTGTGATACCAGCCTATCGCATTCTCTAGCCGGCCCACCTGACCGGGGACAAAGGGTTTGTCAGTTCCAAGGTCAATGCAATATTGTACCATTGTAACTGTGGTAGAGAGCAGCACTAAGCAGATGTATGTCGTCTATATTCTAGCCTTCATGGATTGATCTGATGGAGATAACTCTAAAATAACTATCACACAACTGCTACCATGGTGAAAGGTCGTATTATAAATAGCTTTCTCCTTGGAAACAACAGACCTCAATCTGAAACGGTCACCATCATCAGCATACCTGTTTGGCATTCTCAATGTAGGCAGCCATGTACTCGTAGGCTGCCGCCTGAGCGTTCACTCTCGTCTCCGTGCCCTCCACCGGCAGAGCAAAGCTGTCCATGATGTTCATGGTTTCTCCGTCCACTTTCCCCAACATCAGTCCCATTACCTCTAGGTTACCCCCTGACCTGGCGTGCATCACCATCTTCAAGAGAGCCAGAGCTGAGATCTTGCAGTACTTGAAGTAATGGTGACTGTCCAAAAACAAAGACAAAAAATAAACACGCATGACACAACGATTAGACGGATTTGTGATATTGTTAGCTTTAAATATCATATCATACGGTAGAGCTAAACCGAACGTACAACTGTCATTTCTACCGAGTTTTTCACGACAAAGACTGGTAAACACGGCTAACTAGATTATGAGGTAGCCAGTTAGCAACCTAGCTAGCTAGCTAGCTGTGTGGCTACATGACTTGTCCCGTTGCAAGAAATTAAATATTAGCATTCATACATCTATCTCATTAGATACATAGGTTGCCTACACCTTTACAATGACTGACTTACTCTTTTGTCCACGGTTTAGCCGCAAGGATTTCTTGCTGTTGCTTTTTGTCATATTTGTAGATTTCATCTATACTCTGAACTTCCTGCATGCTATTTGCGAGCTCCCATGTTTTCTGTGCAATGCTACTCCCTGCCATTTCACGACAACAAACGGGTCGGCTTTACTACAACACAAAGTAGTCTTTCAGAGCCAACTAATATAAGCGCGATTAAAGGCTCAGTATTTTGTAGAACATATTACTAAAACCAAAACGTCTATCGCTTGAAGTACTTTACAATCGTTCAGATTCTGGGAGCCATGGCAGTAGCTAGATTATACCAATTACACTAGTGAGTAGGAGACTCGAGATTTGAGTGCAATACTTTTAGAAATTTCGGCGTGAGTCTTGAGCAATTAATTGAATTTATTAATATTATAATACTTATAAATAACGTAATTATAACGAAATTGAGATATGGAGATGTGGATCTGACAGTTTGACCTTTTCAAATATATGGTTTAGCCCTGACAAAAACCCAATGGTAGTGACCAAAGAGTGTCTGGTGATAGAAGAGTGACCTCTGGTGTTGAACTTGTAAGGTGCTATAGAATATTTTATAGTGGCCAAAGATCTTGCTTTTTGCATGTAAGTATTTAAGTGTTCATTAGGTTGAAGATTGAGCCCCGCACACCTGGAAAGCCTTTGTCAGACTTTCGTCTACAAGTTAAGAAAAACGAAGATAAGATCTAATTGACAGTCTCGTGAACTTGGTGGACAAACAACTTCGCTGCACAGCTGATTCAAGTTAGGTTAATAATAGTCTACATGTTGACAGTCGTTTGTTAGCGAATTGCAAGAGAAAGTCGTGGTGTGATTATGCAAGGAAACGATTTTCAGTCTGCCATTTTACTATTTATCTATTCAGAACGGTGATCCTCGTTAACCGGTTGTGCTAGCTAGACTAGCTAGAGCTAGCTTTGTGTTGCATGTGTAGTGGTTGTCATAACAACGGGTTGATGCCATCCTCAATTCGGCTTGGTCGTTTACATTTTATAGCTCCACTAACCCCTTTTCTATTGACTTAATAGTGTTCGAGTTCAGTAAATCTGAATGGTTAATATATCTGAATATCCATCTCATGTCAGTTTGAATGGAAGAACGTGGTTACTTTGTAATGGATAAAGTGGCAAAGGACAACGAGTGTTTGGAAAATGATCCACCTTACATGGAAATCAAGGTGTGTATACATTTTGGCCGAATTTGGATGTCTTGGCAAAAATGTCTTTAAGTTTGGCTGATTTAATAGTATCTTCAATTTCAACAGAGAAAAGATGACCCAAAGGACGACGTTGTTTTAACTGACACAAGAGCAAGATGGAAGAAGATAACTATACCTGGCAGGGGTAATGATACAACAGATTGAATCGTATTCAGTTGATTGACTCGGGAATGTGTGTTAATGGTAACGGGTTTTTTTCTTTTGTTCCAGAAGAGAAATCCGGCCTTAGTTGGCAGCTTGGGGCCGAATACGAGCGGAAGAAGCAGAAACTACAGCAGGAGCTTCGTCTGGAATACAGGAATTTTTCTTCTCAGGTCTGGTTAAAAAACTGTCACGTAACAGTGTACATTGGATTTGAAAATATGACAGGCTTCGGAATGTGAATACATTATTAATTTATGATCCTTGTCTCAGGAACAACTTGTTTTAATTACAGCACAAGGGACATTTTTATTATTAAAGAAATACCAAATCTCTCCATGGTTGACCAAACCATATTCCTATTCTGATCGCAGGACAAGGATTTGAATGTTGGTGAGCAGGCCCCACAACCTCAAGATCTTTCACTGCCCATTGGAGAGAGGAGATCTGCAAAGGTAGTATGTATGATCCGTGTATGTGTTCTGTGTGTGTGTGTGTTCTGTGTGTGTTTGTATGTGTTCTGTGTATGTGTTCTGTGTGTGTTTGTATGTGTTCTGTGTGTGTGTCTTCTGCGTGTGTGTTTTCATCATAACTGTAGTAGAACTACACACACATCTCCATTGCTATGGCCACAGCTCCCTGATCAACACACAGTAGACATTACTGGGACCTTTCACCTTGGCACCTGACTCAACTTGCTTATGACAACATTGGGTGATATAGCATTGGTACAGTGGTAAAATAGTGCCTGCGATTGTGTTTGATTGCGCAACACTTCCCACAGCAACCAGTTTTGTTGACTTTTTAAGAGCGAACTAAAAGCTGAAACGAATCTTCTGTGGGTTTGCTTTCAGAACAGACTACGAGATGAGAGAAACAAAGAATACAACGACTTCCTCCGAAGACGAGCTGGACAGGGGAACATAAAAAGGACATCTGTTACTTCTCAGGTACGATAGCTGGCTGACCATTTGAAACTGGTTACCCTGCTAGGCTGCAGGAGTTAGCAGTAGTGACAAACTGTCATTTAAAGTCTCTGTTTTTGCCACAGGTGCCGGCCTCTGAGACTGTTTGTTTTGAGGCTCCAGCCTCTCCCTCTCCCATCCCAGAGGCCCAGCCTAAGCTACAGTCAAGCCGCAGGGAGCACCACCTTTCCAGGAGAGATGCTGCCACTTTGACTGAAATCGACAGGGCGAGGGGAGGAAGGCGGTCACGTTCTGGGGCTGGAACCCGAGCAGGGGCCTGGGGAGCGGTCCCACGAGGGAGTAGACGCTGGGATCCTTACAGAGCAGAGGAGTCCCTGGAGTACTGGGAGAGAAGGCCCAGAAGACAGCGAGGGCGCAGGGAGGACTACAGCTCGACGGAGGAGTTGTACACAGAGGAGGAGGAGCAGGAGGAGGATGTCCTGGACAGGAGGAGGCCCAGGCAGAGCAAGGAGTTTCACTACACTGGGAGGAGAGAGAGGAGAATCCATCTCAAGCCTGAGAGGTGTCCTGAGTCCTAATCACTCCACCAATCACTGTCCAATGGACTCACTGTGCTATCATTTGATTGGATGTTGTTTTTTTGTTTTTCTTGAAGAACTTTGGCGTTGTTGTTGATTTGATTTTTTTTTAATGGTCTACCAGAATAATCTTTTTGTTCCTCTTCTTGACAGAATTGTCCGAGAGCAGAGAGAGGTGAAGCGCCGTGTGGATCACGAGGAGGACAAAAGAGAAGAGATCAGAAAGGCACTGTCAGCGACATCCAACCACAAGTATTGGCCCTCAGCTATTAAACTGATTAGACCAGATTAGTTCAAGCTATGTAGGGACAGAAAGGCAGTCATTTCATTAGAGTTGTGACTTAGGAACCAAAGAATTGCTCCGTATTGATCGTGTTTTGTATTGATTGGAGAGTGGTTTCTAAGGAGAGTTGATAGAGCGTAGGATTCGTTTATTGTTCGAGACATGCTGATTTATCGAATCGCAGCAAATATGTTTAATTTGTTGCGTTTCCTTGTTTCAGCCTGATGCCATTTATTACTTTTATAAATAGAGCACTTCTCAATAAACCTTCCTGTTAAACGCTGGTGAGGCCAGGCTTTAAACAGCCCAGGCTCTTACCCACTGCAATCCCATCAGTAAGGCTGCATCGATCAGTCAGGATGTCTCCTCTTGTTTCCTGGATCTCCGGGAGATTCTCTGCATACCGACATCCCTGTTTGCATGAACGTCTGATTAACCAGTGTGCTTTATGAGGTGGTATTGATCTGGATGAACCACAGACGAAGGACGTGACTCTGTGCGTGTCTCTCCGTTGTGCAGACTGGAGATGCCTGCATCCATGAGGGTGGTCTCTGAGAGATCCAGGTCTGCAGCCAACAAGGATAAGGCGGAGTTTGCCACCGGACTCATGATCGGTAGGATCTGCACAAGCTGTGCTGTTGCTGCTGCCTGTTCCATTAGAGCGTATGATCAGACGTGCAGGACTGCGGATGACGTTACGAGGGCTAGACGGACACGTGCGAGGCGGGGGGGGGGAACTTGATGCCATGTTGATCAGATCTTTTGTGGCGTTCTGCAGGGGCGGCCGAGGGGGAGATGGCTACGCAGATGAGGAAGGATCGCTACAGAGAGGATCTGCTGGAGCAGATGGCCGAACAGCAGAGGAACAAGAAAAGGTGAGATCTGGAGTCCACGCACACCTCCGCCCCCCCCCCCCCCTCCCTCCTTCCATTCTCGCAGGACGCCTTTCAGCGGTCTGCAGAGAGCGAGGGTGGTGCTTTTGGAAATGTGTTGGAAACTGTGTACTGGATGGTGTCTGAGAAACTGTTCTTTGTGTTCAGGGAGAAGGAGCTGGAGTTGAGGGTTGCAGCCACGGGGGCTATCGATCCAGAGAAACAGGTGCTGAGACCTGGAAAAACACCAGCTTTGGTTCTCTTCAGATAATTGAATATTGAATTACAGCTTGATGCACACTTTCTGTGCTTTGAATTCCTGTGTTTGTTCCATACAAAACATGATTATTCTTTTAAAAATAACCAGTCCAAAGGCTTCTGGAAACAATGTTTATGATTTACATTTGCGATCTCCGAAAAATGATATATGCCATTTCACATTCAATTGTATATAATTGCGTTTACATGGATGGATCTGCCCCGTTAGCATGAACATTTTCCTGGTGATGTTATTTCTCTTTCCATCTCTTTTCCAGCCTGATCGCATTAAGCAGTTTGGGGCTGTGAATCGGGACTATGAGAGCAGGAGGCCGGACGTCCCCTACAGACCAGGTGTCGGCCTGGATGCCCTGGGGACTAACCCCAACCCCAAGCCCAGGGAGGAGAAGCCCTTTCTGGGCACAGCCGATAGAGGCCCCCCTGACAAGCCTCGCGTTGCCTTCCTTCCCCCTCCGGTGGACTACAGCGCAGCTCTGGGACAGTTGGCCGGAGGGGCAGCAGGGGGCTCCAGCCTGGGCGTGGGTGTTCCAGGGGTCGCCCATCCCAACGACAACTTCCACCAAAGCCTTTCCGGTACCCTGGGAGAGATGGTCGCCCCAAGGTACGGCCATGTCCTGTCTGATCAATGTGTTTCTATAACCGCGCTGCGAGTCCTTCTCAAAGCTTATCGCATCGTGTGTGGCTTTTCTGTTTTGCTTCCCTAGAATTGCTGGCGTAGCTCCGCCCCTGCCTCCATCTCTACCCAACACCTTCAGGACTCCGTATGATGAGGCCTATTATTACTACGGAGCCAGAAATCCCCTGGACTCCACTCTGTCTTACTGTTAGTACAGCTACCCTGGTATTAGCACTAGCCCCGCAGACTGTGCCAAAAACACTGAGCCGAGAAAAGTTTTCACCACAAAATCGTGTTTATTCTCGTCTCAGTTCTTTGTAAATGAGGCTGATTCATCCTAAACAGTCTGTTCCCAGTCATTTGCTTTCTTCTGATTGGCTCCATCCTATCTGCTCCCTCCGTCATTTGATGTGAGTAAGCCACATGGCTCAACTGCCCCGGAGTCCCGTTCCTCGTTGGGTCGTTAGCGTCCGTTATAGAGCCAATATTTGAACAGATCAGTGGCCAGGAGGACTTGGCACGTCTATGCAGGGTTCTCATATGACCCAGCAGAGCTCTTCTGTTGTGCTGAAAGAACAGGCGGCTTATTGGAACCGCTGACCCACATGGAACCAACCGTGTCCCTGTTTCAGAGAAATCTGTCTGTCAGGGCTGAGGAATCCACCCAAGACCCAAAGAGCTCCGCACAGTCATTCAACCTTCTTTTTTGGTGCAATCATTTGCTAAATGGTTGATGTATGAAAAGATCAGTTCTTTTTTCACTGGGTCATTTGTCCTCCTTATGTTTCCCACCAGATGGGCCCCCCGTAGGAGGGGTCCACCCCCTGCTGTACCCCCACATGGCCCCTGGAGTACCCCCGCCCCCTGGACTCCCTCTCCGCTCTGGGTGGGTATCTGTCTTGATTGTCCTTATTGAAATGGGCCTTGTCATTGTTGATAAAGAAACAGTTGATGACTGTAGCCTTATTTGGAGATGGATCATGCAGTGTTATTGCCACTAGGGGGCGCCCATGGCAAGCGATGAAATATCAAAATGCATTATTGCATGCTGCTGATCTTTACACAACTCTCTTTTACTCATTCTTCTCTTTCTCTTTCTGTCTGCCTTTCTTCTTTCTCTCTCTTCGTCTCTTTCTCTCTGTCTGTGTCTGGATTTAGAGTTTTCCCAGGGCTAGGTGTCGGAATGGTTCCAGGTGAGAGGTCCCATCAGTCCAAAGAGAGCCTGCTAAGTTACCAGGAAGCCCTGAGACAGCAGGTACACAGTGACATCCTCCATCGCTGTGTGAAACAGCAGCAGAGGTCATCGTGACCCAGAGACGCCTCGTCACACGGCAGAGATCTCGCCCACCTCTTGGCTTTGTTCCCCTGCTCTGCCACACTGCTGTGTGGGCCCGATGCGACAGGCGAATCCGTTAGCTGACGTCTCATTTATGTGATAGACGACTCGAGGGGAAGGTCCGTCCCCTTGTCCTTTCGCAGCCAAACTCGCTGGATTTGTAGCAGGCTGAAACTCTCCTCTGCAGCCCTGCTTTAGACCAGGATCAATGTCAGCGATGTGGGAGAGGTTAAGTAATGCAGTATTCTTCTGAAATTACTTGAATCTCAGACCAAAACCAGTTAGCATTTCAGAGTCGCTAATTAAGTCAGGAGAGCGCTGGTGTTGGGACTGAAAGAAATGAGGCAGGCTACCAGCCTGGCTGATTGGAGATGCTGATGATGGTTTTGGTTAGAGTGCTTTCCCCCTGGTCCCAGAGCAACAGGGAACACTGAGTCAGAGTGACAGACTGTGATATTTTGGCAGGATTTGGACAGGCAGCAGTGGCATCAGCGTAACCAGGTGAGAGGGAGAAGAGAGTAGAGGGTAGGACCATTAAAAAGGCATGAAACTCTCTTATTCCGACTCGATAAATATTCAGCAACAGACTGACCCTCTCATCCTCCTAAAGCTTGATATTCTGTCAGTAGTGTAGTTATTGGATTTTCCCTTCCACCCAGACGAATGTCAATGCTACAGGACTCAGTCTGCCTCCTCCTCCATGATCCCCTGGACTCTGAGAGGTCTCTCTCCCTGTCGCTCGCCCCTCCTCAGATCCAGGACAGAGAGGAGCGGAGGAGACGAGATCGGGAGGAGAAGGAGCGCTACGACGCCAAGCTGGAGGCTGAGATGAAGGCCTACGACCCCTGGGGGCGGGGCGGGGCCGGGGCCCCTCTTAGAGACGCCACGGGGAACCTCATCAGTAGGTCCTTCCTTAACCCAGCTATTCATTATTATATCTACCCAATTAGCTGATGCAGCGTTTTCTCACGGGATACAGCAGATAAAGTATCAGTCCAGTCTACGCTCATTCATAGACCTGAATGCATACTCAGCTGAATCGATCTCCCCGAAGCCTTTTAGTAGGTGTAGTCTTGGATCGGAGAGACTGGGTTTACCTGCAGCTGATTCAGCTGTCTCCATGTCTTCAGGTGATCTGCATCGTATGCACAGGACCAACGAGGATGCGTACATCAACCCCGAGTCCCGGAACAGGAAGCCTGCTGAGCCCCCCCCGGAGAGGAGCCACCCCCCCCCCAGAATAGAGGAGCCCTCGGCCCCCACCGTGTCAGGTACACCAGCCATCTCCTTCTCAGATCCACCACGACGGCTCCTAACAGAATAACAACACACGATAGCCCAGGTTGTGGGATTGTGGATCTATGTCCTTTGGTGAGCGTGTGCTGGTTTTCTCTGTCTGTCTCTCCAGGATCCTTGGTCCAGCCGTCACCCTTTGCCCGTGGCAACGTGTTCACAGACAAGCCCACAGCGCAGCAGCTTCATGATCAGGACGCGTACAAGGACTTCCTCCAAAAGCAGGTGAGCTCGAGGAACGAACCCTCAGGCACGTCCTCGAGGGAGACTCAAACCCCGCCCCCACGCCACGCCGGCAGGAAACGGTGTTAGCGAGCGCAGGCTGGGCGGCAACAACCCAAAGCGTGCGAGCCAAGGTCTGCGGTTGCTGCTGTTGTTGTTTACCTGGAACCTTCAGGAGGCGCTGAGGACTGGTACAGGCTGGTGTGGACTGGTGGTGGCAGGCTTGTTGTGATAGCAGGGAAGAAAACAGAAGGCGTGTGTTTGTGTTCTTGCGTACAGATTGAAGAGAAGAGGCGCAAGGAGGCGGAGTCCAGGGAACGGATGAGGAGGGAGGAGGAGAAGGAGGAGAGGAGGTTGGCGGAGCAGAGAGCTCTGATGCAGCAGGAGTACGAGCTGGAGCAGGAGAGGAAAAGACTCAAGGACCTGGAGGTGTGGAACGCCTCACAAACACCCCGCAGCGACACGCACACGCTCGTTCACATTGGGTCCGTGCGACGTGAAGCCACGGGCCTCGAAACGGCCTCCGATAGCAAACGCTTGCGGCCGCGGTTTTGTTTTTGCAGCAAAGTGCAAAGAACGAGGAGCTGATTCGCCAGGCTGAGGAGCGTCGCAGAGAGGCGGAGAGGAGGAGGAAGGAGGAGGAGGAGAGGGAGGCTGTCAGACTGCAGCAGGAGAGGCAGAGCAAGCAGGCCAGTCTGGCTCAGGTGAGATGATGCCAGAGAGCTGGAAGATGCCACAGAACCTCTCCTTTGCATCAAGCCTTCTGAAGGAGCTCCACCCTGTTGCTTTGTTCCCATCCAGAGAGTGCCATCCCCACCCATACCTGCCCTGCAGAAGAAACTGAACAAGCAGCCCCCCCCCAGACCCCCGTCCTCTGTCAGCCAGCTCTCCTTAAGGACTGCGTCTGTAAGTCAAGGCACACACACACACACACACACACACAGACTTGGGAACCAGCCCTGATTCATCTCTCCCCAGGAACATTCAATGTCAGCTTCACACTCTCCCCCAGTCCCTGCCAGACGAAACCAGCTTCGAGCCCCAGGTAAGAGCACTGACTCCTGGATGAATCCTCGGCCTGTAGCATCAAATCAGTCATGCAAAAAAATGTCTTGTCTATGACTGTCTCTCTCTCGCTCTCTGTATCTCGCTCTCTCTCTCTCACACGTGCGCGTGGTCCCTCCCTCTCCATCCGAAGACCAGCCCGGTGTGATCAGCGAGTTGTCAGCCATGCGCAGAAGGCTGCTGAGCGAGCGGAGGAGACTGGAGAAGCAGCTGGAGCAGACAGACAGGGCGGAGCCAGACACGCCCCTCCCTTCCAGGTAGTAGCCATCCCTCTCTTAAAACACCGGTATCCCTAGCGACACCCTAACACTCTCCACAGTTACAGCCTCGCTATTTATATTTGTATACAGCAGGTACATATTTGCGGTCGGGCAAAGGGAGCATGTTTGGAGCTTTGCCTGTTTGAGGGCTTTGTTGAGTTAGTAAGCAGCTTAGTCACAATGCACCATGCTTGGGGTTCTGTTGAAGAGCTCAGCTGTGCTTGAACATCTATGAGCCAGGTGCTGCGTCTGTATTCTCTAACAGCTCCCCGACCACAACAATACACTGTAATCCCCCCACACAGCCAAAGCCCTGGGTTTAGACCTAGACGGCCGTGTAATTGTTTATGAAGCGCTGTCTGATAAATATGCATGTAGAGCGATGATACCAATGAAGGTTTTGGCGGTGAGGAATACAATGCATGTCAGCGTGTGTAAACACGCGGAGCGTTCGGAGGGAGAGTGTGTCCCTTGACGTCCCTCTGCCCTCCACAGCCACCGACGGCGCCCCCCTGTGGACGTGTTTGACATGGCGCGCCTCCGAGCCCAGCTGGCCCGGAGAGCCTCGTCTGGGGCCGCACCTGCCGTCGTCCACGGCAACACGCAGAACATCAGGGAGTTCAACCAGCTCAAGTACCGCGGTGAGAGCTCCTCCACGCATCCGCCGCCACTTACAGCTGCACATCCCGTCCCCTCCTCCCTGCACCTGCACATCAGACAGCCATCGCTGCAAATATACTCCTTTTAGATCCGATCGGTATTTATTTGGGATAATCCAGTTGGTAAATCTCTTTGTGTGGCGTCCGGGTGAACTGGAAGGTTTCCAGTCCGGTCGTCGTGATAGAATGAAGGCTGTTCATCAGAGATCCAGAGGCTGGTCCTGCTTAGGGGAGGCCCATGCTGGCTGCGGCCTGACTGGGCCAGGAAGCGGACGCTCATCCTAGCTGGACTCGCCAGGGATGATTTGGCAGCAGTGTCGAGAGAGGAGGCAGGGGAAAGGAGAGACGGAGAGTGTGAGATGGATAAAAGAGAGACATAAGAGATGGATAAGAGTTGATAAAACAGCAATTTACCCCAACTGACTCGCAGGTATCGCATGCAAGTGGAAATCGCGCAGCCAATCACAAGGTTATAAACGACCCTCCCTCTGCTAGGGGATCTGTCTGTCTCATCAAGGCTGTCTACTGTGCTGTGACCTCACACAGCGCCCCAACGCAACCAAAGACACAGGCCTTATTTACACCAAAGTGAGTCTGTAATAGTATTGGGTTAGGGGAGGGGGCGGGTTTGTCACCCTGCAGTCAGAGCTTGAGATTGGACTGCCACTCAGCCGTGGCTCGGAGCAGCTCCAGGAGCAACCAGACACTAAGCTGTCGCTCTCCCCTCCTCCTCCACCCTCACACACACCTGAGCTGTGTCTCTTGAACAGTAGTCTCTCTCTCCTCCGCCCTCACACACACCTGGGCTGTGTCTCTTGAACAGCTGTCTCTTGAACAGCAGTCTGTCCCCCTCTCCTCCACCTTCACACACACACTGAGAAGAAGCGAGAGGTTTCAGTGCTCAGCTCCTCTCATTCGTGGTCTGGAAGAAAGATTGCAGAGAGCAGGAAGCTGTTGAAGAAGAGGAGCGCCCCCCCCCAGCCCCTGGGCTAGCCGCAGGACCACAACTACAGACTGTACAGTTGCTTAGTCATCATGGCGCTACGGTGATCCAGACACCGTTATGCAGGAGGGAGGGGGAGTGGTGATGGGGCTATTGAAAACCAGACAACTCTTTCCTCAGGGATAAGAACCTCTCCTACCATAAAAGGTGGGCGTCGACCATCAATTCGATCTGGGCCCCAGTGGACCTGATGCCCTCCTGGCTCTGCTTCTCCTTCTGTCATCGTCATGGGCGCCAGATCCAAAACGCCTGGCTGAGTGGTGTTAGAGGAGGGGATCCGCTGATATGGGCTTGTGTGTGTCCATCTATAACCCTGTCACCGTAGCATCCTGCATCCCATAATGAGTCCCTTGTGTGTGCGTCCAGGGACTGAGGTGTGTGTGTGTGTGTGTCCGTCCCAGACAGCGCGTCCCGTGAGGAGGTGCGTCAGGTGTACCCAGACCCCCCTGCTGACGAGCGCAGCCTGGACATCCAGCAGCAGGCTCTGCTGAGGGAGCAGCAACGCACCCTCAGGACCCTCAGACAGAGGGGGGGGGACGGTCAGTGTGGTGCACACGCACACACACACACAGGCAGATATACACACACTCATGCACACACACATGCACACACACTTGCACACACATGCGCGCACACACCACACACTCAGACAGATACGCACACACTCACTCCTCTCAGCTCTCTTCTCTGCTCTCTCCTCTCCTCTCTTCTCTCTGCTCTCTGCTCTCTCCTCTGCTCTCTCCTCTCTGCTGTCTGTGTTGCTGTGTCTGACTTCCTACTCCTCCACCTTCCCCAGACGTCTTTGAGCCATCACCTGACGAGAGACAGAAAGTTCACCTGCCGGTGAGTTTGTCCATGTTTCCCCCTCTATAGGAGGAGTCATATCCTATCATCTGACAGGATGAATAATAGAACTAGCTGGCTTTTGTTCTGTCTGTGCTTAACCAGGGTTCTACTTACGTTCCACCCATGTTCTACCTGGGTTCTCTTTTCCAGAGGGAGAAGCCTGACCACAGCTACCACCGCTTGACAGCTCTGGGATCAGACGGCGCTTTTATCGGTGATCCTCGCCACACATGATCTGCGTTTGCAAACACGTGTGGTTACTAGCGTCAGTGACAGGACAGCCCCGTCTAGGAGGATGATGATAGAATAGATGGCAGGATATTACTCTGCACCATACAGCTTCATCTTTTGCTTCTCCCAGGCAAGGCTCTATAGTGATGCTGCAGAGAAGAATACATGCTGTAATGGACTGTAACTGTAATGGTTAAAAAGAGAGCGGAAAAAAGCTTGGTTGTAGACGTAGTTATAGACATACAGGCAGCAGACTACAGCGGGACGCGATGCTGCAGCAGAAAGCCTTTCGGGGCCTGGGTAGAGAGCCTGTTGAGACGCGGCCAAAGCAAATGTGGCACATGCCACGGCTTGTCGCCCACGCAGCTGGTGTTGGTGCTGGAGGAGGTGGGGAGAGGAGGCCTACAGTAGCTGGTGTT
>BROE01000024.1:11280427-11291455 GCA_036571765.1 Plecoglossus altivelis | reverse complement strand
GGAGCCAGCAGAGATGTCTGCAGCGCAGGTGGTTCAGAGAGGGTACTGACCCAGGCCCAGGTACTCGTCGTTGTTCTGCTCCTTGGTGCTGCTGATGAAGCCCTCCTTCCCCCTCACGGTCCCTGAGATGTAGCGAGCCTTCACCCCTGTCCCTATCAGCTGGGCTAGCTCCAGCTGACTGATGCACTTCATGATCTGCTCGCACACACACAGGGACACACTGCTGCTCACAGCTGATGCACCAGAGAGGGGGGGGGGGCTAGCGGACGTCACAGACACAGCGGAGAGGGACCAGGCGAGGGGTGGAGGGGGAGGGTGGAGGGGGGGAAGGAGATGGATTGAGAGCGGACAGAAGAGATTGAGGGAGATAGGTAGCGAAAGAGGAATTTAGACAGGAAGTGAGATAGAGACAAGTGATAGGGAGACTGTGACAGAGCAGGAGAGATTGAGAGACTTAAGATACAGAGAGAGAGTCAAAGAGAGAGTGAGTGTGTGTGTGTAAAAGGGAGGGAAACAGAGGGAAATAGAGAGAGAGAGAGAGAAAGAAAGAGAGAGAAAGAGAGAGAAAGAGAGAAAAGAGAGAGAGAGAACGAGCTGTGCGGTGTTAGAAAGAGAGCTTGTCCACAGGAGGGGTGGCAGGTGTGGCTAACCTCGTGCCAGGAGTGGCCCAGGTAGTTGCCGTCGGTGTGGGCTACAGTGATCAGGGTCTTGATGGTGTCGATGTTCTTCTGCTTCATCTCTGTGATGCCTGAGCTGGCAGTGAGCAGCGTGAACCTGGCCAGGGCCTGAACATACGCATCCCGCTCCAGCTAGAGAGAGGAGGGGAGAGAGAGAGAGGGAGAGAGCAGGGAGAGAGAGAGGGAGGGAGAGAGAAAGGGAGGGAGGGAGGAGGGAGAGAGAGAGAGAGAGAGGGAGGGAGACAGAGAGGAGGGAGGGAGGAGGGGAGAAAGAGGGAGAGAGAGGGAGAGAGAGAGAGAAGGAGAGAGGGAGACAGCGAGGAGAGAGAGAGAGAAGAGAGAGGAAAGAAAAGAGGGTGCGAGAATCAGAGAGAGAAACAGAATGATTTGCATTCCCGTTTGCATTTCATTACAACACGCGCACCACTACAGCGTGAAACCCTTTAGTACTTGTGCTCTCCGCAGTACCGCAGGGTGCAGATGGTGCGGGGGGTTACCTGGATGGTGAAGATGCAGGCTATCCTGATGGCAAAGCGGATACCCTCCAGACAGAGGAAGGCCACCTCAGTGTCATCGCAGTCCTGCAGGCCCACGCTGAAGGCTGCCAGGAAGGGCGTCCACGCCAGCTGTGATGAAGACATGACGCAGGCTGCAGGGCTGGGACACACTTCATACACGCTGATGCATTCTAACAACCCTTGAAATGGGTCTGAAAATACTGTGTGTGTGTTACCTTGAACATGAGTTCTAGGTGTAAGTGTGCGTGTGTGTGTTTTACCTTGAACATGAGTCATGAGTTCTAGGTGTGTGTAACTGTGCGTGTGAGTGTGTTACCTTGAACATGGGCCTGACATGCTCCAGGTGTGTGTGTGTGTGTGTGTGTGTATGTGTGTGTGTTACCTTGAACATGGGCCTGACATGCTCCAGCTGTGTGTGTGTGTGTGTTACCTTGAACATGGGCCTGACATGCTCCAGGTGTGTGTGTGTGTTACCTTGAACATGGGCCTGACATGCTCCAGGTGTGTGTGTGTGTGTTACCTTGAACATGGGCCTGACGTGCTCCAGGTGCGTAGCGGAGGTGAAGGGAGCCTGCACATGACTGACCGCCTCCATCAGAGCCTTGGCTGTTTTGGCCATCTGCTCCATCTCTACATTATAGAGCAGCCGTCTCTGCTTCTCACTGGCCACACCTGACAACACCAGCACAACCTTCATACAACCACACCTGACAACACCAGCACAACCTTCACACAACCTTCATACAACCACACCTGACAACACCAGCACAACGTTCACACAACCCTCATGCAACCACACCTGATAACACCAGCACAACTATTACACAACCTTCCCACAACCACACCTAACTGAGGGACAAAAGATCCTCAATCTCTAGTTTGTCTACCACCATGTCTGTGATGTCATCTTTAATACAGCACGTGACATCATATCTTCTGTGCACAACTTTTCTTATTCAACAAAGATCTCAAAACTTTCATACTTAGCAATCCGCTAAGCAATCTAATCCAAATCCAAATCTTTTTAAGTCTTTGAGTCTGATGGAAATTCAATAGGCTGCACACAGGCACCAGATGAAGAACGCGGGATTACATCTGGAGATGGTAACTTGCCACAGATCTATTGCTTCTACAAATGGCCCTTTAATACTGTCGACTGTGAGCAGAATTGTCATTTGACACGCTCAATTTCAGACTGTAATGACATTCTTATCGTGTCTGATGGGGGGTGGGAGGGAGGGAGGATAGACTCACTCTGCTTGCTGGATTTGAGAGTGAGCTCCTTAGTCTCCTTCATGGCGATCTTCTTGCCGGCGATCTCGTCATAGATGGCCGACAGGTAGTCCTCCGGCAGGTCCTTGCTGTCGTTGATGCCTCTGTTCATCTTGATGTACTGCTCCTTCGTCATCTTGTTCTTCACCTTTGGAGAGGGAGGAGGGACGGAGGCCACGCGTCACAAACTGAAGGGACCGACATCACTTCCTTGTGGTACTTCGTTTCAGGAGCTGATTGAGTTTGAGATTCTTAGGGGCGTTTGGTTTCCTTGGCAGAAGCCAGCGCAGGCTGTGGGGTGTACTGTACCTGCGGACTGTGAAGGTCTGTTGTCAGCATGATGATGGAGTAGGCAAGGACGTAGGCGGTGTCTGCACTCGCAAACAAGGTTTGCCTGAGGGATGAGCGAGAGAGAAAGAGAGAAAGAGAGAGAGAGGGGAAAAACGGTTGGTAAACGCAGATGAACAGACTCGGCTCCAGATGTTGTTCACATTTCGGCAAAGGCTTATTCCGTTTGTCCTGACGTCTACCCTCAGGTTCCATCGTTTACACGGAGATCAGACGTGTCTTAGCGTCTTAGGCGTGCCCGCGCTCACCCCTGGTTGCACTCCAGGTATCTGGCAGCAAACTTCTCCATGAGCCTGTCGATCTTCTGGGCCTCCCCGGGCAGACGGAAGCCCTCCAGGAAGATCCGGAGAGCTGACACAAAGTCCTTCCCCTGGAAGTCCATCTGGTCCACGTAGGCGTACATCACTTCCTTGTTGAACCTGTCGTTGTCCCCCAGGAATTCCCCTACCTGAGTCTGAGAGAAGAAGAAGCCACGACAACAGAAGAAGAAGAGAGGAGATAAGAAGAGAAAGATGGGAGACAGAAAAGGAGAACGAAAAATCACGGACGGAAAAAGCAAGTCCTGGTCTGACTTTGGTCCTCTCATCCACTCCAAGTGCTACTCCATGACACCCAATTAGCCCTCGCTGTCTTGACGCGCCTCTCCCCTTACAGAGAAAGGCGCCGTGACGGGAAACCATTAATGACTCTGGTTTACAGTAAAGCAGAGTGCTGATGTGTTAAATACACGTTGAGCCCTCTGCTCGGAGGACTCAGGCAGCTGCTGAAGAGCCCTTGTTGCACCGCACATGCTCGAGAACGCTCATTAACGCACTTTATCACTGCATATGGAGGCGCCCTCAGGGCTGGCCAATCAGCCGAGAGCACTGGAGTCGTTAGGATAAACATTTGTGCCGGGTAGAGGGCTTCAAATTGCCTGAGTGTGGGAGGATGGGAGAGAGGAATGGAGAGATGGGAGGGGGGAATGGAGAGATGGGAGGGGGGAATTGAGAGATGAGAGGGGGGAAGGCAGAGATGGGAGGGAGAAAGGGATTAGAGGAAGGGATGGGATGGAGGGATAGAGGGAAGGAGGTAGGGAGGGATGGAGGAAGAGAGGAAGGGAGGGAGAGAGGGATGGATGGAGGGAGGGAGGGAGGGTGGGAGAGAGGGATGGAGCGAGAGAGGTAGGGAGGAAGGGTGGGAGAGAGGGATGGAGGGAGGGAGGGTTGTAAAGGCTGAGTCTTGGGCCGTGTCTATGGGATGTGTCGGATCCCTTCAGCTGTGTGGAGGGCAGACGCAGGAGCAGCAGACTCGAATGACTTAGTGTGGGTATTTACTTATTTAGAGCTCTGCTCATCCTCATCCGGAGCGAGAGAGAGAGAGAGAGTATGTGAAACGGTACGTCTCTGTGTGTGTACGGTTGAGTAAACCGTAAAGCTGCTCTTTACCGAGTCAAGCCTCTCCTCCTGATGCAGGAACTGAGCAAGGTCCTCCGGGGTGGTTCCCAGCATGCCTTGCTCTTGTAGGTACTGGATGCCCCTCTTTGGTTTCTTGTTGAACCTGGGGGTTAACCAGAGTTAAAGGGTTAACAGCTACAGCGCAAACAAATTAGATGAAAGGTCACAGATCCTTCTTCGTGGACAAACAACTAGAACTGGAGAGTGTTTGTGAGGAGGTTGTGTGTGTGTATGCGGATGTTTTTGTGTGTGTGTGTGCATGTGCATGTGTGTGTGTGCGTCTCACTCACAGGTCAATGCCCTGCTCGATGATCTCTTTCTGCTGTTTGAGAACCTCAAACTGTTCAGGGTTGTCCGTGCCGGACATCTGCGTGCTGTAGCTGCCGATACCAGACGAGGCTGTGGAGTCCAGGGAGTTGATGCTACCGTAGCGGTTGATGCTCTCTGGGGCCTTGGTCTCCATCGTCTCCTGCTCGGAGGGTTTCTCCTGACCTGCACGGGTGGAGGGGGACGAGGTGGAGGAAGAGAGGGTGTTGGGGGAGGAAAATGAGAGCAGCTTCTGGTATTTCCCCAGAGAAAGAGACAGAACTTTTCAGTTGAAACCGCTTTTTCATTTCGAATTCTTTTTTTTTTTTTTCCTTTTTTTTCCCCTCTCTCTCGCTCGGTTGAGAGCTCAGGCGTGGAAGATGTTAATCTAGTCTGTGGCGAAATGGAGAAGTAAATGTGGAGGAGGAACCTACTGTCCATCATCGAAAGAGAGACAGGATGACCTCAAGGCTTTTGTATAGGTGTTACATTGGTTGCTGTCTGCTACAGTGAGCCAGTTGGCACACACACGCCGTGTTGAGAGGTTGAAAGGACATTAAAAAGGTCCGTTATGTAAGAACGCTGCTGGCAGAACGTGAGCAGGAGAACCTAGGCGGAGGTGGGGGAGGGAGCTGCTGTTTTCACCCGCCTGGAACGGCAGGGCAGGGCAGGGCAGAGAAGGGCAGGGCAGGGCAGGGCAGAGAAGGGCAGGGCAGGGCAGAGAATGGCAGGGCAGGGCAGGGCAAGGCAGAGAATGGCAGGGCAGGGCAGGGCAGCCTGGACTCTAACAGACATTGTGCTCTAGCCAAGGGATCTTATTACCCCCCCATCGGAAACTCTGTGAAACATTCAGGGCATTGTCACTGTAACGTGAGCTGGCAGGACGAGAGAGAGAGAGACAAAGAGAGAAAAAGAGAGAGAGACAGATAGAGAAAGAGAGAGAGACAGAGACAGAGACTGACAGAGGAGCAGGGAGAAGAAGAACTCATAGTGTCACTAAGTACTCATCTTTATAAGAGCAAATTACATTCTCTCATAATCTACGATGTAGACTATCCTAACTTAACATATAACCAATTTAAAATGACTGAACATATTGCAACAACTATATAAAAAACACAAACATCAAAGCCACGGTCTGTTTTTGTAACTCTGGCAAGACTAGAGTCCTCGAGTGGTTTCTTAAGGTTGCTAATGCTAATAGAGAACCGGCAGCTAGGGATTGTAAATGCACACGGGTCTATTCACAGTCACATTAAGCCACCCCTCTTTTGAACTAAGCCACTGACACGACTGGTACAGTTTTCCACACGAACCCATCCACCAAACACCACACAACTTTCTACTATTACCTGCTCTCCCTTTGAAGTCCGCCCAGAAAGATAAAGAACAAAAGGTGTGATAAGCCAATGTTAAAAGCGAGATGGGAGCAAAGAAATCCCTACTCTCTACTCTAATGATGTGAGGTGTCATTTCAAACACATTTACATCTTGTAAAATGACACACAATTAGTTCAACACAAAGAGAAGACCGCCATTAGACCCTTCCCTGTTAAATAAAATAATGATGGGGGGGGGGGGATCGCTCTGTAATGTTTTAGCCAAGGTACGTGTTGGTTGCGGTCGCTGTCTGGGACTTCCTAGTCTTCTGGAGAGCCAGCAGTTAGCCTCAGGCTAGCCCCAGGGTTTTTCCAGTGCATACATCTCAAACCCTCTGATAATCCCCCATGGTAATAGAGTCCCCCTCATCGCTATCAGCTCCCTGCAGTCAGCAGGCGCCAATGGCAGGTCACACTGGCTCAAGCACTGTCTGTCACGGCCGTGTGCTACATCAAGGACCAACACCAGAGCTGTGCTATATTAGCCTTCTCCAGTTGAATTAGCCTGTCTGCGTTAGCCTCTGGACTTCTGACTGATAGCCTGTTCTCTCAGGGTCTGTGCTAGAAAAGCCTGATGAATGCCAGCTCTGTGTCCCAGGACATTGGCCGCCCTGATTGAATGCTAACCTTCGATCTCCAAACCTGTGCTGTCGATGCTGAAGTATGTTATCCTCTCATCTAACCCCAGTTGACTCCAGTGATATAGAGCCGCCACGAGCTGTCAGCCCTGGGAAAGATCCGCTAACTCTCTGATCACAATTTGAACATTCAGATAATTCTGATCTTTCTAGCTACGGCTCTCCAGATTGTTGTTAAAAAGACATGAGGCATTACATTATCCGACCATAGGGAACACATTTGACAGACTAATTGTTTTCCTGTTAACATTAACGACTTGCAATCAACCAGACAATCGGATATTTGGGAACTTTGTAATTATGTTGCTAAAAATGGTTAGCTAGCTAGCTAGCTAGCCAAGCTGGCGTCACTTCTCAATTCCGCGTTAGCTGGTGATAGCTAGTTACGTTTAAGGTGTCATTTAAATAGCCTAAACCGTACCATCGTAATAGTCGTTGAAGCTTGTAACATACAGTATGACATGTTTTGCAAATATTTTATCAACCTTTTGAAACTTTTTGTCACAGATTTCCCGACTGTTTGAGACTTTTTCAAAACTAACTGCTGCTATAGATTATGTCTATATATGGTCACGAACACCGTGCAGGACTACAATGTTGGGCCACCAACAGAATGGTAATGGGTCCTCCGACAGACTAGTGTTGGGTTAGTCTCTCACCAAGGCTGGTCTGGGAATTGGGGTTGACGTACTGGTCCTTGCTCCACTCCACCATACACTTGAGGATAGACACTAGGCACTCCAAGCCTTTCTTTCTCAGGGTTAACTCCTGCAAGGCACAGCCACAAGTCAGTAACTCATTTAAGCAGCTAAAAACAATACATGAGTTCATTTAGCCAGACAGTCAGTCAGCCGGCTGTAGCCAGCCAGCCAACCGACCAGTCAGTCAATCAGTCAGTCAGTCAGTCAGTCAGTCAATCAGTCAATCAATCTGTCTGTCAGTCAGTCAGTCAATCAATCAGTCAGTCAGACAGTCAATCAATCAATCAGTCAGTCAGTCAATCAATCAGTCAGTCAGTCAGTCAATCAATCAGTCAGTCAGTCAGTCAATCAATCAGTCAGTCAGTCAGTCAGTCAGTAAATCAGTCAGTCAATCAAACGGTCAATCAGTCAGTCAATCAGTCAGTCATTCAGCCAGTCTCACCTGAAGAGGTGTTGTGCCCAGCTCATGGCCTGCCCTGCCCTGGGCTATTTTAGAGAGGTCATTCACCAACCTCTCAAAGATATTAGCAGCATTTAAGTCACAATCATAGTTCACATAAATATCCACCACACTCTGAGCATCTGAGGAATAAAAGAGAGAGAAAACAATGTAAAATATATATTTAAAAAACACACAGATCGATCCGCATTTATTTCAGGTTATATAACAAGACACTTCCATACACACCTGCACATATTCTAGTCAGGGTCTGTATGACCATCCATTTGTGGTCGTAGGAGCTTGTGGATGTTTCTAGAATGTACAGAAAGATCTCCTTAAAGAACACCTGCAGAGAAAAGCAGAACGGGACCAACTAACGATGAGAAAGGTGAATAAATCTTCATAAATACACCTGCTCAGTTAGTCTTGAACGCTCGCTGCCACATCCTCTCAACTGATTGGTCATTTCAGACAGCTCCACACATTAGTCTCCACTAAAAACAAATGTGATTTTTACAGGTGCAAAGAGAGGAGATCAAGCCATCAACTTCAGTCTGGGGAAATGTTATAGGCTGAGCTCACAGTGGAACTGGACTATAAATCAGCACCACTGGCAGCAAACAGGTCATATGGAAACTCATTCGCACTGAGGCAGAACTAGTATTACAGCCACTCAGTCATAAACTCCATCTCCCATAAATCACCCTTGTCAGCTGCCAACTGTATTGAGAGATTGTGTCAACATGTCAATATCAAAACATACGAGGGCTTTACGACATTGGGGAGGGGAAGGGAATAGGCCTGGAAGATGGGAGTGACAGACGTTCAGGAACTAAACACTGTGGGGAGGGAGAGTGATTGTGAGTCTCAATAACAAAAGGACTCAGGCAGAATACTAAGGGGTAAATAACGGTGTACCTACCTCAATCTGCATCTTGAGATGGGTTTTGAAGTGGGAGAGCAGGGTGAGGAAGATGGAGAGGGAGAGTTCGAAGACCTCCGGCACGGACGAGACCCCGTTCTTGGACAGCGCCACGCACAGGTACTGCTTGATGGCGTTGATGAACATCTCGTTGGTCTTGAAGACGGGCCCGGCGTTCTGCAGGATGGACAGGAGCAGCTGCAGGGAGAGAACCTTAGAACGAAGCTCGTGGGACCTAAGAGGGGGGAAGAGAGAGAGACAGAGACAGAGAGAGAGACAGAGAGAGACAGAGACAGAGAGACAGAGACAGAGAGACAGAGAGACACAGAGAGAGACAGACAGAGAGAGAGACAGACAGAGACAGAGAGAGACAGGGAGAGACAGAGACAGAGAGAGAGATTGAGAGAAAGAGAGAGAGAGACAGAAAGAGACAGAGAGGAAGAGAGAGGGGGGTTACATTCATATTGAGCTTTAAAACCCAGTCTGAATTTCAGGAGGAAGGAAGTCAAGGTTGCAGATCTAAAGCAGGGTCAGTCCTGCTGGATGGCCAGTAAAACTTTAGGCATGAGAGGACACAGAAAGAAAAGACAGTATTTAGAAAATATTGAGAGAGACTGGTAGATAATGGGAGACTGGTAGATAATGGGAGACTGGTAGATAATGCAGGACTGGTAGATAATGGGAGACTGGTAGATAATGCGGGACTGGTAGTGTGTGTGTGTGGCGATAAACATGAAGCTCCATTGTTAAAATGTGTGCTACAGTATAATACCATCTCACTGGACTAATCAGCCTCTGAAACCACTTCCTTATTGACCCTATGATGGAAGATGATAATCTGATGGTAACCACAGCAACGCAATCAATCTTCACCACAACAACAGCATCCTTGAGTTTAATGCGTTTGTCTGAATGTTTGAGTTTCGTTTCCTCCGAAAACAACTTTAGTGTGACATGCTCCACCTTTTAAGGTTTTCTGCAGTCAGATGAGGATGGGTGTGACACACAGAACTATACCCCTGCAACTCTAAATCATAGCAAAATAGTCCCTCCCTGCATGAGGTAAACACTTAATCATTTAGGCTGCAGCAATACTGGGAAGCAGCTCGTGGGACCTAAGAGGGGGGAAGAGAGAGAGAGAGAGAGAGAGAGAAAGAGAGAGAGAGAGAGAGAGAGAGACAGAGAGAGACAGAGAGAGACAGAGAGAGAGAGACAGAGAGAGAGAGAGGGGGGAGGGGTTACATTCATATTGAGTTTTAAAACTCTGAATTTCAGGAGGAAGTAAGTAACAAAAGAAACCAAACAAACGTACACCTCGGTACAGAACATTTCAGCTTCTCCCTCAGATAGACTGAAGATTCCAACGTTAGATTTTGAAAGGAATAAAAACCCTATTTCAGATGTGCACCGTGTTCTATGAGCGAGATGAGAGATGCACTTTCGATCCAATCTTTTTCATTTTAATTCAACAAATTATCGCATATTTTATTCCTTACGTCGACATATTCCCAAGCCTTTTTAATCAAGTGTCTGTTTGAGGCTACACAGCAAGTGTTAACCAGATAACAGCTCTGGGTGTAGCTGTGTGCGCATGGCTGTGTAGCTAGGTGGCTGTGTGTGTGGCTGTGTGGCTGTGTGGCTGTGTGTGTGGCTGTATGTGTGGTGTTTGTGTGTGGCTGTGTGTGTGGCTGTGTGTGTTTGCAGTAGCTATCAGCCACAGCAGTCTTGGTGTTAATCTCAGAGAGTGAAAAGGCCTCTGTCTGACAATGACATAGCACATCACTGATCACTGCTACTGTGACAAAGCCTTCCTCCCTGTCGTCCCTGACAACACACAGACACGCACGCAAGCACACAGAGGCAAACTGGGAACACAAGATCCATAGGGTAATAGTATGACGTCAAACTAAAGACAATCAGAACTAAGTTACTAACAGAAATCAGACTGATGAAATACGAATACACCGCATTCAGCAAATCAGATGTCATTACACTGCATTGAGTTGAGAAAAACCATAGGAAACCCAAACCCAATCTTCTTCCTATTGGGTCAAGGCAAAATGAAATTACATCTGGCCTCTCTAGAAGTGCTGTGAGGCAGAGGAAACAGGCTGTCTTATCTATAAATAAATAAATAAAAACCCACTGTCTTGTACAGACAAGCGTTTACAGGATGTAAGCGGCAGCCAGGTCTCTTACTTGGGGTCCGGCGGTCCGTCAGACAAGGGCTTCATGGAGAGCTTGCAGAGGGAGCGGAACACCAGGAAGGCATCCTTCTGGAGGATGTGGGAGAACTTGGCTCCAGGGACTGGGCCTGGGTTTGCCCCTGACTCCTGAGGTAAACACACAACACATGGATGACTTCTCAACTTTTCTTAAGGCGGGGAAT
>BROE01000024.1:11247154-11279973 GCA_036571765.1 Plecoglossus altivelis | reverse complement strand
CGTCACCTCCTTCTACCTCTCCTCTTTCAACTCTTTTCTCATATTTCATGGTCCCTTTTACCCGTAATCTCGACAGTCCCTATCCACCTAACCTTTCGTTACATCCTTGCTCGTGCTTCACTACATCCTCCTTCCCTTCTCCTCTCTCAGCTCTCACCTTCTCTCCTCCTCCTCTGTATTCGGGGGTTTCAATTTCCATTGGTGTGTCGCCGAATACCACTTAGATCATACAAAACCGGTATCGTCTAACTCTTATCGTCCTTTCATAAACTACTTCCTGAATCTTGCATCGCTCGTCGTCCCCGACTAGGAGTCCTGTCTGTTTCACTTTGCACACATGCGCAGGCAATATAGGTTGTATGTCTGAGTTCTACTGATTTTGATATAGAATTTGTGCTCTTGTTATATGTTGAGCTCAGTAATCCTGTAACGAGAGGTCATGAACGCTTGTAGACTCTAGGAGATGAAATGAGGTTATAATTTTCCGACTCGACATCAGCCACGTCAATCCAGCCTTGATATGCGTATGCATGCGCTGTGGAGGCTGTGGTATCCCAGTAGAGATAGAAGCTGTTTGCACAACAAATTTGTAACAGAGAAGTGCCGCAGGCATCCCGAGACATTAGAAGAGACCTCGCAAGGCCCTGCCTTGAAACGCTAAGTCCGCGGCGGCCATGCTGAACGTCAGTACAGAGGCAGACTAACCTAAGGCTTCGCAGGTCTTGCCCTTTTCACCATGACACGCTGAAAACTGTATTTATGCATGAATTTTTTGGGGCCTCAACAGCATTAATATGCGTGTATCTAGAGGACAGCATAGCAACATCTTGAGGCGAATAGGTCCAAAAATATTCTACACACTTAGTTCTAAAAATGTCAACGCGTCATTTGCAGTGGGATGCTTTCTCTTCACTTTCATATTGTGAATTCTACTTCCAAAGCACATTTCGCCTCTGGCTGCAACACAAAAACAGGAAAACAAAAACTGCAAAACCGGCGCCAATCCATTACTGTAGAAAAACGACACGGGCTGTTGCCATGGCGACGGCCAGGTGGGCTTCTCACCTGCGTGTCATTGGATGAGACTGACAGCCTGTCGTCGGGCAGAGACGGCGGGAAGCTGGCGGAGATGGGCGTGCCGGGGATGCCGTTGGTGTGGACGTTCTCGCTGTCGCTTCCAAGGCCGGTCTCGTCTTCCAGGGAGTTCGGCCTGCCCTCCGTGACGACCTCCGTCCCCTCGCCCTCTCCTCGCTCGCCCTCTCCTCGCTCGCCCTCTCCTCGCTCGCCCTCGCCAGCGGCCTCCTTGGTTTCAGAACACAGACTCCCTGGGTCCAGGCAGTGTCCTTTGGGATAGTTAATCATGTCTAGGTAAAGACAGAACTCTCTTTCACTCAAATGAACAAGTGAGTAAAACCAAACAAAGGAACTTGAAGGCTACAAGTCTTTAAGAATATATTTACCTGATTTATTATAATATTCATCAAATATATGAAGGTAGTATTGCATGTAACACACCACACAAACCGAACAGAGCCCAGGAAGCAAAATGGCCGTCGTAGTTTGTGTGTGGACATGTGGTGGAGCTCACCTCCTGCCACCGTGTTCACCACATCTCGGAGGACGCTCTGCACGATCTCCTGCGCCTTCTCCTCGTAGTTGGGCGTCTCCTCCTCGCCCGCCTTCGCATAAGGCTGGGTCAGGTCTGAGTGGGTCAGGTCTGAGTGGGTCAGGTCTGAGGGCCAAGCAGGACTTTCAATCAACACGGACCAGAAACCAACGTAGGTAATGTTGATACAGAAGGCACCACACCACAAACCTGCGTTTTTTCAAAGCCAGATAGTCTGAAAACAACAATTTTCATCAAATAATTTGCTCTTTCGTCTGCGTGCTCTGCACTTTATATTTATTACTTTCTCTCAAGGCTGATCAAATAATTTCTGCATTAACCTGTACACTGCTGGATGTATTGGAGAGAAAATATCATCATTTTCTGTCCTGAAGACCAAACAAAAACGTCACGGCCGAGTCTCTTTTACATAAACCTTTCCTCACAGCTGCATAGAATCACAGGAATAATCACAGACCCTGTGTCATCAAACATCCTCCACAGCATGGACTGATTTCTGCACCATTTGGAATGAGAGTGTGTGTGTGTGTGTGTTAGAGAGAGAGAGAGAGAGAGTGTGTATGTATGAGAGAGTGTGTTTGAGAGAGTGTGTGAGTGAGAGAGTGAATGTGTGTGTGAGATACAGTGTGTGTGAGTGAGAGAGTGTGAGAGAGAGAGAGTGAGTGCGTATGTGTGTGTGAGAGAGAGACAGTGAGTTCGTATGTGTGTGTGTGTGAGAGAGCGAGGGCACAAGCCGCAGCGTGCTGTAGACTCACTCTGGGCCGCCAGGGTGGCCTGGTCAACCTCCGTCTCCTCGTCTTCCGCCCTGCAAGGCTCCGAGCCGTTCTCTGGGTCAGGGCTCTCGTAGACGGGGCCCTGCTCCTCCTGGGGCACTGGGTCCCCCGGGCCAGCGGCTCCTCCCAGGGGAGTCGGGGTGGAGGGTGTGGAGGGGGCCGAGGTGGAGGGTGTGGAGGAGGCCGGAGTGGTGATGGTGGTGGGGGTGGTCGGACCGTTGGGCTCCAGGGCCGGGCCCTTGGCTGGGGGGTGGACGTGGCCCTGCAGCCCTGGGGAGTCTGGTTCCTGCTGCTGGGTGGCTGGAGACTGTCTGTGTCTGTCCCTCTCCAACTGCTTAGCCTCTTGGAGCTGGTGAGGGGAGGGGAGTTTAAACACAACGATACAAGCAGACACCCGGCACACACACAAAAACACACACGCAAACAGGCAACAACAAGAAAAAAAGAAGTAAACACAAACACACAACAATGTGTTAACAATGTGCAGAAACTCGTTATACCAATTACAAGCTTGGACTAACTCTAACAATCCCCTACAGAGAGTCAGGGCCACGGTCTGCTCCAGTATGCTACGACAGGAGCAGAACAGCAGATTGGACCCACAGGGTTCCAGGGAGAACAATACTGACGTTCCCCTGGGCTCAGGGTCGTGTGTGTGTGTGTGTGTGTGTGTGTATGAGTGATGGAGGACTCATACTGCAGTATCGGACATGCTTCGGAAAGACTGACGAGTCACACTGTGAAATCACTCCATGCTTGCTTATGTAAACGGGTCTATTTCAGGGCACAGAGGGCTGGAAGTGTATTTTTGGTCTAAATTCTCATACCACACGTACTCCTGGGTGATCATTTAGGCAGAGTTACTACACCACTTGAGTTTGTAGAACATGAGAAACTGACCCAAAGCGTTCCTCTACTGTAACTCAACTGCAATTTCAAGCAGATGGACTCTTTTATAAGGCTAAAAACCATGGCTGTAAACCATGATGTTCTTGATATGATTTCGAACGCTTCGTCTTGCTAAGTTTCTGATCACGGCACATGCCGACCAATCAGAGACAGGAGCCATCCATTCCAAGCACTGAAGATGCAGATGTTTTGGGTTGAGCCGAGCCGCAGTAGAACGGCCAGCGGACGGGGTCAGTCCAGGTGCAGACGCATCACAGAAACATCCAACAAACGAAGAGGAACTTGAAATGATTCGTGTTTGAAATGAAAATATGTAGTGGAAAAACGACACAACTGTAATAATCTTAGAACTGCACACTTCCTTCCAAATACAAAGGAATTTTATACATCACCTCCATCGCACATATGTCTAACTTATACCTAACCGGTTTATATTTTATATCGATTTTTAAAAAATCATCGTTCAATACAATTGCTCCATCTAATTTAACAAGTAACTACAATCGCATTACAATTTAATGCCGGGGGCTAGATTTAATAGCACAGGTTTCTATTCTAAAGGGTAAATTACACAGACAGCATCCAATTACCATGATGGTAACCGCTCTAGACGAACACAGCCTGACCCAGAGACAGACTGGCCGCGCGTAAATGCTCTAAGCTCATTATTGAAATGCCAGCTCAGATCCAGCTGGGTGTATTAGCAGACAGAGTGAGAGAGCTCTGGAGAGGAGAGCACATCCACACCCCATTGCACGATAGCACCAAGGTCCCTTAACGACAAGCTAACACCGTGCATTCACACATGCTGGTAGTGCGTCTACCTGTCTATTTAAGTGTCTCTCTTTCTATCTCCCTCTCTCTCTCCCTTTCTCTCTCTCACCTTCTCTGTCCCTCTGTCTCTCTGATTCTGTCTCTCCCCTTTCCTCTCTCCCTTTCTCTCTCTCCTCTGTCTCTCTCTCTCAGTCCCTCCCTCCTTCCCCTCTCTCATGCTTTCAGTCCCTCCCTCTTCAACCCTGTCAAACCTCCCACCAACTACCGAGTGTATTTGACAGAAACCTCCAGTCTGAGGTTGGGGTGTTCCAAGGGTGCAGACACAGACTGCTGAGTGAATTCAAACGGATATGGAAACTCAATCCTGGGGAGCGAAACATGACTGGGCAGGCAACTGAAACGGAAGCCACAACAAGCAAGGCGTGAGCGACAAGGTGTAGCCCACAAGCTGGAACAGAGGGAGGAGGCTGAGAGAGATCACAATAATGAACCGGACGGATGGGTGGATGGGACCAAATGCACACGCACAGAGGAGAGGTCAGAATGGAGGTCAGGCAAAACCAAGGCAGGTCATGTACTCTTTACCTGGCGATCTCGCTTTCTGGAGGCCAGAGACCAAGATAGCTTGTGATTTGTAAGCTACGTGTCCAAACGGAGGGAGGGAGGGATGGGGAGTGGGGAGGGAAGGAAGGAAGGGGGAGGGGTGGAGCGAGGTAAGGGAGGGGCGGGAAAAAGTGAGGTGAGGGAGGGGAAAGAAGTGTCAATCGAAAAGAAAGAGATGACATTAGAGCAAGCTTCTTTTTTTCGGCAACATCTCACTTAGATCTCTGGTACTCTCCGATCACAACATCCATTAACACGATGGACCAAGTCTGAACTTGACCCACCATCTTAGCACATCTTAACGAAGCAAACTGCCCACTCAGAATAGCTTAACCCTAGAGAGTTAACAAAATATGGCAGCTTGTAACATTGGGTCAGAGAGACTTAAATAAAGAGTTGCTTGTTCTTTCCCCTTGAAGAGTCTCTGTCTGAATGTGTGCGAATGTGTGCGTGTGTGTGTGTGCAGATGTGTGTGTGACCTACTACATGTGTGTGTGTGTGTGCATGTGTGTGACCTACTGCCTGGTTCTCCATGCGAGCGAATATCACGTTGAGCATCTGCGTGAGCGTGGCTTTGGCTGTGGTCTGGTTGATGAGGTTGCGGCTGGCCAGGTAGATGTTGTAGCAGGTCCTCACAGCCTGAAGAACAGTGCCCTCATGGATCTCTATGTGCTGGGAGGTGACCGCCGTCAACAGGGCCTGGTGTGTGTGTATGTGTGTGTGGGGGGGAGTGCGGTAGGGGGGAGGAGAAGGGAGACAGAGAGAAAGGGAGACAGAGAGAAAGGGAGACAGAGAGAAAGGCAGACAGAGAGAGGGGAGAAGGATGAGAGATAGAATGAGAGAGAGACAGAGAGAGAGAGACAGAGAGAGAGAGAGAGAGAGAGAGAGAGGGAAAAAAATAATGAGAGAGACAAGAGAGAGAGAAAATGAGAGAGAGAGCGAGAGAGACAGAGAGAGGGTGAGAGGGATAGAGAGATAAAGGGAGGGAGAAAGGAAAACGAGGGATCAAACGCATGAGCTGTGATTTGTATCAGTTAGCAGAATGCTCCCAAGAGGGCTTGTGTACTAGATATTTCCTCGTAATCTCCAACAAACTCTAACCCAGCCTCTCTCCTCTCTCTGACAGAGATACAACACACACAAACCAGGCCAGTTCATGTGATGTGAGTGCCTGGAAACAGCACGGTGACAACATGGTGGCGTGACACAGTAAGGACAGTGCAGTTAAGGTAGGTAACTTCCTGCCTGGACCAAGCACAGCTCTGCTCTCTCTTCTCTTGACTGACACTAAGTGGAGGGGAGGATGGGCGGGGCTGTACCTTGATGATCTGGAGCTGGACTCCTTCGTCCGTCTGCGGACCTTGGAAGCAGCCGCAGACGGTCTCGATGATCCTGTCGATCAGCTTCTTACCTGGGGCAGTGCTGTCTGGGGCGCTGCCTGTCAGGTGGCCGTACGCAATCAGCTTCTGCTCACACACACACACGCACACACACGCGCGCGCACACACACACACACACATATACCCACACAGACAGACACACACACACACACACAGACCTCAGATGTCACACCATGCTAAATTGCTTTTCAAACCCAAACAGCCGAAACTATATTTCCGCTAATGCCGATTTAGCTGCCGTGTTATGTGTGACCTTAAGGGTATGTCTCATGCATTTCTACCAGAACACTCTCTCGAACATCATGTATGTGGTGAACTCTCATGACTCCAAGGGTAGCAGGAAACTGACCTGTAAGCAGTCTAGCGAGGTGATGACAATGCGAGGACATTTGGACTGACATGCCAACTCAAACGGCAGGAAGTACTTGTCAGCTTCCACAAAGCTGGTTTTTGATTTGATGGGCGGTAAAGTGCTGGAACCTGATTTGCTGTCTCCAGGGGGCGGGCTGCTGAGCAAAAACACAACAAGGAAATGAGAACATGGACACTGACCATGTGGTTATATTTAATAAACTACTGTAAACACACAGAGATGAACACATAACCACAAGTAAGCATGGCGGCCTGTAGTTCTGAAGTCTCTGGAACAGTGGCTGCTAACCACAGATCTAAATTAAACCCATTAGCAGGCAGGTCACAGAGGTATGATGCTGAGGTAGTTGGAGGAGGAGGGTGGGGTCTGACTGCCAAACACTCGGCTGGGATTGTGTCCTTGGGACTGTTGCAGCTAAAACCAGCTAAAACCTGTATGAGTAAGGACTGTCTGGCTGTGTGTGTAAGGACTGTCTGGCTGTGTGTGTAAGGGCTGTCTGGCTGTGTGTGTAAGGACTGTCTGGCTGTGTGTGTAAGAAATGTCTTGTGTGCTGGTCCGCTCTGAAGACCGGCTCTGTCAGAACCAGCATCGCTAGACTGAGTGCTTTTAACAGCCGTCTCTGTGAACCGTCTGAGAGAACAACTGAAGAAGACACAAACGAACAAGGGACGGGGGGGACGGGGGGCCACAGGGGGGATGTGGTTCTGTCCGTGCCCCGGCAGAGACCTGGACAACTTTGCGGTGCGAAAGCCAGGAAATGAAACAGACAGAGTGAGACACAGCAGCAGCCTCAGCTGGGATCTTAAGCACCTGATCTCTGCTGGCTGTGTCTCTGCTCTCCACCCCATTAGCAGCACATGCTGGACCCACACTGGGCTCACCTCAGTCACCATCACAAGCCACACAGGTTTTAGAAAGGCCAATCAGGTAGCACCTCTGAGCCCGTCATAAGACGGCTGCAGGAGAAAGACCTTGGTATGTACAGCAACTACCTAGGATGACCTTTGTTTAAAATGCAACGTTATGTTTAAACAGCCTAATCTGGGATTTCTAACAATCACAAACACTTTGGTTGTTGACGTCATACGGGGACTGTGACTCGCGTAGGGGCTGTTCTGTGTCATAACTGCAGCGTCATGGTAGATCATAGCTCTGTCATCCATCACCTGTGAGGGTCTCTGATCAAGGCAAGGAGGCACTGGGGTGGGACAGCAGAGACTCCATCACCACCCCCTTTGTCTGCCCAGAGGTGTGTGTGTCAGCTGGGTGTCTATAGCAGAGAGGCCGAATGATGAGCCAGGGTGATCCAGCCCTCCAGCACCAACCACCCACCACCCTTCCCTAACCTCTGGAGCCACGTTCTGGCCCGGCTGGCACACAGAACAAGCTGATGCTGCCCAGCTCAGTGGGACTGCAGAGTCCAAGAGAGTGAGGGGGGGAGAGGAGACAAGGAGGGAGCTGGAGGAGAGAGAAGGAGAAACAAAGAGAGAGAGAGGAGAGGGAGGGAGGTAAACTAGAGATAGGGACAGCAAGGCAGATGTGGAGAAAGAGAGAGGGGGAGACAGAGAGAAAGAAGAGAGAGAGAAGGCATTTGTGGTACATTTCATACCACAGGCCCAATTACCAGGTAGCAGAGCCACACAAACACACACATAGCAGACACCGACACACTTGCATGCTACCCCCCCCCCCACACACACAACGACAGCTCACTTCACCAGCAACACACAGCAATCTTTTACGCGCACACACACAGCTCACTCACTCTATACGGACACAGGACACACACACACAAACCACACAACACTCACACACACGGACAGACACACGCACACACACACACGCACAAACACACAATTTTTCACACACACACTCATTCCTCAGCCGCGCACACACACTCATACTCTGATCCTCAAAACAGAGCTTTGAGAAGTTTATTTCACAGTTCGGACAAAAGAATGACAAGCAGATAGAATAGATAATAACAGACGTTAGGCTTACCTTAATTTCTGTGACTCTTCCTTTATTTCCTCTGCAGAAAAAAGGTCAGAGAGAGACAAACTGTTAAAATACTGAGGTGGAAGTCAAGTGAAATCTGCAGTGTTTTCCTCATCTAATGACACAACAGGGAATATCTGGAAGCAGCCTGGCTGGTGGGAGAGTATTTCTGAATGCTGCGTTTAGCGGATCTTTCTGTGCTTGTGAAGGCTTCTTGCGAAGCCTTGCTTGTTTATTCTGGATGTAAAGCCGGAGAACCTAATATGGGAGGAAGCGCTCGAAAGTCTCTTAGGAGAGCAGACTGGCATACCTACTGGATGTGAGCAAAGCAATGCACACACACCCATGCTACAAACACACACAGGGCATCACACACCTCGGACCTCTGGCGCAGGAGCGGCCACAGACGCGGTACCTACAAACAGTCAGGAGTCAGTGTGTATTTCCATTGGCCTCATTACTGTAGCTGGCAGACTGTGCTAGGAGAGGGGGTGTTCCTAGACACAAACTAGAGAGACGTACATATATGACTGTGTGTGCATCTCCAGGCCAGTGGGGCAGAGCTGGATAATCTCCTGTCAAGACCTGCCCTGAAACCACAGGCTGCAGCTACAGTCACTACTACACTCAGTGAGTGGAGTTGTGTCGTGTGTGCAGTCACAACCGTCGGGATAACGTTCAGTGTGATGGAGAGTGTGTGTGGGTGTGCAGCAACAGTTGGACTACGTTATGCTGTGGAGAGTGTGTGTGTGTGCAGCAACAACAGTCGGACTACGTTCAGTGTGTGGAGAGTGTGTGTGCAGCAACAACAGTCGGACTACGTTCAGTGTGTGGAGTGTGTGTGTGCAGCACCCAGTCGGACTACGTTTCAGCTGTGTGGAGTGGCTGTGGTGCAAAGCAACAACAGTCGCGACTACGTGTCAGTGTGTGTGGGAGTGTGTGTGTGGGTGGGAGCAACAACAGTCGGATACGTTCAGATGTGTGGAGATGGTGGTGGTGTGTGGCCACGGAACACGCTCAGTTGGACTACACTCAGTGAGTGGAGAGTGTGTGTGTGCAGCAACAACAGTCGGACTACGTTCAGTGTGTGGAGAGTGTGTGTGTGTGCAGCAACAACAGTTGGACTACACTCAGTGAGTGGAGAGTGTGTGTGTGTGCAGCAACAACAGTCGGACTACGTTCAGTGTGTGGAGAGTGTGTGTGCAGCAACAACAGTTGGACTACACTCAGTGAGTGGAGAGTGTGTGTGCAGCAACAAACCCAGCTCCGCTCGCGCCTCACATATAGTGGTGGGAGTGTGTGTGTGCAGCAACAACAGTTGGACTACACTCAGTGAGTGGAGAGTGTGTGTGCAGCAACAACAGTCAGACTACGCTCAGTGAGTGGAGAGTGTGTGTGTGTGCAGCAACAACAGTCAGACTACGCTCAGTGAGTGGAGAGTGTGTGTGTGCAGAAACCACAGAGAGGATGATTTCACAGATAAGCAGGCGTGCCCAGCTTCCAGTGGCAGTGACTCAGGGGTTTAGACGTGCAGGGGAGAACATAGAACCAAGCCACCATGTGATGTCTGCACAAGACGGAGAGGAAACACTGGGGACTTGTCATTACTAAGAGACACCTCTCATTTGTTCAACTGTTCTTTTCAAGCCTTCACGCGTCCTTAGTCCTTGGTACTACATTCAATTCAAATGTACCTCATTTGAAGATCTTATCTATCACTCTTAACAAGCTTCATTCAGTAGAAAATCTAGTCATTTTATGGAGCTGAATGTGAAATGGTCTTTGTATTTTACTTGTTACATGACGTACATTTTCCAAAAGTGAACACAGGAAATCCTACCCTCACTTGGACCGACCACTGTCTACACAAGCTTGCTAACTGACCACTGTCTACACAAGCTCGCTAACTGACCACAGTCTACACAAGCTTACTAACTGACCACTGTCTACACAAGCTTGCTAACTGACCACTGTCTACACAAACTCACCAACTGACCACTGTCTACACAAGCTCGCTAACTCTCGATGCTAACACCCTGTTCAAACACAGCATCCCTCTCCTCTTACCTGCAGTACATGCCCTCAGATGTTCCCGGACAAAGCTTGGCCTACCAGGGCACAAGACAGGCTACATCTTAGCCAGCTAAGCCCACTGTGGATGAACCCCCTTTCAGTCTAGTATCCTGTTGCTACGCCGCTGGGCTGGACATGAAAGATTGGCTCTGTACCGCTGAACAGGCATATTTAATTCAGGATAGGCAGGCTCTTCACACAGAATGTCCACAGATTTTCGTTCTATTTCCGTGAGAAAAAAAAGCCATGGGTTTGCCCGTGTCAATTTTGTGTAGAAGGATAAGAACACCTTCTCCATATTTAATGACATATCCATTAATCCAGCAGTGGCCAATCTCTTGGGAACATAGTCTTTAAAACTTGATGTTACACAAATGTGCACACACACACGCACGCACACGCACAGCGCTGTTTGATGCCAGTGGTGAGGATGTCACAGCAACTGTGTGCTGAGGGTAGTAATTAGCAGAGTGCGTGTCTGAGTGTTTGATGAAGACCTGTCACCTCTGGAGCTGCGGCACGCATCCATGGCAACAGTTATCTGAGTTGACGCAGGCTCTCAGAGCTGGTCTGAGCGCAGGAGTCTGAATGCATGAGTCTGAAAGCAGGAGTCTGAACGCAGGAGTCTGAATGCAGGAGTCTGAGAGCAGGAGTCTAACTGCAGGAGTCTGAGCGCATGAGTCTGAGCGCAGGAGTCCGAACGCAGGAGTCTGAACGCAGGAGTCTGAATGCAGGAGTCTGAACGCAGGAGTCTGAATGCAGGAGTCTGATTGCATGAGTCTGAGTGCAGGAGTCTGAACGCAGGAGTCTGAATGCAGGAGTCTGAATGCAGGAGTCTGAACGCAGGAGTCTGAGTGCAGGAGTCTGAGTGCAGGAGTCTGAACGCAGGAGTCTGAACGCAGGAGTCTGAATGCAGGAGTCTGAACGCAGGAGTCTGAGTGCAGGAGTCTGAACGCAGGAGTCTGAACGCAGGAGTCTGAGTGCATGAGTCTGAGTGCATGAGTCTGAGTGCAGGAGTCTGAGTGCAGGAGTCTGAGCGCAGGAGTCTGAGAGCAGGAGTCCGAACGCAGGAGTCAGAACCCAGGAGTCTGAGTGCAGGAGTCTGAACGCAGGAGTCTGAACGCAGGAGTCTGAGTGCAGGAGTCTGAGCGCAGGAGTCTGAACGCAAGAGTCTAACTGCAGGAGTCTGAACGCAGGATACCTCTGAGGTGGTAAACATCCGGGGCATGAGCGACTGCGCTCACACCTCACGGACAACACAGGAGAGAGTCGTCAACATTTAACCTCTTTTTGTAAACAAGAGAACCATGCAGGACCGCCTCCCTGGATAAAGGAGATATTTGAGATTAACAAGATCTGGGAGATATTGGATACATGGAGAAAAAATACAAGTTAGCTATAAAGAGGATGTTGGAGATATTGGAGATAAAATATATATTGAATCAGTCTAATGTTTGTAACCCTGTATATTATTTTGAGTTAATATAAATAGCCACTATTGAGAATGGTTTATTTTTTGTTTGTTTATGCTGAAATATGTTAAAGAATTATAATGTGAAGAGTTTTCTGAGTTTTGTTAAGTAGGTATGTTTCTGTATAAATACTTAACCTGAATCTACCTTTAAAAAATGTTTATACACATTAGAAGTGTTGCACTGTACCTAGGGTTTTTGTTCCGTTTGGGATGTAATGTATTTTTGGTACCCTTTGCTTGCTGTAGTAAGGAGAGAGCGAATCAGAAGTGAGAGAGAGTCATGTGACAGAGGTAGCGAGAACACCAGGAAGAAGAAACGTTTGGGGCACGCGACAGAGAGAGTTGCGAGTTAAGTTATACTTATAGTAACAGAATTGTGACAGACGATTTTATTTGTACATTCTCACTGCCGCCTGTGTATGACATAGCACTGAGAAGACGGTGGGAGTACTGTGGAGTGTCAGTGCCTCTCGACAAGATCGGACTGTGTCATTCTGCAGATTGTAAGTTTCGTAGTTAAACTAGCTAGCCTCGGTTAGCCTGAAAGTTGAGGCTGGTTGCTAACACAGCGGCAGCTGCTGCATTGGAAGAGTGGACCCTGTTTTCTGGGAGGACTACGAGGACTGTCTCTGCCTAAAGACTGTGGAAGAGTTGGTAAAATCTAGACTCGTCAGAGGATCTGTCGTGGAGCTCGTACCGGGACAATAAGTAGATCGCCCAACCGTGAGTAACTCCCGTTTCGCCAAAGACGCCATCTTCTGGACTACAACAGGCCTGCAACGGGGTTTGGGGTTTTCCTTTTGTTTTAAATTAGATGCCGACTTAGGTTATTAAGTGCACTTTAAGGTAATTTGAAGTTATCGAAGGTATATTGACGGATTGATAGTTCATATTGATTGTTTAATAAGGTTTACACACACGTTTCGTATTGTTTCATATATTTGAGTGTTTTGAGGTTCACATAATTGACTGATTGTTTTCTTTAAATACATTTCTAACTAAAACCTTTAAAAATTCATCTGCTGGTGTCTGACTCAGTGATTAGAATGCATACCGTTCATTAAAAAAGTGTAATTCATAGGTTGGGATTGATTGACTAAGAACGACTAGGATCAATTAAAGAACTCGTAGCTTTCCTATCTTAGATCGGATAAAACGGGCTACATGTTATAGTTATTATTCACCTACACAAGACGAAAAACATGTGGTAAACGGTTTGTTAGCCACCCCACACTTCCCCACAGGCTGTTTCAACCTGAGCTAGCACTCCTGCCTTAGAAGGTCTCCCAGTCTCCTCAAACTCTGTCCAATTAGAAGACCAACAACAGCACGGAGGCGGATTTCCCTGGCAGTAATCACACAGGTCATTGGCTAGGCCTCATCTGACCTAGTAAGCCATCACTCAATGACCCTGATTGAGTCCACTTCCATGAGCCGTGGAGCACTGAGCTGACCGTGTGAAGGTAAACCTGGACTGTACAGAGTCACACAGCCAGTTAAGGGCTGGACGTTCAGGGCACAAACATCCTGATCTATATCCCAGCAGCTGGGGGACTAATGTTGGCTCAGGCTAAAGTTAGCAAGCTTGAGGCTGTGGTGAGTAGAAACCATGAGTGCAGGACTGATGTCTTAAGGGAAAGGGTCATATTGACTGGATACATTAGATTGTTTTTTTTTGTGTTTTTTTTCAACCATTACGCTCGAGGGCCATTGCCCTGTCTTAAGAGACAAACCCTGTCTTTATGGCTGCAGCCCAATTCAGACCTCCATAGAGAACGGCCTGCGCTGGTAGCCCCACAAGACACCTCTACCTGTCATAACACTCACGCACGCCTCAGGCCCAGAACCAACCCACGCCCCGGCCCTCCTAGCCTGAAAACTGTCTATTTACAGACGGTACAAGTCAATATCCACCATCTTACATCTTCTCTCATCCAAACTTGAAGTCCCAACTCCAGGGCCTATGGCTGGAACTGCTTCCTATTTGGTGGATGAGCAAGCCTGCTACTGTAATACTAGTGTAGTGCAGCTAGGAAGGGAAGTATTATCTCCAGGAGGGGAGTGAGCTGAAAGTCAGCCCAGCCCTGCGGTCCTCTCTGCTCTCAGCCCAGATATCTCACTGGAAGACGTGGATGGCTGGTCCCTCACTAGCAGTCATATCTCACTCTAATGCACCAGGCTCCTTCCTGCTTGGGGAGTCAGACGGTTTTCATGCTCTGTTTGCACTACAGGTTCACTGCTGAGCTTTCGAACGAGTAGAAGAGGATAAGTGGTGGGGGTGGGGGGGTGGGGTTCGGGGGGGGGACGCTGTAGGGTGCGCACGCTTCACGCACACAAACACACAGCCACGTACTTCCTCTATGATATCTAATCATGACCAATCACGTGGTCTTTGTCCTCAGCTAGCCCAATAGAGAAACAGAACACTTCCCTCATTGAACATGAGAGCTGCTGGAAAATGATTCAGATGAAACTGACCCTCCCCCCTTTACTGCAAAAGATCCCAAGAAATAGGCATCGTTTGACTCTGATGATTCGAATGAAAACATGTAAAAAAAAGAAAAGGCAAGTTTGCAGGTAACCCCTCCTTGTAATTTAGTTAGCATCCGGTGGCTAGCAGGGTCAACAGAGCAAGCCACAATTCTGCTATGTGACACCACAACACTCAAGCCTCCTATGAAAAATAAATGAGATGGGGTATAGAGAGATGGGTTATGACATCACACCCCTCTTACATGCCAGCATCCATATTCTTCTTCAGAGGAAAACAAGAGTGAGGTGGAGAAGCAAAAAAGGTTCATGGACCCAGCTGAGTAAACAAATGACAAATACAAACAACCTGAGAAAAACATGACTGTGTGTGCGTGCGTATCTGTGTCTGTGTGTCTGTCTATCGTGTGTATGTGTGTGTGTGTGTCTGTCTGTGTGTATCTGTGTGTGTCTGCATCTGTGTGTTGTGTGTGTCTGCGTCTGAGTGTTGTGTGTGTCTGAGTGTTGTGTGTGTCTGAGTGTTGTGTGTGTCTGCGTCTGTGTGTTGTGTGTGTCTGCGTCTGTGTGTGTGTCTGTGTGCGTCTGTGTGTCTGTGTGCGTCTGTGTGTGTGCGCGCGCATGTGTGTGTCTGCTGCAGACATCCTTTGGGAAAGAGCTGTTTTTTTTCCAAGGATAGAGAGAAGCACAACAAGGAGAGTCTGAGGCGACAGGCTCATCACTGAAACGCTGTGATAAACACACAGCCAGCTTCTGTCAGCACAAGGCCTGGACACAGCCTTCCAGAACAGCACCGCGTCTTCTACCAGTACAATACTAGCACAAACACCCCATCTGTTACAGCTGGAAGAAGGCTGCAGTGTAAAAGTTCTACTTGTTGAAGAAGTAGCTTCTTAAACATGGACTTCCCCTTAGGCTGGTTAACACCAAGTGACTGCTCTGCTGATGCCGTAGAAAGCTCAAGTCTTCTTATTGAACTGTGTGCTGCTTTCTTGACAACTTTCCTCTAAAAGTCTGTTTAGACCACAGGCCCCTAAACTGCCTTTGTGAGCAGGTGAGTGGTGCAGTCTGTTGAAGCGGACAGGCAGAGACCCAGAGCTACAGCAGAGAGGGAAGGCTGCTTTTTACCTGGACAAACATTCCTGCTGACTCAAGCTGTTTGACCAGCGCTATTAATTCAATAGGCAGACGCTTTGGCAGCGAGATACTTCATCGCACCCCTCTCCCCCCCACCATCTCCGTCTCTCCCATCTCCCTCCTTCCCTCTCCCTTTCTCCACATCCCTTTGCGTCTCCCTTTTTTCCCACTCTCTCTCGCTCTGACATTCAGAGATTATCAAAAGTGTTTCGCATCAATTAAGGTTGCAAGCTGTTGCCATCTGAACTCCCCAACTGCCTGTCAAGCCTTAAAACCCTCTCCTCCTCCCCCCGTCTCTGCCTCTCCATCTGCAGATAAACAGACCAGGCCCAGGAGAACCTCTCTACTCTGTCACACGAGGGGGGAGGAGGAGAGGGAGAGGAAAGAGAGGAGAGGGAGAGGAGGGAGAAGGAGAGGAGAGGGGAGGAGAGGAAAGACAGGAAAGAGGAGAGGGGAGGAGAGGAAGAGGAAGGAGAAGAGAGGGGAGGAGAGGGAGAGGAAGGAGAAGAGAGGGGAGGAGCCCATGGGGTGGGGGACGAAGGGCAGGATTAGAGACAACGAGAGAGGAAGGGAGGAAGACGAGAAACGAAGAACAAGAGAGAGTATGAGAACATGAGATGGAGACGGATAGAGGAGAGAGAGGGAGAGAGAGAGTGAGCAAGAGAGAGAGGGAGAGAGAGAGAGCAAGAGAAAGAGTGAGAGAGGAAGAGGTAGGGAGCGAGATAGTAAGAGAGAGATGAAAGAGGGGGAGAGAGAGGGAGCAAGGGAGTAAGAGAGAGACAGGGAGAGAGAGAGAGAAAGACTCATTCACCAGCAGCCAGCTCCTGAAACAAATCACCTCCTAACCGTTGCCCTGCTCCCTGCGGTGTGTGTGTGCATGAGAGGAGGGCACCTGGGGAGCGAGGGAGGCCGAGGGAGGCTGAGAGACGCTGAGGGAGGCTGAGAGAGGCTGAGGGCCACTCACAGCCTATTGTGACACTTCTGAAAGGTGTTTTTTTCCTCCTATGGAAAGGTTTTCTACAGTAAGGCCCTGTGTCAGTATCCTAATAAAGACTACACACAAACACACACACACGCGGCTGGGGTTAGGGGTCAGCCCTGATTCTCAGCCTCCATCACCCCAGCAGCTAGTTAGAAACCTAGGAAGCAGCAGAGGCATTTCCATATCAAAAGCATTCCCCCTCATCAGAACCTGGCCCCATTCCAATCCCAACTCTCCTTTCCTTAGCCTGGTGTTCACCGCCACAGCACCAGGCCCCTGGTGCTTCACTAACCCACCGGCTCCTCTCTTCTCCCCAGGCTTCCCACCGCCTTCCCTGGCCCCGATCGATACAGGCTCCCGGCTGGGGCCACGGAGGAGTCTGTAGCCTGGAGGTGCTGGGATGTGGATGCAACTGGCATGGAAATGAGTTGAACTAAAGTAGAACCATGAACAAGATTTACTGATTTTATTAAGAGTGAGTGTGTGTGTGGGTGGCATTTTCCAATGGAAAATTGCGATTATGATTGATGTGAAGAAATGTTGTAATATTGTAATGGAGTCAGCCTGCTATTCATGAGCATGAAGCAGCACAAAGACATTATGAAGAACCTCAGACTGTCTTCTGAGGTTTTAAGGGTTAGCACACCACTTTACGCTACAAAGCTAGTGTGGTGTACACATACACACACATACACACTCACACACACACGTGCACACACACACACGGACATCAGCGCTGTTTCACCACCTACAACCATGGTCTAACCTAGGAAGCCATGCGTAGCTTAACCCCATCTCCTGGATCAGTTCTCCTTCCGGTACTCTGATGATTAAGACTCTGACAGGGCTTGACTAATCTGACCCAGGATCTGTGTCGGACGCTGCCTCCCCCCTCCCTGCCCTTGGTGGCTGAGTGTGGACGAGCGAGGGCCAGCCCCCTGCTGTCATCCATGACCAGCATGAGAAACAGCAAACCCCATGGCATTTCCATTGTGCTGGGTGAAAGGAAAGGTTGCACAGCAGTAATTACATTTGGAGGAGAGGCAGGAAATACAACCAGGGGTTGTCTGGACTACCTAATGTTTCTGTGTGTGTGTGTGTGTGTATCTGGCCTACTGACTCACCCGGAATCATCTCAGCTCCTCCCTAAGCACTATACTAACTGCCACAGCCCAGACACACTATTTTCTGCTCCAACAGTTATCAAACACACACAGCTCACTAGTCCTTGATTACTGTGTGCAAGCACAGCTTTGTCTGGGAAAAAAACCATTAGTAAAAGCTCTGCTGAGTAAACAGACTTCAAGGACTTGGTTTAATTCCCCTCCCGCCCCGTGTCTCCTTTCGCTGATGTGAAGTCCAGCTAGGGGGTGGTAGTGAGCGTGGTGGTGGGATGCTGCTTCGTACAGGAACACAAGAGGAACACTGCTCAGTGCACAGAATCCTCCCCAACTCCTTCTGCTTAAGAGTGGGCTCTTTTTTTTTTTTTTTAAACCTGCACAGCCTTCAGGCTGAGCACGCTCAATACAAGGCCAAGGCTGCTCTCTCCCTCTCTCTCTCTCCCTCCCTCTCTCTTTTCTCTCTTCTCAGTATCTCTCTCCCGCTCTCTCTCTCTCTCCCCCTCCCTCGTTGTCTATTGTTCATTAGCCTCCATCACATTCTCCCCTCTATAACCCTCCTTGAGGGTAAGGCATTGTAAGCAGCGTACAGGCTTGTCTCCATAGGCACAGATGGCAGAATCTGCTAAACACGGGCACCACAACTGGTCCTACAACAAATGAGGAGAGGGAGGGATCTCCGTTTCCCTCTCCCTCTTTCTTCTTCTCTATCCCTCGTTCTCTCCCTCTCTCTCTCTCTCCCTCACTCTCTCTCTTCTCTTTCTCCCTCCCTCTCTCTCTCGCTCTCCCTCCCTCCCTCTCTCCCTCTCTCTCTCTCCCTCTCTCTCTCATCTGTTTGTGGTTAAAAGCTAATGAATTCATCACCTGTCCTCAGACTGAATGAGGCACAGGGGCAGAGCGGTCATGTTTTATGCATGCAGGAGGTATCACTGTAACCAAATATCTAAAGTAGAAAAAGGCCAACACTGACGGGTGAAATGGGATGAGCTTCTTCTCCTCCAAGCTCTCTCCTCCAGATGAAAGACATGGTTCCAGCTTCAGATCTGGTTTCAGCTGGGAGAAGCAGACTCCTCTACAGCTCATTATGTGGATGGTGGTGAACCGGCGGCCTGCTGCACAGCTAAGCTGTCTGCTCGGCGTCTGGGAGACGGGAGACAGGAGCACGGCATGGGGGCTGAACTCACACTACTCTCCAACTGCTTTCTCTCGTCTCTCTGTGCTTCTCCTACCTCTACTCTCCAACTGCTTTCTCTCGCCTCTCTGTGCATCTCCTACCTCTACTCTCCAACCGCTTTCTCTCGCCTCTCTGTGCATCTCCTACCTCTACTCTCCAACTGCTTTCCCCTCCTCTCCCATCCACTCCCCTCCCCTCCCCGCAGCAGTCCTGTCAGCCTCCCTGTTGGTGCAGCCTGTAAACCAAATGATCACATTATCTAACCACAATCACACTAAACAACAGTATGCCGCTGATTCTGGGCATGACATCCGCCTAGATCTGGGCCATGTTTTCCACGTTTTGGGGAAGCATGATTGACCAGAATGAGATGCACTTGGTGGAAACTCATCAACACGCCAAATTCATGCACTTCCATGTGTGCAAACACACATATCTGTCTTCATTAACAGAAGGAGATGCCCAACACCCTAGGGAGATGCAAATCTATTGCCTCAAAAAAAGCCCTTTCTGGAACAGACAATAAAGGGAACATAAAACATGGCTGAAGGCCGCTGCTGCTTCCTCCCTCCCTCCCCCCTCATCTCCACTTCCTGGTCCTGTTAGCCAATCCTCTGGTGAGTAGTAGCTTCCAACAGCAGTCTGAGTCAAAATACGGTCCGCATTTTTTAAACCAATGGGCTGTAAACTTTCCTCACTTAACAGCAAAATAGCAGGGGCATTTGTAAGCTTGTAGAAGTTAGTGACAAGTCCATGCAGTATGACTGGATAAAAGGAATTGATGTTTGATTTATGTTTTGGACTCCATCCCCAAATAAATGTATAATAGTAAATGCCTGAGTAGTTGCTGCTCATAGCTATGGTGTAAAATAGACTGGTATTCTGGGTTTTAGTTTACCACATAAGTCAGTGGCTTATCCTAGAATCCAGATGAGGCTTCAAAAACGTATGTTCAGCCTGGTCTGCCCAGAAGACCATGTGTTTAACTGACCCTTTGGGGGTTGTAATGCAAACCTTAATGAACAAATCGGCGTAATTATGGGGCTTTTCATAGGGGACCGTGTGTTCTCAGTCACTAATGACCAGAAGTGCCCTGGTTGCATCTTGGAAAAAAAAACCCAGAATAGCCATGACTAAAGCACTACTGACTAGACGATGGTCACTCAGGACCTATTCTTTGATTCGTGCAGTGTATGTGTGTTTGCACGCGAGCCAGCGAAGGTTTTCTCTCTAATCTTTCAAGTAGGTCAGATAAGTTACACTGGCTAGATGTTTTTGCACTGTAATAGCTTCCGTCAACCCGTCCTCATCCAAGGCCTGTGTAACCTTGGTAAGGCTGCCTTCTGTCACAAGCCAGTATTTCACCCCGCCATTGACGCGCACAACATCGTTGGTCTTTAGTCTTATTTCCATTTTCTAGCGTGGAAAACATTCCTCTTTCCTTACTTTATCACGAGCCGGCAGATACCTTACCTCGCACGGTGATACAAAAACTTAACTCGGTTCTGAAAGCCCTGCTTTACCGCATTCGATACACACACAAAGACGTGTGTAGGAGCTAAGCACATGAATAATATATCTTTCAATATCCAACAAATGGTTCCGAACACTCCTTTGAGTTGAAGCGATGGAACTCGCTGCTACTTTGCCGTCTCAGAAAAAGCCATCATTTCGGCGGTGCTGCTAAATGAGACGACTGAAATGTCTACGAGACGGGAAGAGCTAAACGCTAGAAACGAATTGCGTGTCCTCACCACCAGGAACAAGAAGCTAATAAAATGAAATGATTAAAAGCCACACAGGATTAAGATGTTGTCCGTGAAATGAGTTTGACAGCACAGTAGGCAGTATCTACTCCATACCACTGGGTTGGTGAGCTGGCTAACCTACAGACAATCACTTTGATCATTGCTGGTTGGATTGAATTAGGTGAGTTCAAGATGGCCTTGAGTCCAGACACACTTCCTGGTAGGACTACAATTCTGAAAATACTTGCCTGACATAGAAATGAAAGACGGACATCAAAGAATATGGAGTGCAAATGTGACTGGAGGATTAGATAGTCTGTGTCAGTTCCGGCTATTTATTGTCATTTTCTATAATCGGTCCTGAATAGAAACGTGCACCGATTATGGTGGACTGTCAAGACACAACAGTCAAACGTGTCCCTAGAATGATGTTTACAGAATGAGACGATATTTCTATGTGATTGTGGGTACTGGACTCTACAGTACAGAGGGTACAGTCAGGGTAAAACCAACAAAAGCCTCTCTGTCTCCAGAAGCATACATCACACTGACTCTAGAAGGTCACACATCATTCCAGAACATACAGAACTCTGCCCTGACCTGAAGCAACAACTGGGGAAAAAACAAAAGTTAAAACCCAACAAAAATCAAGTTCAGAAAATGACAGGTGATATACGAAGACTTCTAGGAATGCCCATCCTACAAATATTGACCGCTCCAACAGTTTGCGAGCCTGTGGCTATCTCCAAGTAGCGGCGGTAGAGCCGACAGGGTTGGACGTGGGCTGAATGTATTCGCAGGCAGATGTGAGAGGATAGAGAGAAAGGACTGAGGCATGCTAGCTGTGTGCAGGGGCAGGGGGGCATGGGGGCAGGGGGGCACGGGGCTGGATCCTCCAGCTTGGATCTCTCACCCTTTGGCGTGGGGATGAACACTCAAGTCTGCAAAGAAGGCTGTGACTGGAGCATCCTTCTAATGACCTGGACCCCATAAACACCATCAGCTTCTCCCATCTCCAACCACTCGTTCGTCCTCAGACGTCTGCTCAGATACCCCATCTGCCAACGCTCATCAAATCTCCTGAAGTCAACTGAACTCCCGTCACTCCGCACTCCGTTACTGAAGAGATGAACTAAACAGTTTCTTCTTTGCTAGTTCCAGCTCCCTCGGTCCAACATCTAAGAAGACCGGGAACGACGACGTCTAAATATCCAGTCACGACACAGCAGTACCATGTAGTGCACATTTGTAACATGATGGGCCTACCAGACTTGTCATAATCAGGACCGTACCTGTTCACATCGACTTCTAATTCAATGTCCGGTAATAGTAAGATGTGTAATTACTATAAATGAGATGTGAAGTCGCCTCAGCGTGTGATTGGTGGAGCGAGAGGACAGCTGCGGTGTGTGGCTTTGACAAGTCTTTGATGTCTGCAGGGATTCATTCTCTCACACTCTGTCTCTCTCTTTTCCTCTCTTCTTTCCACTCCTCTTCTCTCTCCTTTCTCTGTCTGTCTCTCTCTCTCCTCTCTCCTTCTCTCTCTCTCTTTTCTCTCTCTCTCTCTCTCTCTCTCTCTTTTCTCTCTCTCCTTCTTTTCTCTCTCTCTCTCTCTCTTTTCTCTCTACTCACTCTCTTCTTTCTCTCTCTCTCGTCTCTCTCGTCTCTCTCTTTCTTTTCTCTCTCTCTCTCTCTCTCTCTCTCTCTCTCTTCTCGCTCCTCTCTCTCTCTCTCTCTTTTCTCTCCTCTCTCCTCAAAAGTCTGTTTTCCTTTCAATCGGAAAGGAGAAAAAGCCCACCGCGTGTGATCTTAGGATAAATCTCCTGCCTTCGCAGCCTCTCCCGAGGTCTCTGAGAATGGGAGAGAGGGATCCTGTACAGGGGGCTATGTAAAGCTGTCCCATGGTGTTTCCAAGCTACAGTAAATAGGTCTGGTTCTGTGGGAAAGAGGAGTCTGACTGGCTGAAGCCTATAGATCCTTTGTTGACAACCTTCAAAATATGGAAATAAGTATATTTCCTGAATTGCCTTGTCCCAATGTGGGTCAAATACAAGCAAATGTGGAGCGCTAGTGTGCTCACTTGGTGTGCGAAATCGATTCTCAACTTCTCTCAGAATATACTAATGACTTGAAATACAGTGTATATACAGTACATACATATTAGTAAACAGTAGTACAAATATTTGGACATGGTTCCAGACATATGGTTCCAGAATGACCCCTCTCTGGATTGCCTGACAACAATAAAAAAGACTAACTAATGTCCAATGAAAAACAATGAATTAAAACAACAGCAACAGCTTCATAGTGTCCACACCCTGGTCAAGCGGGCGACACAGAATTTCTATCAAATCGATAATAATAATTAAACTGACAAGATGCTTAAGTGGTCTCCAGCTAACTTCAGGCAGCTGGGAGCAAGCACTTGGCAGGTTAGCAGTCTGTATTGTAGACCACAGTGGCCCTACCTGTGGGGACTGTGAATGACAGGGAAGCAGTCTGTGTAGTAGACCACTGTGGCCCTACCGGTGGAGACTGTGAGTGACAGGGCAGCAGTCTGTGATGTAGACCACTGTGGCCCTACCTGTGGGGACTGTGAGTGACAGGGAAGCAGTCTGTGTTGTAGACCACTATGGCCCTACCTGTGGGGACTGTGAGTGACAGGGAAGCAGTCCGGAAGAAACGTCTCTCTCTCTCTCAGAGAGACGTCTCGCTACTGCCAGGCAAAAAGGGGGATTATGTAAGTGATTGAGTCCACTAGGTCCATCCAGTTGACTTGATATGAGGTCATCTCACTTTCTGTTTCTGAGCTGCCGCAAATCAACTTGTTGATGAAAAAAGGAACACCGTACAGTGTTAGAATCACGGTATGGCTTCTTCAATCATTTGCTTACATAAAGTGACCTTGCTTTTATTGTCGGGAGCACGTAAGAGGAAGTACTTGCTTGTTTCTGTTAACACCCACACAGGAAGGTTTTACCACTGCATCTTTGACATATTTCTCATGTGTTTCTAACATATTTCTAACAAGCTACTTTTCAGCGCAGTCAGCAGGCATGAAAGATTGGAGAATGAAGAGATGCACTTCAAGGTTTTCATAAGTATGGAGAGCTTGCTTCAAGGCCTGAAGGAATTATAAAGTCTACCAGCAAACAATTAGGATGTGGGCCTGACCTTATGTTGTGTTTGTGTTGTAGACTCCACCTGAAAGGAGACGGTATGAAGATACCGTAGCTGTCTGCTTGACAATGGTGGTCTCATTGTTTGCCACAAAGTGTTAAATGACCCAGGCAGCGGAACAGAATCTAACTTGCTCCTAGCTAAATGCCAACAACGCCTACTAGCGCACACACCCAGTTTTGTTGAAATATAGACTACAGTTTGTATGGGCAAAATAAGGCGCAGAACAGAGACTCTTTTGACCTTTTAAAAAAACCAACCACCTTTCTGTGTCAGCTAACACAGTTTAAAACACAACCAACGGGCATGGATTTTCCGCAATGTGCACCTGCTACGAATGACGGGTCACTTATTGCCCATGGATGTTTTCTATTAGTACTTTAGTGTCGGTGAGTAGACGTAACTGACGGCTCGACAGTAGCCAGCCTAAAGCTCGTTTTACTTCATCACCACCACCACTCCCTCCCGTACTTCGGACAGCTAAAACCGATTATAGCAGCCCGACACCGAATAGACGAACGCATTCTTACAGTAGGCGATCATGTCCTCGGGCGACAGCGACTCGGATAGGGTACATTGATTACACCTGATGCAAAGACAATGTGCACCGAATAAATACAAGTAACATGTAGCCTACTCAGATTGATACATTAACTTAATCGGACTACTTCAACCAACGCGGCGAGCGATCCGTATTCACTTGGTGCCTGGCTACTGTAAGCTACGCAAGTCATCCAGCCCTTAGCTGCACCATTTCCGTATTTCACAAAGACACTTAAATAGTTGTGTAATAACTTGGAACATGATTAATAATTAAAACGCTAAGGAAAAAAACAACACAAACTTCCGCGAACGACAAACGTTGGAAATCGTTTTTTGTTGCGAGATCGTAGCAGGGGATAACTCTAGCTTGTAACCAGAGATGCATGACGTGCGCAAATTAATGACAGCCCAAGATTGTAATAACACAACAACACTCACCCAATGCCACCTCGCAGGCTTTTCGCAATTGCGAATGATGTGCCTTTTTAACCTCCTTGTCGGCTAGGATCTTCTCCAAAGCTCGGGTCAGGAACATGTTTTTCGTCTTTTTGCCCTCATACATGACGCACCGGAATCGGGGAGAGGAGCACCTGTCCCAAGGGCAGCGGCAGTATCAGATAGATCTCTTTTTTTGACAATGGCAGTCGCTGTGTCTCGCACAGACAAACATAAATGAACTCACAAGGTGGGGTAAATCCCTTAGATTTCCATTAGCAACCTGCCTGCGCCATGTTGGAAGGAAACGACGTCAGGCACGTTGATAGCGGCTGCAGTGAGGCAGCAGGGCGAGCAAGGCAGGGGCGCAAGTGACAGGAGAGAGAGAGAGGGCGACAGAGAGAGCGAGAGAGAGAGAGGCTGATTATTGGTTAGAGATGATTGTAGGCTTGTATGCTAAAGCCACATTCATCGAAAAGAATACAAATAAGACACGGTAGGAGGTGCTGTTCGACTTCAGGACGTTTTTAGCCGCTTGTGGATAAATATGACCAGATTTCTTGACACGAAGAAAGTCAAGGATCGGGCATTCTTCATGTCAAGTAGTGAAGTTGAACAAATATTCAAATGGACAGAGAGTATATCTTTAGGTTCATAAAAAACATCCATGGTTACGTTGTTATAATGTAACTACACGACAATAACATAGTTGTTTGTTTGATAACAAAGTCACCATGGTTGTCCTTGGCTTTGGAATAGGCTGCTATATCAAAATCATCGGCCTCGGCTGTTATGAAAGTGAAAGTCGTATCCACAGCGCCCATTCATTACCACGCCGTGAGTGACATGAAGTATAACAGTATTCAAGGATGTTTAACTATAGACTAACAAAGCTGACTGACACATCATGAGTAAACTGTGACAGGCACTGATAACATGTTTATGTGGTTTCCACAGAAGTGAGAGTCTTCGTTGTGCAAAGTGACAGCATGTGGTGACAAGGCATCCGTAGAAGAGAATGTCATCACATGAAGGAGTTTACTGTATATCCAACTTTCAAACTGGTACCATGAAACCGAAAACACTGAACTCCCACGAGTCATGAATGCTGCATTCACCTAATCAATTCAATATCCGCATCGACAACACCTTCGCGCTAACTCAAAAGATCTCATGGCAGTGAAGGATTGTTTCAACTTCTGTGCCAACCTTGCGCGTTGAAGGGCTGTGCGTTGTGTTTGTCAAACATACCGTGTAAAGGACGCCAGTGTTCACATCAGATACGTTACACTCATCCACCACATGAACGAGTGTTTCGACGTCAGTCCTCTGGCATGCTGGGCAGGGTTCAGTCTTCAAGTCAAACTTAAAGGTCATTGCGTGTTTTTCCTGGGCAGATATGATCAGAGGTCTTTCAGGTAAAGGGGAAATGAATGGCACAATCTTTATTACCACAGTGATCGGAGTGTTGAAAATGGAACAGAAGTTTAAGCATACCGTGATGTTTACTCGATAAAAATACTTCTCAAGGCTGAACGTTAAGGAGAATAACAAATTGCATTAACGATACAATAAACAGTTTTGTCACTCTTTCATAACAGGAATCCTGTACCATGTGGGAGATGATAAAAATCAGAAAGGAGAAGTATGCCTGTTATTTGTTCTGTTTATTTTGACAGCGATCAAGCTGCAGTGTTTCACACTAGATTCGATGTTGCCTATCACTGAGTCCGTGTTAGAGACAGAATGTGGTGTTTACTCGGAGAAACATAAAAGCCAAGAGGACGAATCAGTGCGTAAATGAAGAGCACACTGGGAGGAAGAGGAGAGGGATAGAGGAGAGGGATGGAGGAGAGAGGCGAGAACACCTAATTACTTCTTCAAGGAAAAAACTGTGATTTGCTGTCGGAAAATAAAGAGGTGCTTGGGAAAGGGATGTTTCGTGGAATTGGTTGTTTCATGAATGCGAGTGAACAAAATGAGAGCTACCTTGAAATCTGCTTCTTGTCAAACAGCCTCAATGTTGCTTCTCTTACATTTGTGCAGTCATTAACATTCCAGAGGAGATATCAAGAAGATAAATCATCTTACGTTGGTAAGGCTGTATGGTAGACATGGGCCTAACCTTACGGCAATCACTTATTTCAATAAATACATATTTATTAGGTTAACTAGGATATGTAAACCAGCGGTTCATGAGCCCACTTTTGTTACATTTCTAAATACAGATCGAGTACGAGACACATTAAGTATGTTTAAAAATTTTATTTAAAAAAAAACAACTACAAAATTAGCGCTGAGTTATAACAAAAAGTTAGAATTACCTTCTACCCCAACAAACATGAGTAATCTATGAGCAATATTATGAACATGCACATTTCAATACAACATTCATCACATTTCATTAAAATGTTACGCGCATTGTCTTATCAAAAAAGTAAACACGCTGGTGTAAACGTTACCGCACATCTATAGGTGTTTTGAGAACCAGAACCTCAAGACCACTCAAGGTTCTTCAGCAGTTCTTAAGATGTAGATGACCCAGTTGTCTGGTCCAAAACGTATATCGATGGCATCCTGATGTCTGGTGTGATGATTTGACTGACCACTGTTCTGAGACAGACCTTTAATGCATTAGGACACTTAAACAAATGAGATCGATCGTCGAAAAAGATCGTCGAAGTGTTGTGCTCATCTTTGTAAACAGTTAAGTTCTTGTCGTGTTCTCTGACTTGTCCCATTGAAGTGATCGCAGACTCAGTAAAATACCAAACATTAAATAGCATTTTTCCTCTATTCAAAGCTTAGAGCTTATCCAATTAGTTTCAACCCCCCACCTTCAGTTAAAAATCTCATTTCTCCAAAGAAACACCTCCACCATCAACACATTACCATCCATGCTCCCCATCACGTCATACCATTCCTATCCCCAAAACGACCATCTTTTGTTGCCTAGAGACGAAGAGATGAACAGCTGACCCTTAGGACAGATCCCAGTTATCCAAGAAATGGGAAACTGTCCCTGTCAGATTCATCACACTTCTTCAGCAGGATTGACGCGATGGTCTTGACAGCCCTCATGGTCTCCGTGCACGTGGGGTTGATGAGGGACTCAGGCAGCAGGAACCCAAAGTATCCGGTGTCTCGCAGCTCAAAGGCGAAGGCGTAGGGGATCCCGCTCCTGTAAGCCCAGTCCATGGAGCTGCCGGAGCTCACGTCTGCGGAGAGGGTCGGAACAGAGATGGAGGAGGGGAAAGAAACAGTGCTGGGAGCGTTAGAGTGCTCTGTAGCACACGGTCTGCAGTGCACGTAAACACATGTTTCCCCTGTTCACTTCCTACTTCTGGTACTTAGCAAAATGATCCGTGCTTTTGAGACCAACGTTAGCAACGAGAGCTGCTGCAGCCGAACACCCTGTGTTGTGTTGTTGGAGAGTCGAGGAGGTGGGTAACTCACAGAGAGTGGTGGAAGCAGGGCCGTATCTGTACCTCACTCCATAGGCTGAGTACAGGGCTGTCACTGCACTGTGGGCAGCCGATTCCTACAGGGGAACAAGTCGATCCACTTAACTCATATCTTTTTTTTTTTTACGCATCAGGATTTTTTGAAACAACACTTGAGGATCTTATAATCTCATCATCTGTGTTTGTTTTGTTTTTGACAGGAAATCATGGATCTGCCATTGATTTGAACGTACCACGCAGTTGAAGTTGGGGATGGTGGCGTATTTGTAAGAGTAAGGATAGAGCAGCATCTGAGCGTAGGCGTGGATGGAGATGTAAGCCTTCACTCTCTTCTTGTGCTTCCGCAGGAACTTGACCACAGCCTTGACCTCGGGTTCGGACTCCGGGGACGGTCCACAGTACGTGTCGTCGCAGGGGTGGGAGGAAGCTCCCTCTTCTAGAGAGGGAGAAACCAAGTAGAACAAGTCAAAGGGGGGGGGGATTTTGTCCAAAAAGTACAGTTTTTATAGGGAGGTTGGGGGAGGAGCTAAAGCTTAACAACAGTAGAAGGATGTCTGGGATGTGTACTTGTAACCACCCAATCAGTTTTCATTCTGAATTCACACAACGCTTTGTGACCAAACGTTCATTCATTCATTCATTTTCTACTGCTGATCCTTAGGAGGGATTGCAGTGCCACTTGTTCCCGTTTGGGGTCCCGGGTGATTCGAGCTTGACCCAGTGACTTCGGGCCATAGGTGGGGTCCACCCTGGACTAGGGCCAGCAAGACGCAGGGCTGTGACCAAATGTGGAGGCCTGAATTCATTTGTCTGTCTTCAATATCATTTGATGTCATGTTAGTTCTGGTAACTTTAACAGCACGCAAAATATAGAGGAGAATGCTCACTCTGTCTTCATATTTTTGCTGTGCATATTTGAAATACAAGAGTCAGCTTTGAACCAACTGTCCTTGAATAATAACAACATTTTCTCATGCAACCTACAGCATGCACTAGCCCGCAAACTGAATGGCTCCTATTGGATAAACCATGAGCAAATAACCACTATCCAAAATACTCAGCCAACTTGATATTTGCATATGCAAATGTACAAGGGAATTGGAGAAGTCTATATATAGCCAGGCACAAACAGCTTGGTGCACAATATCCTAAATTAATTACCAGATATTGAAATTAGCCTGAAAATCACCCCTGGCATTAACCTCCTCCAGAATTCACAATGGGTCCCCAGATGACATTCTCTAATAGAATTGCAAGCGAGCAGGTTACAACACCATAACAACACATGTTTGGAAGCAGTTTAATCACGTGTTTGTTCAAATGTCTCAGGAACGTGTCTGCGTTATCTCTTGTCTCGCTTTCCATTCCATCTTATAATGTCAAATCAAAACATTAGGGGCAACACTGTAATTAGGATATAGATGTCATAGTCTTGGCCTTTCTAATGAACACAGTCTGTACGTGTGTATGTACTGTGGAGCATACGCAAGCTGGATGTGTATTTGTGTGTTTAGAAGAGTGTGTGGATGTTTAGAATTGTGTGTGGGTGTTTGGCAGGGTGCATGTGTGTTTAGCAGTGTGTGTGTGTTTAGCAGTTTGTGTGTATGTGTGTGCGTGTTAAGCAGAGTGTGTGTTCCCCGTTCCTGACAGCAGAACATGATGTTCCGGGTGCTGTGTTGCCCCTGAACAGGTTAGATCTTTAGGGAATTATGTTTGGGAAAGGTGCCACAAGGTCTCAAGTTAGCTACATTTTCATTTAAGACATAGACCTGCCTGTTGAGGGCGCTATAGGACAAATCTTTTGAGACTGATGCATCCGATGCAAGAGAGAGATGGAGAGAGAGAGAAAGAGAGAGAGAGAGAGAGAGAGAGAGAGAGAGAGAGAGCGAGAGAGGGAGAGAGGGAGAGAGGGAGAGATGGAGAGATATGGAGTGAGCGTGTATTGCCTGGAACCATGGTTGCGTTTAGAGGTTCCATTTCGGTTGATTCCACCATCAGCCCCTTGTCAGACAGAGTCTCTCAGACAGAGATGAGGTTAGACCGTGTACTCACCACACCACTTTACCTTCCAGTTCCTGTTGGCATCTACTCCCCTGCAGGGGTACTCAGCGTTTTTGGACCTTGTTTTCCTCCAGAATCGGTCCTGGTGGAACAATCATCGTAAGAGAGATAGATTTAGAAGAGATTTAATACAGTCAGAGAGATGCTGGGGGCAAAATATTAGGAGAAACATATTACGAAATGGAGATTCTGAAGAATCACATTTGATAATCACATTGATTTACATTAGACTGCTTGGAAACTGTCAAGAGAAGCAGTACTGATGATGTTTGCATCCCTGCATGTTACGGTACAGTACTTGATGCGAATGGAACAAAAAAAACATTTAACTTGTGAAAGACTTACTGTGGTCCAGCTGAAATGGTATCCATCCACATTGAAGACAGGCATGATGTAAAAGTTCAACTGGTTCATCAACCTCCTCATCGACCAGTCATACTGGTAGGACTGCAGGGCCTGTAATATAACATCAAACCTGTAATATAACATAAAACCTGTAATATAACATCAAACCTGTCAAACTTATAGGACTGGAGGGCCCGTAATATAACATGAACCTAACCTAACATGTAGTATAACATCAAAACTGTAGTATACATTCAAACGTGTAATGTTACATCAAACCTGCAATATAACATCAAACCTGTAATATAACATCAAGCCTGTAATATAACATCAAACCTGTAATATTGTATCAGACCTGTAATATAACATCCAACCTGTCAAACACATAGGACTGGAGGGCCAGTAACATAGCATTAACCTGTAGTATGATATCAAACCTGTAATATTACATCAAACCTGTAATATCATATCAAACCTGTCATACAATATCAAACCTGTAACATCACATCAAACCTGTTATATAATATCAAACCTGTAACATAACATCACAGTAGCACAGTTTATTCCTGTTCTTTCTATGGGCTAGTGCTGTATGCTAATTACCCCTAGTGTTGGAGAGGAGCATGGGAGGGGACAGTGGAGGTAACACCTGTTCCTTAAGCACAGGCTCAGTCCAAGGTTAATCTGCATTAGGACAGATCTCTGTGCCTTAGTGGTCAAACTGTACCACTGTACAGTACAGGGACAGTGTACAGTACTGTACAGGGACAGATCTCTGTGCCTTAGTGGTCAAACTGTACCACTGTACAGTTTGTTTCACATGACTTCAATCAGCACAAATGTTGTTGTTCCATCGGTACCATTCCAATAGTTATTGTTTGCCTCTAAAAACGACAGTATGACTAACTTCGATGTCTAAGCCTATGCTGTCCACAGACATCAAAACAAGCAGGATTCAGGCAGGTTTGCTGTCATTCTTATGTGAGGATGAACTGTCACTCAGGAAACAGACTGCCTGAGCAGATCGCCTGGTCTGGGATGCGTTCAAAAGCTCCATGGTCGCTCCTATGCGTTTCGCATGACAAGCTTGCAAACAGATATTCATCGCATAGGTTAAGCAACCAAAACAGCCGTCCTGAATACCTGCCCAGGACGGTTTGAGCAGCCCAGACGTTTGATTAGGATCGTTTACATTTCAGCACCCCGTCATTGGCTGCAATGAAACCCTCAGTTAAAGTCAAACACTGTTTTATAGATTTGCATAAAGGGATGTATTAGCTTTAGGACGATCCACCTCTTTGACAAACCACTGGCAGAAGGCGGGTCCAATCCACTCCCTCGCATGTACGCCACAGTCGATCCACACCGACTTCTTGTTGGGCCGCGCTCTCTTTCCTAGCTGACAGGACAAGAAGTCCGTCAATCACTGTCAGAGGTATCACTTGCGAAAGAGTCTGCAGGAATAATCAGTTCAGCTTTTGATTTTGGGCTGCGCTGATAGATCTTAAAAGAACAGCGTATGTGTGTGTCCTCTGACCCTACCTGGAGCACATAGAGAGGCCTGCCTTCGTAGGACTTGCCTATGGAGAACATTTCCACCAGGTGAGAATGGGTTCTGTTCATCTCAAACATCCACCTTTGAATCTATGGAAAAAAAATCCCAAAGGTCAAGCAGTCACATGTCCATGGAAGTGATCCCCAACTACGCTAGTCAAACAAAAACCTTCTTCCACATGTTCTCAACCAATCTGAGAACCAAACATCTGGACGTCAGACTACTTTAACAGTAGTACACTCCGGGCCACATTATCAGCTTTGATGCTGAAAATCACACTAGAACGTTGTGACAGAACTCATATGGTACCAGGAAGCAGGGTGGTAGATGTAACACATACTTACTGTCTGGCTTCACCAAGGGTCCCACTGGGGTTTTTAACTGTTTCAATTCCTTCCATGTGTCTGCACACCTACTAAGTAACTCCTGACCGTCATGTTGCTGCTCTAAGCAGATGGGGAATCTAACAGTGCTGACAAGGGTAGAGGGGGAGGGGGGTAGAGAGGAGAGGGGGAGGGAGGGAGAGAGGGGGAGAGGTGGGAGTAGGGTGGAGAAAGGGAGAGGGGGAGAGGTGGGAGAGAGGGGG
>BROE01000024.1:11218457-11246954 GCA_036571765.1 Plecoglossus altivelis | reverse complement strand
GTGTGTGTGTGTGTGTGTGTATATGTGTGGGAGGGGTTCCAAACTCAGGGTAATGAGGGGTTAGAGAAGTCTACCTAAAAACCTCAGTAGATCTGCTATCTGTCTGAGGAATGTATGCTGGTTCTGCTTCCAGGACCGATAGCTTAACAGGAGGCTGAATTCAAATGCTCTCCTCATACAATGCCGGTCGCTCTGGAAAAATAAACAGCTCAGCGCTGTGTGTATCAGTAAATAGAGAGAGAGGGAGGGAAGGAAGAAGACTGAGTGAGGGAGAAGAACTAAAGGAGGCAGAAAGAGAGAGAGGAGGAAGGAGAAAGAGAGAGAGGAGGAAGGAGAAAGAGAGAGAGGAGGAAGGAGAAAGAGAGAGAGGAGGAAGGAGAAAGAGAGGAGGAAGGAGGAAGGGAGAGAGGAGGAAGGAGAAAGAGAGGAGGAAGGAGAAAGAGAGGAGGAAGGAGAAAGAGAGAGGAGGAAGGAGAAAGGCAGAGAGTGAAAGAGGGGAGGAGAGAAGCGCTGTATGTACTTGTTGTACTGTACACTGTATGGTACAGAAAAAAGGAGTGTTTGGAGACAATGACATACTGGGTAATTGCCATCTGTTTCTGCATGTGTGTGTATTGGTAGATCCTTGAAAGAGTTGCTGGTTGGGAAAGAGAAAAATAGGTAGGTAGATATGGAGAGAAACAAGGTGGGACAGTGAGAGAGAGAGAGAGAGAGAGAGAGAGAAAGAAAGGAAAAGAAAAGAAAGAAGAAAAAGAGAGTGTGTGAGCTTCAGAAAGTGAGAGTGACAGAGAGAGTGAGAGAATGAGAGAGTGTGTGTGTGTGTGTGTGTGTGAGAAAGAGAGTGTCTTGCCTACCTCCTCCAGAGAGTGAGAGTGAGATTAAGAGTGAGAGAGAGAGAGTGTCTTGCCTACCTCCTCCAGAGAGTGAGAGTGAGATTAAGAGTGAGAGTGAGAGAGAGTGTCTTGCCTACCTCCTCCAGAGAGTGAGAGTGAGAGTGAGAGAGAGTGTCTTGCCTACCTCCTCCAGAGAGTGAGAGTGAGAGAGAGTGTCTTGCCTACCTCCTCCAGAGAGTGATAAACCTCATAGTCGTACTGGGATTCAGACCTCCGCTTGCGGGGGGAACGATATCCGGACTGCTTTTCAATCTCCTTCTGGAGATTAGAGATGAACACCCTGTGGGTACGGGAGAGCAGCAGTGAAGAGAGATTGAAAAGAGATGAACACCCTGTGGGTACGGCAGAGGAGCAGTGAAGAGAGATTGAAAAAGTCTAGGGACAAAGATTGAGAGAGAGAGATACCACAGCACAGAATCTGTCGTCAAAATAAACAGTCCAAAACAACTATCCACTAGCAATAAGCCAGTCACCTTTGCCAGCATGGATATACTTCAGCACACAATTGTATATACGTACCTGATTTAAGAACATAAAAAAGTGTTTTTGACTAAACAAATGACCTATGATTCCCAAGATGAAATCCTTGGCTGTAACCTTGGTGTTTTCGCTAGCAACAAGCCATGGTTTCTCCGCTCTGCTGCTTTTATCGCAGGTTTGATTATTAAAGAAGCAAAAGTTAGCAGATTGCATTGAATCTAACCTTGGACAAGACATCCTGCAGAGGGAGATGCTGAATCATTGTAAGAATGAAAGAACTTGTCGTTTTCTGGTATTGAATCAATAGAAAGCAGAATTGCAGGTATGGAAATGCTTGGATTTCGAATCGATTTTGACTGCTGTTTTCAAAAGACTTAAGCGCAGAGTATACTAAAGATGGAGGGAGAGAGAAAGAGAGAGAGAAAGGGAGAGAGAGAGGGATAAGAAGGGAGAGGGAGAGAGAGAGAAGGAGAGCAAGGGAGAGGGAGACAGAGAAAGAGATTGAGGGAGAGTGAAAGGGAGAAAGAGAGAGAGGGAAAGAGACAGAGAGAAGAAGAGCGAGGGAGAGGGAGACAGAAAGAGAGAGTGAGGGAGAGGGAAAGAGGGAGAGTGAGGGAGAGGGAACGGGAGAAAGAGAGAGAGAGAGTGAGGGAGAGGGAAAGGAAGAAAGAGAGAGAGAGTGAGGGAGAGGGAAAGGGAGAGAGAGAGAGAGAGAGAGAGAGAGAGATTGTGTGTAAGATCCTGACAATGGTGGTCTTTCTATCTGTGGCTCCTTTGATTAAATCATTTGATGGTTGATAGTGATGACTGATGAGGCGCAGAGATGAAAGAACTTCAAGACCAGAGTGGGTATATGTGTGTGCGTGTGCCTTTCTGCAGATTGTGTGCTAGAAATGGAGTCCTTCGCATGTGCAAATCACACTGCGGTTCCAGAGAACCAGACACCTAGTGACGGCCTTTGGGCAACAGATGTTCCCCATCCTGTGATGGAGAAGAAGTGTGTGTCTGTGTGTGTGTCTGTGTGTGTGTTATTTGTGTATGTGTGTGTGTGTGTGTCTGTGTGTGTGTGTCTGTGTGTGTCATTCATGTATGTATGTGTGTGTGTGTGTCTGTGTGTGTGTCTGTGTGTGTCTGTTTGTGTGTCGGCGTGTGTCTGTATGTATATGTGTCTGCGTGTGTCTGTGTGTCTGCGTGTGTGTGTGTCTGTGTGTGTTTCTGTGTCCGTGTGTGTCTCTGTGTGTGTCTGTGTGTGTGTGTGTCTGTGTGTGTGTGTGTGTGAGTGTCTGTGTCTGTGTGTGTCTGTGTGTCCGTGTGTCTGTGTGTGTGTGTCTGTGTGTGTGTGTGTGTCTGTGTGTGAGTGTGTGTATGTGTGTGTGTGTGTGTGTGTATGTGTGTATCTGTGTGTCTGTGTGTCTGTGTCTGTGTGTCTGTGCGTGTGTGTCTCTGTGTGTGTGTGTCTCTCTGTGTGTCTGCATGGGAGGTGTCTGTTCCCCAAGCCCATACTTGAAGTCCATGTGTTCCCCTTGCAGACGCTCCCGTAGCCCTGGCGTGCTGTTCCGTGCCACACGCACATCCACAGTGGTGTTGTGTCTGATCAGAGAGACACTGTTGGGCTGCCACAGGTCCACCTGCCAGACCACAGGAGCACACTGGGGTTTAGGACCACACACTCACACACACACATCCTTTACACACACACACACACTCACACACACACACACACACTCACTCACACACGCACAGACACGCACACACACACGCACGAGAGCACACACACACACACATCCTTTACACACACACACTCTTTACACACACACATCCTTTACACAGACAGAGTCTGTACTGACCAGACACACAAACACCATGGTCTTGTCCTGTACAGACACACACACACACCACACATTCTGTGTACTGTACAGACACACACACACCACACATTCTGTGAACTGTACAGACACACACACACCACACAAACTATACTGTACAGACACAAACGACACATTCTGTGTACTGTACAGACACAGACACACACCACACAATCTGTACCGTACTGACACAGACACACACACCACACAAATTGTACTGTACAGACACACACACCACACAAACTGTACTGTGCAGATACACACAGATAAATACACGGAAAACCCTTCATGCAACCTGTTGTGTGATGTGGGGTTACTAAGGAGAGCTCTTGCATTCAGCGCCTGCCAGGAGATAGGGCTGTTAGCTTGAGCTGAAATAACCTGCTCGTTAATCAGACTGCAGATAGCCGCATATAAACACAGCCACAATTTGTTCTTTCTCAGCGAGAGGCTCATTCCATTGTTACGAATACCCTGAACACAGGAGTATACTTACATAGGACTACTTCAAATACTGTACTTCACACAAAATAAGTACTTTACTATACTTGCTTTGACAAACTATTGTCAATTCTGTCACGTTTAACACCAGATATCATATCACACATTTCTGTGAGTGACTTTATTAGTAAAAGTACAGTGTGATACGCCTAAGATTTCAAGTGATTGTGTGGTATAATGTGAATGACTGAACATACTGTATCTAACAGTACTGACTCTCACACACGCTTTCTGTCTTTGTCTCTCTCTCTCTGCCTGTCTCTCTCCATGTCTGTCTCTTTCTCTCTCTCTGTCTCTCACTATGTCTATCTTTCTCTGTCTCTCTATCCATATGTCTGTCTATTTATATCTATGTCTGTCTCATTCTCTCATTCTCTCTCTTTCTTTCTACGTCTCTCTCCCTATGACGCTCTCACTTTCTCTCTATGTCTCTCTCTTTTACAGACAGTACCATACGAACACATTATGGAGTTCCAGGATTTGTGTGGTTTCTGTCTTCCATGTTCTTTTAACCAGACCAGCTGGCTCTCATTCCCAGCCCCTGGACAGACTTCTGCAGGCCGGGCACCCATGCACGTTAATGTGTCTATTGGCCTAATGTGTTGCAGACCAGCATGAACCAGTGCAGAGCTGCACTTTAAACCAACCTTTGTCGTGACAGCTGTGTACGGCCCGGGGTTTACCGAGCAAGTCAGAGCCAAGCTAAACCCATGTAGCCGGCCTCTCCAAATGGCCAAAGGAACACTGTTGTTAACATGAACGTTTCAAAATCACCTCTTGATGTTGGTTTAACAAATCCTGAAACACGTCTGATCACAGCCAATGTAGGGTTGTGATCAAACTGAATTAACATGCGTCTGGTCAGTCCAAGTTAAGGAATCCTCCATCTATTTACATGAGTGGACTGGATGGATGCATTCTTGGGCCAGTTAAAAGGCTTTATTTGGAAAGAAAATTAAGGGCTTGTATTCTCTCTCTCTCTCTTGATTGTTTAAGTGATTATGTCTGTGGCTACAGGCTGCCTATATATGTACTGCTCTATTGAAAAGCTGGCATGGAGAAAGATTTAAATAGTCAGGGGGAGAGAAGAAATGTATATATATATATTATATTATATAACATATATTATAATAGTATATATATATATATAGGTCAAAGATGAAGAGAAAAAGGGGACTAGCGAGAGAGGCAAACAGAGTGACAATAGAGAGAGACAAGAGAGAGAGAGACCAGAAGGTGTGTCAGCGAGAGACAGAAAAAGAGAGAGAAGACAGTGGTATCCAACTACTTTGTGGGATGTTCTGGCAGTTGACAAGTAGAGTTTTCCAGAGGTAATTGAGGTGAAATGACATCTGCTCGTTCGTGAAGAGAGATGACACACGGCCGGGCTGACCAGGGTAAACAGTTTCAGCGTAAACAAATTAAAACGGGAAGCATTTATTGGTAAACACCTCATTTGTTCCCTGATCACTCTCACGATCACCGTCACTTTTGAGCCCTTAGGATCCTAAGTCTCAATGACAATAAACAAACCCCAATGAGGTTCTCCTCTGACTTCCTATTGGGTTGACGTAAGGCTTCTACGATGATGATCTTTGACACATTCTCTCACATTCTTGAGTGTTCCGGCCTCACCTCCTACTACACGTGACCTCTCCGCCTCCCTGAGGGGAGGAGGTACGACTGGAAGCCCGTTGGGAATCACGTAGTGGCTGAGCTAAGGGAAAACAGCTCTACACAGCTGTCTAAACACTAGCCACCAGGCATACCCTGGGTCATTCCACTGTCCCTCCTTAGACAAAGACTAAGACCACGAGCAACAGCGTAGCACTGTCCTGGCATTCTCCACCATGAATCATGTTGTTTTTTTTATGGACATTTACGTTTCAAAACTATCCATTCCTACTCTGGGCAAGTCATGTTATTCTTGGAACAGTTTAAAAGCCTAAACACCATATCACCATATTTAAACGTCAAGTTGATGTTTAAGTATGGTAAATGATGGTTTCTGTGTGGTCAAACTGCCAAGAGACCAGAGAAAGAGGCTCACACCTGACTGTGCGATGCTACGAATCCCTAGCAGAACACACAGGAACATGGGGAGGGAGAAATAGGATTTAGACCTTGAATCTGCGGGTGCCTTCATCGTTCTTACACTCCAACAACACCAGTATTTCCGCAACTTCCTCGTTTAAGTACATCAGTATGTTTCCAAGGTCTTCTGTATTGCTGTTTAATCATTCCCAAATGGGATTGAGAGAATATTGCTCTTCCTCAAGGGAGTGGTCACAGTTTTTCTATACATAGCGTTTTCCCTCCACTGCTATATGGCAACCATATGGAATTCTTCCCTTAAGAGCACATCTGTTTGGGGTGTCTATCTACCAACGTCTTCGACCTAGCCACACCGACCGTATGGATCAGTAGTTCCCTGGATTGGATTGATTCAGATTCTAGGATTGGGATTCTGGAAGGTTTGGCCCCTCGTATACAGCGTTGAGTTCTTCATCCCTCTCTGGGACGGCAGTTCGAAGTGGACAGGAGTCCTGCTCCTCCTACATGAGTATGGAAAGCATGCAAACGTCTTTATTTTGCAGTCTAGATGTACTGGAGGGACATCTTCGATTCTGCAGATGCCCATGGTTCATTGCTCCTGTCACCCTGTCACCCTGCCAGGCTCTGTCTCCTCAAGGTCCTAGTGCCCCGGTCCCAAGCCACCGTGCCAGCCTGCCACCACTAAACCAGCTTGGATGTCACGCATCACTGCTGCTATGACTGGAGGCTGGTGTGTCACACTCAAGGCATGGTCCATGAACGGACACGAGGGGAATCTATCAAACGCACACTGACACATACACTGACACACACTCATACTGACACACACACAAACTCAAAAGGAACAAGAGTGTTTGAAGTCTTGAGAAGAGAGCTTTGACACAGTTGGGAAAGTTTGGATTTAAAGAAAGCTGATAGGGAGGAAGTTTCAAACCACATCCTGTCAGAATAGATCCTCTAAAATGTGTTCAGTCCACCAGCCACTTCATATCTCTCCACAACACCCATGTTGTTTATCTTCCTACCTTGGTCACGTACAAATAAAATCTGTAAAGTGTGATCAGATACCAGCTTATTTGGGTTATCAAAAGTGTGTATGTGCATGTGTGTGTGTGTGTGACAGCCCCATTTGCATAATTCCCTGCTGACAAGGTCATCTCTGTTGACATTTAGCCTGATCCTGGGACCTGTGTATTAATGTGTGTGTGTTCATGTGTGTGAAAGAGAACCTAAAACAGACAAACACACGGCAACATCGACCTCAGAGCCAGTCAGAGACACATGAGAGAAAGAGGGAGGGGTCTGGGAGGGAGGGGGCCCAATGAAAGGGTTCTAAGGTGGGGCCTAAGAGGTGGGGGGAGGAAGGGGTCTAAGAGGGAGGGGCCTAAGAGGTGGGCAAGAGGGAGGGCCTAAGAGGTCGTTAAGAGGGAGGCTAGAGGTGAGGGTCTAAGAGGGAGGGCCTAAGAGGGTGGTCTAAGAGGAGGAGGGAGGAGGTACTAAGAGGAGAAGGGAAGGGGTCTCTAAGAGGGAGGGGCCTAAGAGGGAGGGGTCTAAGAGGGAGGGGCCTAAGAGGGGGGGTCTAAGAGGGGGGGTCTAAGAGGCAGGGGTCTAACAGCATACCTTATGATGTTGTAAGAGTGTCTGCAGCACTTGGACTTCTTCCTCAGTTCTGGGGGTAATCCTGAAGACCTGCTCACTGTGGAAGCAAGGTGACACCCTCAGTATCACGTGACAGAAACCAAGAGGAAAGACAAGGCTGATCTTCTAAATCCCTACTCATTCAAGTGGTTGACTCCTACGGAAGAAAGGGGGATATGTGTATTAAGTTCTGAACATTGTTGCGTGATTACATAGCCACCTTTTTATGAACCTCCTACTGTACAAAATAAATCATGTGTAATCTGCACCCCTATACAAACCATAACAACATGAAAGCCTTATCAGGTTCAACAGGGGTTTAGGACCCATCCCCTGACAGCATCGTTTTACCCGGCTGAGGCTACAGTGTCACTGGTGTCTGTACGGGCAGGAAGATGAGGCAGAGAAGCAGGCGATGTTCAAAGGGAAGGGCCGGGCCTTGTCACAGTGTGACATTAACTGCATGGTTGACCTGCAGGTGAGTGCTTCCTCTGACAGTTCATTATAGGATCCCCTTACACCAGCTCCACAGTTGGAACACCCTCGTGCCCAGATCAACTGAAGGTTCCGACGATGACGCCGCAAACGTCTCGTTGCAGAGGAGATGCAGTCTTTCATTTAAACAACCACGTACAGGTTAAGGCAGACGATCTCGCAGGTGTTCACATGGAAGGGCGGTTAGGCAGGCCGAATGAACTGCTAAGACCATGAAAGGGCCAGATGTTTGCCAGTCTTGGGCGTGACAGCTTGACTCAGCACGGCGAGAAGATGCGTCAGCAGCATTGGACCAGACACAACGCTTCATTCGAGCCACGTACGAAATGAGTTGCAGCAACTCATTTGTGACAAATTACTTAACCGCTCATGTTGGATTGAGTCATCGTAATAGACTTTGATGTGTTCCAAACACTCGTTTATCACCTCCTTATGCGTAACATGAATTAGATCGATTGATCAATCGAATTAGTGCTAAAAGTATTTTTGAGGGCGCGATGTCTGAATAATTTACGGTAACATGGCTGTGACACATTATTCTTTAAGGTTTGAGTTGAGATGGATTCAGATCAAATCCATTGACACACACACTACTGTTTCTCTCTCTCTCTCTCTCTCCCTCCGTCTTCATCTGTTCCTCTCTCTCCCTCTCTCTCTATTTAATGCTACACTCATACATTTCTTTTCACCCGGGCGGCCATTTACAATGTGGCACAGGAAGTAGCCCCCCCCCCCTACACAAAGCCTGCTCAGAGCCCCTCTGAGCAGAGAGGACCAGACAACAAAGGTTCAGGTCCCGCCACCCCACCCCACCCCACCCCACCCCACACGATGTGCCACCCACGACCGCACCCCCCTCCCCCCTCCAGCACCTGGCAGCTTCAAACACATCCTCTGTTGGAACTCGGAGCTCAGGGGCCTTTTACAACTACAGCAGGTTAGTCTTGATCTTTCCAGCACTCAGAATGGGGATGGATGGCGGAGGAGAGAGGCAGAGGCAGGGTTTTTTTCTTTCTTTTTCTTTTTCAAAGCGTCTCCTTGTTTTCCAGGCCTTGTTTTCTTTCCGCAGCAACAAATGAAGACATCTGCTTATTTCCTCGCTGGAACATTGCAAATGATGCCAAATGGAACCTTATAAATGACAAAAGTGCAACCGCTAGTTCTCCTCTTACTCCATCTGGGCTGTAATGACACGTCACTCCACAAAACATGCTTTCTATTGCCTGCCACTTGAACTGTGTCTCATCCCGTAGCCGTCTCTACAGATGACAGACACGTTCTGTCACAATTCTGGCATCCTTCTCAATCTTCAAAGCTTTGTGTCTGCTGGCGGCTGGTCTTTCTAGGCTAAAGCTGTCCTTAAACTGTCAGTCTCCACATTTCCCCCAGCGCCCTCTGACAGCAACAGTTCAGATGAATCACTGGCCTTCAAAGACAAACCAGCGACAAAATGCTAGATACCAAAAGTCCCTGTGCCTCCGAAGCAAACGTCAAATTCCAGGAACAAGGGCTACGTGTTTTTGCCAGTAAGAACTCTAGCGATGTTCGAAAGAGCCCGTGTGTAACGCCCACCGTGATATGAGCGCCGTAAACGAATCGAGGGTAAGGCGAAGTCGAGGAGATCCGACAATGGACATCATTTAGAGCGGCGAGACTGAAGCGACGTTGTGCGGACCTGCTGTTGGAGTGTGGGACTACACGCCCACCGCGCTCTGGAATCCGGGAGAACATCCCTCCCCGCCCCCCCCGCCCCCCCCGCCCCCCTCGCAGCGCCAGAGGTCGGGGGGACGTTTGTTTTCTTGCCCTCGGCTTCCTACTGTCTCGTCCGAAGATGAACTAACCTCAAAGTCAAAGTCTTTTCCGAGGTCATTTGCACAGATCACACAAGGTAACACTGTGATTTGAAATTCTCCAGGTGGGCCCTGCTACATCTAACATGTAACCAATAGGGCACAGGGAGTCCAACCTAGGGATGGACTGGACGTAGCAGCTGAATCCAAGGGTGGAAGTAGCTACATGGAGTTGGAACAGGGCAAGGGAGCAGGAGGAGGGTGGAGGTGGTGGTGTTAGGGTGGGGGGAGGGGGAAGGGACTAGGGTAGGCTAAAGTGGCAGCTTTTCCCACAACAGAAACTAAGTGCTGTTGTGCTTTACAAACCTTCTACCAAAAGGTTCCAGTGAGCATGGTCCTTCTGCAGGCACTGCTGCAGAGAGAGACCCCCAATGCATTTGCTCCAGGAACGTCTCGTCAACCAGACTGTCTGTGTTTCTCACAGGGATGAAAGAGATTTCATCTGTTCTCTGAACTGTGAGCCCCGCTAGCAAGTTTATCTAACACCCATCTGAAAAACGTTGTCCTGTAATTCCTAACCGACTGTGAACAGACCAAACACAACATGATGTTGTGTCTCCTTTTCACCCAGGAAAAAAGTAAATAATGTAAACGTGTTTTTAAATATTTATCTCATTTGCACACCGGATAAAAGACAATGAACTTTCTATGCTTTTTTTTGTTTGATATTACGCTCAATGTTTTGAGATGGTTACACACTCACGACAAACTAGACTGCGTCTCATTTTCCTGTCTAAAATGAATGCGAATCCTCACTTACCCTGCGTAGCGGTTGTTGTACATATACGCACAGACGGGACATAGCACATTACTGCAGATTATGACACAACCCAGTAAAACCGAGGCGCGAAATGAGTTTGAAAGGTCCAAAGACATCGCGGGCGAACAGATGACAGACGAATTCTCCGTCTTGAAATGATTCCTCCGCAAACTTGAGCTAAACTGCTTTAAACGCTCATTATAGAAAATGTGACAAAAAGAGGACAGTCCAGTTGTCAATAAAATTAGAGAATCATTGGTAACTCCTGATGCCGCGCGCTGACCCGCAAGCCTCCTTTCATACAAGTGCGCAAAAGTTCACAAGGTGCGAAAGTCGGTCAATTGGCACAATTCGAAGGATTTACCACCCCTTTGAAGCTCTTCTGAAAATTGTAAAGCATCCTTCTATTTAAAAAGTTGAGTATCAGAGTCACGTGGTCCGGTGTCAGGGAGGTAACAGGATCCTCAACCCGTGTGGGATTTAAGAGATGAACGCGCGCAGACTGGATAATCAGTGAGACCGTAAATTTAACAGAGCAAAGAATTTAAGTGGCCTTTTAACTTAAGCATGTGACGTGCTACTTGCGACTTGTAAAGCGTATATATTGCAAAATATAAACTACATCAAGCGGAATTAGGTTACAACGTATAGTACTTGAGCAACGTATCGCTATGCTGCATGTTTCTAGGTTTTTACCACTACTGCAGGTGATGTCACTGTCTGCTTTTACCTGAAGTACAATCAAATGGTTTGTTGATGTTGTGGCCAAAACAAACGTCTGTGCCTGCAACCTGTGCTCATCTTCACCTGCAAAAACATCATTTCATGCAGCACTGTTGTCCTTTGAACATCTTTTACACAACATGCAAATGAATCACCTGGGGTTTGTTTGTCTAAAGAGCCCTCAAAAGTTTGCATTAGGTTACTAGGCCACTAATACAAGGCTTATTCTTGGCAAGGAGGTCATATAGATTAAAGGGTGCCCAGTCTCCACCAGTAGTTCCTGTTATTTCTGGGTTTGCGAGTTTCAGTTTGATCCTATACTTCTCAGTCAGCGCTGTGATTAAATGTTTAAGTCAACCATCTGGCTTCCCCCTTTATGATTGTACGGCTGCAGCACATTTTTCAGATGCCTCTTTTCCAATGTCAACACTGCAGGCACCTGTTTAACAACCAATTACAGCACAACACATTATTCCCCTTCAAACAGACAGGGACAGGAATGCTGAGTCCCCCACCCAATCTCATTGAGACAGACAGACAGACAAACAGACAGACAGACAAACAGACATACAGACATACAGACAGACAGACAGACAGACAGACAGACAGACAGACAGACAGAAACAGTGAGAGAAACAGAGAGACAGAGAGAGAGAAAGAGAGAGAGAAAGAGAGAGACAGAGAGAGAGAGAGAGAAAGAGAGAGAGAAACAGAGAGACACAGAGAGAGAAACAGCGAGAGATACACAGACACAGAGAGAGAAACAGCGAGAGATACACAGGCAGAGAGAGAGTAACGGTGAGAGGAACAGCCAGAGAAACATTGAGAGAAATAATGAGAGAAACATGGAGAAAAACGACGAGAGGAACACAGAGAGAGCTTTGGAGAGATTTGGGGGACAGGAGGATGACAGTAGTCTCTCGTCAAGCACCTAATGGTTTTAAAGGGGGCGATGATGACAAAATGACAAGGCATTATATCAAGCGGGTCCCTGTGTTAGAGGAGCATTAACAGGCTGCACTTTTCTTTTTCAAAGACTTGACTGCAGGTGGGAGTCATCCCTTCATCACCACACAGTGCGGATGATGTCATCTTTAGCTGAGCCTCTCTGGGGATGCTGTCTCATAGACTTTGCATCTCATCAGGATTTTCTGCGATATTTCATTTCATACGTATCAGCAAATTTTAAATGAATACGACTGCTGTAAATCGTTTCTGTTTGCAGTATTTACCAAAAGCTAGCATGGAGTGTCATAAAGTCTAGCCAGAGAAACTGATGGTGAAGCGTACAAACGTCCGGCTGAAGTGTTGTCGAGTGCCTTGACAGCTGCACACAGTAGCACATTCATAAAAAAATGCTTGCTTTGCATCTTGGTAATATCACCTTCTTGGGTTTGTGGTAGGGTTGGATTTACTGCACGTATAAAAACTCTCACATTGCCCAGCGGTCACTAAACTGAAACGCGGCTTCTTGTTGAGCATCCAGCGGTTTGGAGACGCACAAGGACACCGCGAGGTGCTTCTGTAGAAGATCTCCTGCATGTTGTTTTGCCAGGGAGGAACATGTGGGTGTGTACCGTCCTTCTCTGGCTGTGGTTTGGGGGATGTGACACGGGGGCCGCTCTCACAGAGCCTGGTCTATGAGCTTCTCTTACCTGCAGCTGCTGGAACGGCCTGGCTGGTACAGAGCACAGAGTGCAGGCAGGCAGGGATCCATTAAATCACCGTGTCTCTCGTGGGCCTGCTGCAGACTGCTGGAAGCCAGGGTGTGAATAAGCTCTTTGATAAAAGTCTCTGGAGCTGGGTCCTCTCTGCATGAGCCTGCCACGTAATGTCGTGTGTGCCAGATAGCGGAGAGTGTGTGCGTGGTGTGTGCGTGTGTGTGTAACGTGTAAGTGGTGTGTGTCTGGTGTGAGTGTGTGTAGTGTGAGAGGTGTGTTCGTAATGGAGGAGTGTGTGTGTGAGAGAGTGTGTGTGTAAGAGAGAGTGTGTGTGTGTGAAAGAGAGTGTGTGTGAGAGTGTGTGTGTGTGAGAGTGTGTGTGTGAGAATGTGTGTGTAAGAGAGAGAGAGTGTGTGAGAGAGTGTGTGTGTGTGTGTGAGAGAGAGAGAGTGTGTGTGGCTGTGTGTGTGTGTGTGTTTTTGTGTTTTTGTGTTTTTGTGTTTTTGTGTGTGTGTCAGTGTGAGAGAGAGAGGACAGGTGTGTGTGTCAGTATGAGTACGGCTGTGGTATGAGGAGGAGCAGGCGTGTGTGTTTGAGAGAGAGCGTGAAGGTGCAAGGGGGTTAGGAGTGGGGGGCAGGTGGGGGGGAGGAGGGTGAGCAAAGTGGGGGCCGGGAGGTGGGGAGTTGTGGTGCTGGACGTGGGGGGGGGGGGGGGGGAGGCGGTGAGGAGCGAGTGGTGGGGAGGTGGTGAGGAGTGGGGGGCGGTGGTGGTGGGGGGGGTGACGCGGAGTAGGGTGGGCGGTGGTGGGGAGGTGACTGACTGCAGCTCTTTGTGCTTCCTGGTGCCTCTGCTGGGTCTGACCTTTGATGAGGACCGTGAGTGCACATCCACGACCTTCAACCCCTGGGAGAGGGGAGCCTTGGGGAGACAGACGGGGGAGGGATGGCAGGGGGAGGGCAAGGGGATGCTAGGGGCGTACGAGGGAAAGGGATGCTGTGGGTGCGGGGGGGGGGGGGGAGGGATAAAGAGAGAAGGGGAGGAGGAGAGAGAGAGGGGTAGGGGTGGTGAGGGGGAGGGAGAAGGGTGTGGCCAAAGGGGAAGGGGGAAGGAATTGCGGAGGTGAGGGGTCGACGGGGGAAGGGTGATGTTGCCGGGAGTGGTGAAAAATCATCGCTTAGGGATTTGATCTATGAGCTACCATAAACAATGGGGGCCCGCTCAAGAGTTTTGTACATCGCATATCTAGGTGAGAGTAGATGTGAGTCCATGAGTCATCACGATATCGAAGAAAGTCCCCTATGAAATATGATACTATTGACTTATACAGAAAGTTTGTTATAATGTGCACTTGGGCTTTTTGTTGTGTTTGCTGGCTCAGACCAGAAACTTCCATGCAGTCAAGCCTGAGGATGCAGTGATTGTGTATTCTGAGGTTAACGTCTAATCCTGTGGGGAAATGAGTTCGGGATTGAGTGTATACATGTAATAATTAAAAGATGTATGACACACAATGCCCTTCTGTAAAGACGTGTAGTGTATACAGACTTGTCAGTGTGTGGCTGAATATTTTGTATATCCTAAACTGATTAATGCATCCCAAGGAGGCTATTATTTTGTTACTCGAACAATCAAACTGGGTGGTGCCCATGACAGGGCCCAGTGATCTGTTTGGTCAGAGTTTGGGACATCTTGGGTTTATTATGCAGAGCTATTATACACGATCTTCCATTTTCTCCCACATCACTTCTTTCTATTGTATGCGGCTCAGAAACCTAATACTGGGTTGGGCTGAAGAGATAGACAACAGGTGCGGTCTGAGATGGTGTGTACCAGCGGATATGGTATCAGTCAGGGCTGATGTGGTTTGTGTGTGGTATAGCTCACCTCAGGTTCATTCGTCTTCTTCAGACCGGCATGTCTGGACCGTATTCCGCTAGAAATGATCCACCTGAACTGGCACATGGCACTGCACTTGGATTGTATTACAAACAGTGTAGGTTGGCAAACCGTCTGGGTGTTACAGGTGAATTAGTTTGATGTGCACCTCAATGATCAAATGTCAATAAAGTGTCATGGTTAAGGTTTGGCAAGCCAGTCTTGATCTGAATCTCTGGGGTTATATGGGTATCAGGTTTGTTAACTGACACCAAGTGAAGGAATGATTGTGTCATGGAAGCAGGTTGGGTTAGGCCCTATCTGAAGTGTATCACAGTCATACAGGCAATACGGGTTCCTTCACATGCTCTATACTGGGTTGTTACTAAAAGCTAAGCGAATTATTCGAGCGAATTGAGCGAATTTTCGCATTTGTGTATTTCGCACGAATCGCTTGGAGCGATTTTTCGTCTCGTCGTCAACCATGACAGATCTGACGACGATGATATTCGCGGTTTTGCGTTTGACTTTTCGCCGCGCCGATCTGACGATCGGTTTGAACTGTGAACATAACATTAGTTCATTGCAGGCTGTTATTCATGGGCATAATCTCTGACCCTGTTTTGCGGGTTAAAGAACGAACGAATGTTGAGAGATCTGTGATCCATCTGGAGACGAGGCTTGTGCGCCAGGGCCTTTCACCTCAATTGAATGATAATCATTTCAACCATTAAGGTTCTCTGCAGTGGGTAATATTACATCCCTCAAGATTTCCAAATTGATGCGGTCTTGTTTGTTTACCCATCTGTTACCATGACACCCCGGCCCCATTCACGGTGCCCTTGTAAACTAGCAGCACCAGTTAGTCCGTAATGAAGAGCCAGCCAGAGTCACAGATGTGAAGATAGAGAGGCTTTAAGTTGACTCTACTAGCGCTCTCAGCCTGCCTGTTGTGCCTAACAGTGCGGGTTCATTTTCCCCAGAACTCCCCGTGGACAGATTCCAGCGTGACAAGAGCGACTTTAAGTTTGCTTCATTTATTTTCTGTTTTCATCCTTCGTTTGGGCTCGTAATGTCACAGTGTTCTCAGATCGGCTCACTCCCCTGATCCTGGGAGGCACGTTGCCAGGATCAGAGGTTTCCCTGGAGATAAAGGAACGTCTAGGAAAGGAGTCACGTGAGTATCGCCCCTTCGGATGTATTTTAACGGTCCAAGTATCTAAGGAAATTTTGTACCAAATCGGCTTGAATTACAAGACCCCCATCTAGTGGCAAAATACAAACAGTACATTTTTACTACAATTTTGCTGAGGTCAGTGCAATGGTAGAACTTGTGTACATTACCCCACAAACTCAAACTAAAAATAACATTTACATGAGGTGAAATGTTGAATATTGTTTTTTTGTTTTTTTACTTTGAAAACCCATTTGCTCCTATCAAAGTTTCAATGTTCACAATTCTTCCACAAAACCTGGATTACAGTGAACTAAACCGTTAGTTGGAATACCCAGTCCATGTTACCTGATCACATCTGACAATAATGTGTCAAGAAATGGAGGTGGAGCAGCTTTAACAGCAGCCAGTTAGTGCTATTTGGTTCAACACTGTGATTAATTTATGAACTCGCGAAAGATTTTGAGATTCGCCTGCAGTTAGCGTTCTCGCCACAAGAGGGCAGTGTACGTCAACACATGTTGACCTCCGCAGTTTCAGGATGTCCTCAACTCACCTGCCTCACCTTCACAGCGAGGCTGTTTCACAGCCCAGTCTACCACTTGTGTGTGAACACACACACCCCTTTTGGTTAATGTAGACTAAAAGACTAATCAATACGTCTACATATTTTATTCAATGATGTACTCCACCGTTTTTAAACACTGTTCTGTCTAGCTAAACCAATCATATTCAATCAAATATGAAAACCTCCACCATTTCATAACCATGGCCAAATTAGTTTGAGATCCAAACTAAAGGTAATCTAATTATGCCTATTTAATTACAGTTAATCCTTAAATCACTAGTTTGCGTGTGAAAGTGAATTCTCAATCCTCTTCAAGGGATTAGACCTTCAGCACAATGGAACTAACATTGGTTTGGGGGCGTAATTAGTATGTTTACACAGGTGCAGAAGGACTTTCTATCTGATTAACAATGTACCGAGGCACTCTGTATGACTGCCATCTAGTTTGTCCCACGACAGGACTAGTAGCAGAGCTGTGGTTTGGGCTTGAGACGTTAACAACCAAGGCGAGAGAGGAGAGATTAAGACAGAGAGAAAAGATGGGGTCAACCATCTCATTATTTTCAAGCATTCTCACAGCGTGGAAATAAGACACCGTTCCAGGAAGACCTGAGCACATCGAAGGAGTTTATATCACAACATATCTTCATCGAGTCTCTAGTGAGAATCTGTTTGGTAGTTATAAATTGTATTGATTTGCGGTAGTTGCACTTACAGCTTATTAATAGATGCAGTTAACCATTCATTTTCCTGAAGTGCATTCCAAATGATTCACTTTATCTGACGTTCTGACGGTGCTGGTAAGTTTGAAGTAGAAGACCTCACACATTGTAAGGGGCCCCTATCTCCTCGGCCAGGGGCCTCTCGTCTTGTGGGGCCACGCGGTGTTAAGGGGACAAGGACAGAGAACAGAACAGGCCAGCTCAGGCCTGACTGGACCTCAGCTGCAGTCCGTTTGTTGACTTGTGCCATGGTTAATGCAGACCCAATGGAAGCACCCTAATCTTTAAATCTCTCTTTGTGTATGTGTGTGTGTGATGGGGGCCGGACTGTGTGTGTGTGGTGGGGGCCAGTGTGTGTGTGTGTGTGTGTGTGTGTGTGTGTGTGTGTGTGTGTGTGTGAGAGAGACCACTAATGCACATGTGATACAATGATACAGTAAAAGTAAAATCACATTTGAAAACAAATGTAAGAAAAGATCAATTCCTGCAGTGTACACCCTCTCTTAACCTATTCCACAATGTTTAAATACTGAGATGGTTGCGAAATTTATATCATTTATATCATTTACATAACAAAACAACACCAGCAGACATAAAATTGATTATTTTACAGTCTGGAAACGTGTTACATTTTAATTCTCTTCTGTCATCAACATTTCCCCTCCAGAGTTCCTGACGGGGTTGGGCTGGCACGAGCTCCGAGGCACGGTTTCCTGTCCTCCTCGCTGTGGAAGGAGGCTGGATTAGGATGAAGGTTTTAAGAGTCACATGGACCTAACTTCTGACTGATGTCCAGACGCCGCTGTTACACGGCTTTGTCGGGCGTGCGAAACAGTCTCACATTGTTGTGAAACTTGTTGAATTGTTTTTGTTGTTAATTCAACTTTTGATGCAGTTTTCTCAATTGACTCGTTACTTTGCGTCATTGATAGAGCGCGGTGAACGATCTAACTTCAAATTTTGACCATGTTGTATACTTTTCACAGTTATTATTAAATTTGAGTTTTTTTTACTTGACACTTGCAATCAGGTAGTTTTGAGATCTGTCAAGACAACATGACTGAAGAAAGCAAAGCAGAGCATAGATCTGAAAGCGGGAAAGATTTGGAGAAACAACTCCGTTTACGAGTGTGTGTTCTCAACGAACTTCTGAAGACTGAAAGGGATTACGTTGGTACACTAGAGTTTCTGTCGGTGAGTTTCAAACGTTTATATAATTATATTTAACGAGAATGGTAAACTTTCCCCCAAGCGGAATAAGTTCCACAACAAAACTCAAACTAATTAGTATGCATGAGACCCACAAGCTACATTCAGAGCTCAAGTACCCCTCACAGTCCAAACCTGCCTTGCTTATAAATGTTAACGGAATTATGTCACATCTACCTCGAATTTTGGCTGTATTATTAGAAGTGGTTTCTACTCAGGATGAGAGATGAACTTTTCAGTCAGTCACGGCCACCGCTTGAAGTTTTATACAAAGCCACCGTTCTGTGTGATGTGTATGTGTTGGCTCGCAACGAGGGACTGTGAGGCAATGCCAAAGAAAACATAATCCCCACTTTCGATTATTTAAAAGTCTCACTGTGTCCATGCCAACCCGGAGAATGTCTCAACTCAAGCGAGCGTCGTTTCCTTACTCATTTCGTGCAGTTTTTCAGAGACTTCAACAGAATAGCAAATACCTAGGAGCCCTAGTCTTTGCACTTTGCCTAAAGCCGAGCCGAGTCGACCCAGGCAAGGCAAGCTGCCAAGCACGGCACAGGTGGATTCAAAATGAGGAACGGTGGTTGTGGCTCGCAGCTGGCGTGCAGAACACCGCTCAGGCGCGCTCAAAGCAGGACTTGGCAGCAGTGGTACAATGAGTGCTGTCAACCTAATGGCACTAACTAAGAAAACAAGTAACGACAAAGGCTGTCAGGAAAAGCAACAGACTGTGTCGATGTAAACTGGTTATGGAGCAAAGACCAGTTGTTGGTGTAACACTAAATCATTCTCATTAACTGAAGAGAGCGATCATCAAACAGTTTTGCAAAGGCAAATTCAAAAGCGGTGCCGGAGTTGAATGTGATTAATATGAAGTCCTTTTAGGCTGTAATCTGTTCGGCTCTGCAGGCACTGTCGGACGTCCCTCGCGCGCTCGGTTTTCTCAGCGGTTTACTTCCCTAGAACGATGGGAACTTTGCGGGGAAGTGGGGTCAGAGGGGCAATGTGTTGTGTGTCATTAAGAAAGTGATTTCCCAGGCCTCATGCGTGTGGACATTCCTCCTGGAGCCTCCTGCTCCGCAGATGGCTCCGATGCAGGGGCAGGGGAGGGAACTGCTCTTGATCTGACTGAATCCCGCATGGCCTTTCCTAGAAAACATCGTTCCGTTTAGAGTAATGGCAGCAATAGCTTCTGCAGTCTTTTGGGAATGTGTCCTCTGTACTGGAATGCCGTTTAACCCCATTCTCCCTTCCTCCCTCCTCCCCCCTCCTCCCCCCCTGGAGGGTTGGGACTGGGACTCATAAGAAACGGAGAAAGAGATAGAGAGAGAGAGAGAGAGAAAATCTTGTCTTCCTTATCACCAGTATGTGGCTTGTCCTCCTACTAGATACCCATGGAGATCAAAGACTACTGAGGTCAGAGGTCATTGACTGTCTGACCACTTTCATCTAATATGCTCCACACACACACACACACACACACACACACACACACACAGGGGGTCTGTATAGCTGCTGAGCCTGGGAATTTGATGTCCCCAACTCAGGAGCAGATGTGCTTAATAGAGACACGCTCTCACACACCACATCTAAACCATCATGCATCTGCATCGTGACATTGTGGTGAACCATCACTGCTTGGTGAGCAAGAGACAGACACACCACCAAACAAACACCACATAACCAAAGCAGCTCAGACAGTTGCTGTTCCCAACATGCTCACACAAACCTGAGCCATACTGTACGTGCATTGTTTTCGTCTTGGCCAAAATTGGCCCGTTCTGTTTTGCTTATAGGCAAGAGGACACATCTCACTCAGCAGGAAACAGCCTAGAGCAGCTGCATGTCTGGGGGAGAGAGGAGGGAGGAGGAAAAAGAGAGAGATAGGGGAGAGAGGAGACGAGAGCGGAGAAAGGAGAGAGAGGAGGGAGTGGAGGAAGAGGAGAGAGATAGGGGAGAGGAGGGGGGAGGGAGAGAGGAGGGAGGAGGAAAGGAGAGAGATAGGGGAGAGAAAGGAGAGAGAGGAGAGGAGGGAGTGGAGGAAGAGGAGAGAGATGGGGGAGAGAGAGAAGAGGGAGAGGAGGGGGGAGAAAGAGGAGGGAGGAAAAAAAGGAGAGAGATAGGGGAGAGAGAGGAGAGCGGAGGGAGGAGAGAGAGAGGAAAGGTGACGTGAGTGCCTGGGCTGGCTGCCTTCACTTGTAAACCATATTTCCTGGTGGAGCCATTCCTAAGAGACTAGGAAATGCTGGGGAACAATGAGGGGTTAAGGTTTGTAGCTGGGCCCCTTAGGTCTGATCCTGTCCACCACTGGACCCAGCAAAACAAGATCCCCTGCCTGCCCCACGCAAGGCCACGCCGCACGCAAGGCCGCACCGCACGCAAGGCCGCGCCCCACGCAAGGCCACGCCCCACGCAAGGCCACGCCCCACGCAAGGCCACGCCCCACGCAAGTCCTCGCCCTATGCAAGGCCTCGCTAAACAGCCTCACTCCCCCAGAGCAATGTTTCTTGTTCTGTTCTTGTTCTTGTTCCCTGGTGCTACCTTCGGGTCACTGTGACCCACCGTTATGTTCCAAAATGTGAATCACAATGACCCTGTTGAGATCCTCAATTGCTATAGCCAGGCCCTTACTGAAGGACCTGCTACCCCATTCCAAGGCACGCAGAAAGGTAGTTGGCCTTGGCAGAAGGTATTTAAAGAAGGCAGCATGGTCTTTGTTTAGCAGTCATCTGGGGCTGGGCTCTAGTAAGAAGGCTCCCTGAAGACCCTGGCTGGAGTTAATCTGAGGGTCTATCTTACATAACCAATAATTATAGCTGAAGATAGTGGGCGGCCCAGGACAGTCATGTTTATCTCAGACAACTACGAGCCAAGGAAAATGACTTTTGCTCCAGAAAAAAACTGTGTGGTTGAGAGGAGCCGATGAGGAGATAACGTAAATAGTGCCTGTGATTGGGGTCTGTGTGGAGCCTTTGTTGCCCCGTAGTCGCCACCGGAAAGCACCTCTATGAAGCGCCGCTGTGAAGCGCCACTGTGAAGCGCCGCTATGAAGCGCCGCTATGAAGCGCCACTGTGAAGCGCCACTGTGAAGCACCGCTATGAAGCGCCGCTATGAAGCGCCACTGTGAAGCGCCACTGTGAAGCACCGCTATGAAGCACCGCTATGAAGCGCTGCTGTGAAGTACTGCTGTGAAGCACCGCTGTGAAGTGCTGCTGTGAAGCGCTGCTGTGAAGCGCTGCTGTGAAGCGCTGCTGTGAAGCGCTGCTGTGAAGCACCGCTATGAAGCGCTGCTATGAAGCGCCGCTATGAAGCGCCGCTATGAAGCGCCGCTATGAAGCGCTGCTGTGAAGCGCCGCTATGAAGCGCCGCTATGAAGCGCCGCTATGAAGCGCCGCTATGAAGCGCCGCTATGAAGCGCTGCTGTGAAGCACCGCTATGAAGCGCTGCTGTGAAGCGCTGCTGTGAAGCACCGCTATGAAGCGCCACTGTGAAGCGCCGCTATGAAGCACCGCAATGAAGCGCCGCAGTGAAGCGCCGCTATGAAGCGCCGCTATGAAGCACCGCTATGAAGCGCCGCTATGAAGCGCCGCTATGAAGCACCGCTATGAAGCGCTGCTGTGAAGCACCGCTATGAAGCACCGCTGTGAAGCACTCGCTGACACTTCTGGGATTGAGAAGGTGGCATCAGAAGCCACTCAGTTGTACTATGACAAGCACTTCAGTGAGGATACAGCGAGTGTGTGCTGTTGAGCGTGCGGGATGTGTGTGTTGCAGAGGGTCCTGGAGTGGAGGAGGAGGGGGGGGGCGTATTAGACAAGTCTTTCATGCCTTGCTTCTATGCAGCCAACTGAACCGCAGCGGTGGCTAATCCAGTCTCCGGGGTTCTGCTGTGCGTTACTGTAAACGCTCCCTCAGTCCTCCTCCGCAGGAGCCTGCGGAACTGATCACCGCACGGTGACCACCGGACGTCAAGTAAAAAAAAAAAAACAACCTTGATAATCCGTCTCGTAAAATGAGCTCGCTTGAAACGTAAACGTGACTCCATAAGTTCTAACTGGGTCTTTTTTTCGTTGTTCTGACCGTCCTTCTTTATTGAGCACTCTTTGCGCTCCAGGTTGCCTCCATTCCAAGGCTTAAATCATACATTACTGTCCCCCAAGACATATTCCTGAAGTGAAAAAGACAGAGTTGGCAAACCTGTGACTGCTTTCTATCAATGATGGCGTTGAAATCCCAGCAGTTTAAATAGAGCTGGCAAAGTGAGTCTGATGGAGAACTCAGCTGTGGAGGAGTGTTCCCCCTCAGCTCTTACGGACCCAGGTGTGTGTGTGTGTGTGTGATCTGTGTGTGTATGTGTGTTCCTTTGTGTGTGTGTTCTGTGTGTGCGTGTGTGTGTGTTGTGTGATCTGTGTGTGTATGTGTGTTCCTTTGTGTGTGTGTTCTGTGTGTGCGTGTGTGTGTGTGTGATCTGTGTGTGTATGTGTGTTCCTTTGTGTGTGTGTGTGTTCTGTGTGTGTTCCTGTGTGTGTGCTTGTGTGTGTGTTCCTGTGTGTGTGCTTGTGTGTGTGTTCCTGTGTGTGTGTGTTCCTGTGTGTGTGTGTGTGTGTGTGTGCTTGTGTGTGTGTGTGTGTGTCTCCCTCACTCTCCAGGTTTGGCTTTGTTTGTATGTAAGACCTCAGGCCGTCCTGTCTGTGTTAGCCACTGATGTTTTAGAGTTTGAAACACAACTGTTAGTTGAGTCTGAGGAGGCATGTTAGGGGGTGAGGTGGTGAGCGGGGGGGGGGTGAGGGAGGGTGAGAGACGGCTTGCAGGTCCACATCCTCTGGACAGACAGACGATAACTTCAGGGTCATGACCTCACTTCCTATTCCTGTCAGTGAATCTGAAACCTTGAAAACGCAACAAACCAGTACCCCCTATCCACCATCCCAAAGTTCTGAAAACTTGAAAAGTGCTCACGATCAGTATATCCTGAGGTGATACACACTCGCACGCATGCACACACTCACACAACACACACACACATACACATTCACCGCACACACACATTCACACACACATCACACACACACTCACCAACACACACACACAACCACAATATCGCCTTCCTTCTCTCTGTCTCTCTCTCATCGTCTTACCTTCTGTCTGTCTGTCTGTCTCTCTCTCTCTCTCTTCTCTCTCTCTCCTCGTCTCTGCTCTGTCATCTCTCTCTCTTTCTCTCCCTGTTCCTGTGTTTCCCCATAGGCCACACCGGCTGCATATGTTCCATCCATTATTTGAGATGCTTTGTTGACAAGGACTGTATTTTCCTTTTCGCAACATGGAGGATCATTAAGATTCCTATCTGGCTAATCAGCCTGGGCCAGCTCTGTTTCTGCCCTTGCAGTCAGGACGCGCTGGAGTCTGGAGGATTTCACAGAGGCTGAATTTTAATCAGACTTCCCCTACCTCTGCCCCGTCCTTCTCTCAGGCAGAGCAGCAAAGCTCCCGAAGGGTTATTGAACTAGCGTCTTCTTTGAGGCTACTGTGTGTGTGTGTGTGTGTGTGTGTGTGAGTGTGTGTTGTGTGAGGTGTGTGTGAGTGTGTGTGAGTGTGTGTGAGTGAGTGTGTGTGTGAGTGTGTGTGTGTGTGTGTGTGTGAGTGTGTGTGTGTGTGTGAGTGTGTGTGAGTGTGTGTGAGTGTGTGTGAGTGTGTGTGAGTGTGTGTGTGTGAGTGTGTGTGAGTGTGAGTGTGTGTGAGTGTGTGTGAGTGTGTGTGAGTGTGTGTGTGTGAGTGTGTGTGAGTGTGTGAGTCTGAGACAGGGAGAGGAAAAAGAGGTGAAAAAAAGTTTTTTTTTTCTTCTTTTCTTCTCCTTTGTTTTTTGACTCGGTCAGATTGTCAAAGTGAGAACAGAGGCTGTTTCTCTCCCCGCCTGCGCAAGGCCTCTAAAAGATGCCCTGCTTCCCTCTGGTATCCCTACACAGCACCATCCCTACACAGCACCATCCCTACACAGCACCATCTCTCCACAGCACCATGCCTACACAGCACCATCCCTACACAGCACCATCCATACACAGCACCATCTCTCTACAGCACCATCCCTCCGCAGCACCATCCCTCTGCAGCACCAGCCCTCCACAGCACCATCCATACACAGCACCATCCCTACACAGCACCATCCCTACACAGCACCATCTCTCCACAGCACCATCTATACACCAGCACCATCCATACACAGCACCATCCCTACACAGCACCATCCCTACACCAGCACCATCCCTACACAGCACCATCCCTACACAGCACCATCCCTACACAGCACCATCCCTTCACAGCACCATCCATACACAGCACCATCCCTACACAGCACCATCCCTACACAGCACCATGCCTACACAGCACCATCTCTTCACAGCACCATCCCTACACAGCACCATCTCTTCACAGCACCATCTATACACCAGCACCATCAATACACAGCACCATCCATACACAGCACCATCTCTTCACAGCACCATCCCTCTGCAGTACCATCCATAAACAGCACCATCCCTACACAGCACCATCCATACACAGCACCATCCCTACACAGCACCATCCCTCTGCAGCACCATCCCTACACAGCACCATCCCTACACAGCACCATCCATACACCAGCACCATCCATACACAGCACCATCCCTACACCAGCACCATCCCTACACCAGCAGCCTGTTTTTTAAGTTCAAGGATATGATCGCCATCAGCCCAAGTGTTTGTTCCAATGACATTATGAGTGTGTACGTGTGCGGTGAGGGTTGTGTGTGTGCGATTCTGGTATGAACTCATTACTCATATTCAAATGAATTCGGTAGAATTCTTATTAGAGCTGCGCTTTTGTGCATATTTTAAGTTTGTGGGGTTACGTTTGAACTGTGTGTGCGTGTGCGTGTGTGTGTTGGGCTGATGTCTGGGATTAACAGGATAAATCGTATTTTTATAAGATGTGTGCATCTTGCAGGTGTATCCAAACCCCCATCCTATTAAAAAGCAGAATGCTTTGGTGTTCTGGGACCAGCCTGTGGGTTGTTGTGTGAACTTCTATTCATTATCTCTTTAAAGATGAGCCTTATCATTGAAAAGATTTGAACAAATTAATTACCTGAGGGAACCTTTCAATCCATACAGTTCTTTTAAAGTATATAGGTTATTTAAAAGTTGTAGGATTCTGTTAAAACTGTCAAATTGACGGATAATGAAGTTTGGAAACAAATTAGTTATGCTAACCCAAGCGGAAAAAGAGTATACTGGAATCTCATTTAAATGTTTTTAAGCTACAATAGATATGTTTTTTTTTTTCGGTAAGAAAAAAAAAAAATCCAAGTTTGGGCCTCTTATGAACACGTTGTGCAAGGTAATGAGGCCCTCTGAGAGTTGCCTAGCAACACAGACAGCTCAGTTCCAGAGGGAAGACCGTCGCTAATGTTTGGAGCGGCCCGCTGCCGCGCAGCCAATTATGTCAGCGAGTCAGGCTTTTCCGTTTATTTAGTGAAACCACTGTCTATCAAACAGGAGATGGAGAGAAGAGCAGAAGGTAAAACAGGCTCCGCTTCTGCATTCAGAGGGATTCTTTTTTTGTTTTTTTTTGCTTAGGAATTTTGTGATGAACTAAAGGCAATCCATGTGTACGTCTGAGTGGCAACTCACCTCTTCTTTTGTGAATGTAACTCTGATGAAGTCCTTCCAGTGGGGAGGGGGGTCTGGAGCGAGCAAGTTCCTCTGCTTTTGTCTCGGTGGCCATTTTGTGAACAGGATTTCCTTTCTTCCTGGCCTTCCCCGTCTTCACATTGTACTCAGTATTTCCTGCTGCCCCTTCAAACTCTAACCCCTCCAATTGTGCTACAGCTGTTTCCTGCCGCCACTCCTCACCTCCCCCCTCCTACCTCACCCCACCCCCTCTTCTCACTCCAACCGACAGACACACCCTTCTTCACCAGCCCACCCCAGCCCCCCCCCCTCACCCACTACTAACCCCTCTCCCCCACCACAACACATCAGCCCCTTTCTTCCCACCAATAAACACCCTGCCTCACCACCACTAACCCAGCCTCCTCCCACCCAAACCCCCTTTCTACACCACCAACCGAAACCTCACCTGCCTCTCCTCCTGGCTCACGCACACATACAAGCACGCACTGTACGCACAGACATACTATACACACAGGCATACTGTACACACACACACATACTTGGGTAACAAGGGCATAACAATATCCATACAACACAACAACACTACACTCCGCGCAACAATCAAATACAGTCACACACATCGCAATACACACAACCAATACTGTACACAACACACACACCACGAATAGTACACAACACACACACACAAGAGACATACCATGCATCAGTACCAACCACATAATGCGAAATGCAACAACCGTACTACTACAGAACACCGAATCAGCAGACAAGAACCGACGCATATCTAGGCCCCTGCGTCATCACTGGCTGATGCATTGTCAGGTCTGTGGTGAAGGCTTTGGTGTAACAGAAGTGTAAGATATGTCTACTAACAGAAGAAATAATTGAAACATGGGTGCCAAATATTTCAAAGGATCTGGTCGATGAATCCAACAATAGGGACTTCGTGGCTTGTGGTGGCGGCGCTGGGCGCTAGGCGGAGTGTGCAAATGCCAAGGAACATAAAACGGAGAGACGAAACCACTGACAAAGTCGGGACACTGTTTGCAGGTTGGGCATGAGCCCCTGTGGGCGACACTCTCTAACCTTCACTCCTGTCTCTGTCACTCTCACACATCGTCTGGTGTTGACGACAGTGTGGTGTACAGAAGGTGTCTTCTCCATGTTGTTCTTTGGAACTGTGTTCGTTGGATTCGTGTAAATATTGATGACGTATTGTGGTGTTTTCCTTCTGAGGCTTGAGGCTACTTTAAAACCTCTCTCCCGCCCTTGTTGGTTCTGTTACCGCCCGTTTCATTTTGGGTTTCCAGATGAACTGCCTCCTGAATTCTTTAGACACGTTTGTTACCGCAGAGCTTGCTGAACGATCATTTATAGTTTGTCCACGTCTCTCTCTCTCTCTCTCTCTCTCTCTCTCTCACACACACACACAAACACACACACACACACACACACACACACACATACTCACACATGCTCTCTTTTTCTCTGTCTCACTGTCTCACTTTCTCTCTGTCTGTCACTCTCTCTCACTGTCTCACTCTCTCCGTCTGTCTCTCTCTCTCTCTGTCTCTCTCTCTCTCTCTCTGTCACTCTCTGTCTCTCTCTTCACTCCATGTGTAAAGGCTCTGAATTCATAAACAGGCACCAGTACACAGCCAGACATGGGAAATTCCACTTCCACCCTTAAATTCTTGAATTAAGAGCTGGCTGCCCTGCAGTCCGTACTCAGGGAGGGCAGGAAGACAAGTGTTCCTGTGTCTCTCTGCAGATGTCTCTTTCAGTCTCTCTTTCTATATACGTGCATCTCTCTCTCTTTACTTTGATTCCCCCCCCCTCCCTCTATGCGTGTAGGCTCTCTAATGCCACCTGTGCCTGGCAGTACCCACTACCTGTGTGACTGACAGACACCCCGGAAGACTCATTTCTTCTCACTCTAAACAGCGACCTTTACCCTCTTCTCCCATTGGCTGACCTGGTGACATGCGCCGCCAACGGATCAATGTTGTCCCCCTCACAAAGGTTGATTTAACTATTGAAAAGTGAGCAGAAATGCGAAGTCAAGGCTCTCTGAATGTGTCCAGACAGGCTGGATGAAGCTCTCTCGCTTTCTCTCAAAAGAAAAAAAGAACCGTTTCCTTTGTAACTCTGTGGATGAACTGGACAGTTTCTTAAGTTGCCTGGGGACAGTCGAGGGTCAAAGGTAAAGAGGTCAGGTGGCTTATACAGAGCACAGAGTCCAGTCTCCATATCCAAGCCACCCCTCCCCCTCAACCCGGAGGCATTGTGGAGCGCAGGTTCCGTTTGAGGTTGGCACGGCGACATTGCCTCTGTCCTTTGACAGATTCATAGATGGCA
>BROE01000024.1:11186298-11199027 GCA_036571765.1 Plecoglossus altivelis | reverse complement strand
AGACACAGAGCAGGAGAGAGAGACACAGAGCAGGAGAGAGAGACACAGAGCAGGAGAGAGAGACACAGAGCAGGAGAGAGAGACACAGAGCAGGAGAGAGAGAGACAGAGCAGGAGAGAGAGACACAGAGCAGGAGAGAGGGGCGAGAGGAAAGCAGGATGCCAGTGTCTTGTGTTACTGGGTGGTGGTGGTATGAACGAAGCTTCTCAGTTTTTCCGCTCTCATTTCCAGGCTGTGTTGGCTGCTCGTTAGCGCTGACCCTCCCCACAGCAGTGTGCCCCCGGAATGCCCCTACAGGTTCCCCCCCGGGGGCTGCCACAGGGCGCTGGGCCCACCGTGGTCACCATGGCGATGGCTGCCAGCTGTCGTCAGGGGAACTGTCAGTGGTCACGGTGTCTGTTTTAAGTCACAGTGTTTTTGAGAACTACCACAGAACTACACTCAAGACTGTGGTAGACAGTGTTGCGTTAACGCAAAGGCCTGGTTGCCTCAGTGTCTATTGGGACACACTCAAGATCGTTCCAATGTTCCAGTTCGTTCCAGTGTTCAATATCGTTCCAACTTCTTCAACATTCCAAGGTTCACTTCTTGTCCTGCCAGCTAATTGACGAATGACTGTGACTCTGCTTAGTTCAGGATATGCTTGTCTGCATTTATGTTGTTCAACGTAATGACCAAGATATTCTGTCTCTCTTTTCCTATCTTTTATTATGTCTGGCAGTCCTGACACACGAAAGCAAGGGGATGAGATTTAGATGAAACAGACGTCTTACTCCAGCGTGGTGTCTGGGCTCCAGGACTGAGTCTCTGCAGGGTCTGAACAGCTGTGAGCTGGAGAGGGCCAGGGAGAGCCAGGGGAAGGGGAGAAGGACAAGACCTGCAATGGAAAACGGGACAAATAGAAAGTTAGAGACAGACAGACAGAGAGAGAGAGACACAGAGAAAGAAACAGACACAGAGAGAGAGAGACAGAAAAAGACAGAGAGACAAACAGAGACAGAGAGATACACAGACACAGAGAGAGACAGGGTGTGACAGAGAGAGAGTGACGGTGACAGAGAGAGAGAGACAGAGTGAGACATGAAGAGACACAAAGAGAGAGAGACATGAAGAGACACAGAGAGAGAGACACAGGGAGTGAGACAGAGACAGAGAGAGAGTGACAGTGACAGAGAGACAGAGAGAGAAACAGAGAGAGAGACATGAAGAGACAGAGCAAGTCAGATAGAGAGACAGAGAAAGACAGAGGGAGAGAAAGACAGAGGGAGAGAGACACAGAGAGAGTGACACAGAAAGAGAGAGAGAGAGAGACAGAGAGAGAGAGACAGAGAGACAGACAGACAGACAGACACACACACACAGAAAGAGAGGGAGAGACACACACACAGAAAGAGAGGGAGAGACACACACACAGAAAGAGAGAGAGAGGGAGACATAGAAAGAGACATAGAGAGGAAAAGGTTTCATTAAAAGCCTGTTTGAGGAGATGCCAGCGGGCACCGGATCTACACGAGTGTTCCTCGCAACAGGAAGTGTCTCTAATGTATTTTTCCCCAAAACAGGAAGTGGGGTGTTTGTCTTTAGTTGGAACCAATGAGATGCCTCGGTCTGGGTGACCAATAGTTTCTGGGATATTCACTGACCTGGATGTAGACACACACCGATAATCACACTGACATACACACACAGACACACACACACGCAGAGCTCACTGGATACAATTAACTTAACATCTGGACACAAACTGGGGTGAGAGTGTGCCCAGGGGAGGGGGACGTGGAGGAGGGAGGGAGTGGAAGAAAGTGGGAACAGAGGAAAAATGCTGGAAAGATATAGGAAAAGAAAGGGAGGAGAGATAGGAATAATCTGAGAGGAGGAATCCAATGGAGAGAGGTGGAGAGAGAGACATAGAGAGAGAGACAGAGAGAGACGGGGGGGGGGGGGGGATATTGAGTGTTGGCTTGTGGATGTCTCAGCAGGAGGAAATGCTTAGCACATTTTCTGGCTCTGTGCTTTGTGGGGGGGTGGGGGGGCGGGGGGAAGGAGGGGGTATATTTAGCCCTGACAGGGTCGATCTAACACGCCACATAAATCCCTCTGGCTGGCAGACGAGGGAAGGGAAAAAGGCTGGAGCGTTTATCGCTTGCAGCAGTGGCCTGCAGGCCAATCTGGTGGCCAGACCCTCACACACAATACCCATGGTGTGACCAAGCAGGGCCTAGCGCAGTTCATGCTAGCAGAGCTCAGGCTAGCAGAGTTCAGGCTAGCGCAGTTCAAGCTAGCAGAGCTCAAGCTAGCAGAGCTCAGGCTAGCGCAGTTCAAGCTAGCAGAGCTCAGGCTAGCGCAGCTCAAGCTAGCAGAGCTCAGGCTAGCGCAGTTCAAGCTAGCGCAGCGAGACCGGATGTTATTCCACATGGTCATGTAACGCTCAAGTCCCCGAGCAATCTGGGGAGAGGAAGCGGCGAATGTTTTTACAGGTCTCTGTGAGAGAGACCAGGGAAATGCTGGCCTCAATCCCCCCCCCCCCCACCCAAAAGAGAGACCTTCCAGACACAGCCACAGGCCATGTAAAGAATGGTCTCCATCTTGGCACATGCTGCGGCTGCTCTCTAAAGCTGTCTACCCGTCCGTCTGTCCCCCCCGCAGGGCTCCAACATCACAGACACCTGCACAGAGATGCTGATGCAGGGCGTGCTGCTGAAGATCTCAGCAGGGAACATCCAGGAGAGGATCTTCTTCCTGTTTGACAACCTCCTGGTGTACTGCAAGAAGAAGAATAGGTGACTTGTCATCTCCTTTCTAGAGACACCTGCTGAAACACCAGGTTATCTCTGGCGCTCTCTCTCTCTCTCTTTCTCCGTCTCTCTCTGTGTCTCTATCTCTGTCTCTCTCTCTTGGTCTGTCTCTCCCCCTCTCTCTCTCTCTGGCTCTCTGTCCACCCCCCCTCTCTCCCTCTCTCACTCTGTCTCTTTCTCTGTCTCTCTCTGTGTCTCTATCTCTGTCTCTCTCTCTTGGTCTGTCTCTCTTCCTCTCCCTCTGGCTCTCTGTCCCCCCCCCCTCTCTCTCCATCTCTCACTCTGTCTTTTTCTGTGTCTCTCTCTCTCTTGTTCTATCTCTCTCCCTCTCCCTCTCTGGCTCTTGCTCTCTCTGTTGCTCTCTCTCTCTTTCTCTCACCTGTTCTGTCTGTCTCTGTCTCTCTCCTTCTCTTCCTGTCAGTCTCCATCTGTCAGCGTCCATCCCTGTGTTGTGACAGTAGTGAGTTGACAGGGTGGTTAGAGCTCTGAGTGATGCTGTGTTTTGGGCTGTGGGGTCCCCAGGCGTTTGAAGAACAGCAAGGCCTCCACAGAGGGCCCCCGCTTCCTGTTCAGGGGACGCATCAACACCGAGGTGATGGAGGTGGAGAACATGGATGACGGCACAGGTGAGGTGCACCCTGGGATATGGTCCTGCGGTCACATGACCGGGTCTCCAGCTGATCTGATTACAGCCGATGATTTAGGTTGTTTGAGTGTGTTGCTTTCTTTGAAAACATGGAGGTCATGTGGAACAGAAAATCGTTCACGTTGTAATGGAGAATAGCGGAGTCAATGTTGTACTTAGCTGCAGAGTGTCCACTCACCAAGCCCTCCCCTGAACCACATAGCTTCCTCGCCTATGTAACAGGTCAGAATTGTTTGGAGATTCTGAATGACCAAACTTGCCATGCATCTATTGTTTTCCAGTCAGTCTATAGGAGGGATCCATAATGCACACAGGCCTGGGTGGTGGATGAGCTGACTGGTAAATAACCTGGATGGATGCTGCTCTCTCCCCATCTGTGTGCACTCATTTATCTCATTATAACAGGGGAGCCATAATCAACGAAGCACTCGATAAAGGAGGCCTGCTGCCCGTGGGGCTATTACAGAGCTCTTTTAGACTGGAGGGGTGGGAGAGAGGGGGGGAGGAAGCGAGGGGGGGTAATTAGAGGGTTGGGTTCAGTGAGAGACAAGAGGGTGAGACTAAAAGAGAGACAGAAAGGAAGTGAGAGAGTAAAGGTGAAAGAGAGAGAGGGGAAAGAGTTTACATCTGAGTATCACTTTCATCTGGAAGGAAAGGGGATGTGTTTAGGGGATGTGTTCAGTGTGGATGTGTTCAGTGGATGTGTTCAGTGGATGTTGATGTTTCATGGGAGAGAACGTGTTCCCTCAGTCCCTGCTTTGCTCTCCCAAGCGGCTGTTAATGTCAAACACAGCCTCTTCTTTAACCAGTACACATCCCTTACCGTCAAACACACTCTCTGGTCAACAGCTCAAAATGTGTAAGATGGAGCAGTGAAACTAAAGTAAAAAGAGATGGATGCTGCTGTCCCCTCAGGAAGTGGTATCCTACCACGGCTGAGTCTCTGAGCACAACATGTTTCAGTCTGGTTTTGTCTTTTGTCTCCTAGCCGACTACCACAGCAGCGGGAACATCGTGAACAACGGCTGGAAGATTCACAACACCGCCAAGAACAAGTGGTTCGTTTGCATGGCCAAGAGCCCCGAAGACAAGCAAGAGTGGCTGGAGGCCATCTTGAAAGAGAGAGAGAGGAGGAAAAGTGAGTACAGAAGATGTCCAAAATTGATTGGGTGGAATTCTCAGGTGTGTGTGTGTGACTGAGAATGTGTTAGATTGTTACAAAGCCCTCCAGATTAAACTTCAGGCAGATTGAAAAGATGGAACTGACAGCCCTTCTATTACCTCACAATATAGAAAAGGAGTTTAAGGGGGTTGGGTGGAATGAAACAAATCGTTTACCTCCTCACACACTCACCCCTCCACACACACAACACACACACACACACACACACACACACACCACACACATCACACACCACACAACACACACACACACACACACACACACACACCTCTAAAGCTCACGCACAGCTGAAAGCTCTCCCTCCAACAGTCATTACAAACGCACACAAACAATTAGCTTGGAGGTGAGATACAGCTGATAATTGTCTAGCGTCTGTGAAGACATTAGCCCCCCTTGCAGTTTAATTGGCTTAGCATCAAGACAGCAAGCAACAAGCCAAGCACAAGGCGATGTTGTAATTCTGTAATTATAATAATGATGTATGATTTCAGCACACAATCACAGGGAGGGTCCCATTTGGGAGGAACAAGTCCGTTAGACTCAGTCTCCAAAGGTTCCCTGCTGCTGTGGCCGTTGACTACTGAATGTTGCCATTGTGATGGCAGGCAGGGTTTGCTAAGCGATGCTAGCAGCATGGGCCCTTCCTGCCCCCGGCGGTGTGCGTCCTCCTGGCTTGATGCTGCTCGGACAGGGTGGACTGTCTGGTCAGCTGGGCTGGCAGGCTTCAATGTACGCACAGAAGCAAATCAAACAGCAGGCATAGAAGTGCTGGAGAGCTTTCGACCTCGATTGGTTTTATCTTTACTCCATGTGTGATCTTCGCCCGTTTGGATTTGCTTGTCTCCCTTTTTACGTCTCCCTCTCTCCCCTCCCTCTCTCCCCTCCCTCTCTCTCTCTCTCTCTCTCTCTTGCCCTTCCTCTCTCTGCCCTCCCTCTCTCTCTTGCCCTTCCTCCCCCTCTCTCTCTTTCCCTACCTCCCTCCCTCTCTCCCCTCCCTCTCTCTCTTGCCCTCCCTCCCTTCCTCCCTCTCTAGGTCTGCGGCTGGGGATGGAGCAGGAGACCTGGGTGATGGTGTCTGAGAAGGGAGAGAAGCTGTACCATCTGATGACCAAGCAGGGACACCTCATTAAGGACAGGAAACGCAAGCTCACCACCTTCCCCAAGTGCTTCCTGGGAAGGTAGGCCTCGCTGACCCTGAACCTTGACCTCTGCCCTTTGAACTGCTGTCTTCATCCTAGCAGGATGAGAGGGCTACGATCCCCATGCATTTCCTGTCTCTAGGAGCAGTGGAATGCTCTCTGTAGAGACAGTCCTGGATTACTGCTTTATTGTTGGCTAAATACAATATCTGGCACTTCAGGTGTAGATTATGTACAGAGCTGTGTGTTTTTGTGATGTTATTATTGTTCCTGGAGAACCAACAGTGGAAGATGTCACGTCTATTAATAATCATCGGCTAAATGAAAAATGGGACCTGTGCTATCCTGCGATAGAGATAATTAGTCACGGCTTCATCAGGATCGCCCTGCAAACTCCCTCTTTCTCTTGCCGATCTGTATACGCTTCAAACCAATAAAAGGGTGAGAAAGCACATCAGCATTTTTGGGGGGTATCCTTGCTGTGGGACATGGATGGCTATATCTGCCACCCTGTCACATCGATGAATCTTGTTTTAAGGATTATTGGTGGGCAGGCGAGGGAGCGGACAGACTAGCGAAGGCCGCTCGTAAATCTGGCAGATCTACCTCACAGCTTTCAGCCAAGGCTGCTTCCTGGCATTTTTCTGTGTAGGATTAGGCTTAAGTCTCCACTGAGATATCCATGAGGTAACTACCGCAGAAAAGGCCTTTATGCTGCCATGGGAAAGGCCTTTATAGTAGGCTGGTGTGTGTGTGCGCGCGCGAGTGCGTGCGTGTGTGTGTGTGTGTGTGTGTGTGTGTGTGAGAGAGAGACAGAGAGACAGAGAGATGGAGGGAGAAAGTGAAGGCTGGAGGGAGGTAAAGAGGGAAAATAGAGGGATATAGGGAGGGAGGGAGGGAGATATACTGTATGGTTCAAAACAGAAAATGTTTAATGTATGTTTAAGTGTATGTAGACTTATATGTACTTGTGTGTGACAAATGGGTATAAACCTTCTAGAACTTTCTTTTTCCCAAATGCATCTTTCAGTGATACTGAATATTTAACACTGTAAACAGTTGTTCCTCATGGTGCGAACCATGGATGTTAAAATCATTGCCGGTCTGAGTACATCTCAGATCTCATCTTGACAGCAAATCGTTTCGAAACTCTACCAAAGTAAATAATGTAAAACGGTGGTTGGTTGGTTAACGGCATCCCCGAATCTAACCGCCGTTTTCCCTTACAGAGTTGGAGCCAAGAAATCTAAACAGGAAATATAAACTCCCATTTTTTTTGTTTTGCATTATTTACTTTGACGCGTACGTGGTTGGAGTGAGAAGAGTTCAACCTCCAGTTATCAGATTTCAAAACCAGGTGTTTAACAACAGGGTTCAAACAGTCTGTTTGGAACGCTTGTAATGGAAGGTTGAGACCTTCTCACTCCTATCATCCATGTTTGTGAGTTCAGCTTTTTCTGCCACATTGCCCTGCAAGGCCTGCAGCCCTGCAGCCCTGCAAGGCCTGCAGCCCTGCAGCCCTGCTCTGAGGGCACATGTTGTCCCAGCGGCTGAGTCTACAGTACAGGACCTCACAGGCGTCTCCTTCAGAAAGGGCTTTGCTTCGTATTAATCGTCTGAACACACCCTCTCGTCTACCAGATTCAAAGCAGGAAAAAAAGATCTTTATAAATGTCACTTCCTCCCGTCACCTGGCTTGTCACCTGGGCCTGTGGAGGATGTGGCTGTCTGCTCTCTGCATCACACGTATCTGGCGAGGAGGCTGGAAATGCCACGCGGTGGCGCTGAGCGTGGCTGGACCGTAGGGGGGCGGGGCTTATGGAGTCCTAACTTATGGTCGTAACTGGGAGAAGTAGCCAGCGCATGTTTGTAACAGAAGGACGTTTCACAGTATGCGACAGCCAATCGTGTGCTGGCGGCAACACAAGCGAATGGCCCTCGTATTCAGCGGGCTCGTTTGGTGTTGGAAAACTTTATGGAGATTCAGAGCAGAGCGTCAGAAAACCAGTCCAAAAGCTATCCTCTGGTCTCTCGGAGAGAGGTCCTGGTGTCGCCTTTCTCATAATGAGGCCTAATTGGTGACTGGGATGAACTCGTGTAGTATTTCTTTGATGAAAACCACTTTGCCTCTGGCTGAGTCTCTCCCACTCCCCCCATTGTGAGACAAACCTTGTCTTTTATTCTCTCTCTCGCGCCCTCCCTCCCTCCATCCCTCTCCCTCCTCCCCCTCTCGTTCCCTGCATGTGATTCTGTAAAACACAGGGCTATTTTGGAGTCTTTAACGCCTCCTCTTTAACTGCTCCGTCTTATTTGTGGTTTGGTCCCTGAGGCTGGGAGCGTTTAATACAGGAGGGAGGCCATTCCCAGACGCCTGGTGATGTTCCTCTTCAGGCATGAGGGGACTAGACGATTCAAACAGACCCCAGTCAGGAGGAAGAAGCCGCGTGACTCACTAACACTGTTCCCTACAGCGTCTAACACACAGCACTGTGTCGAGCAAAACAACCTTTATGTGAACTTCAATAAATGTGTGTTTGCCAATCCAAGTATAAGGCCCAGATCACAGTGTGTAGCCAGCTAAGGTAACATGATGAACCCTTCCTGTAGTCCTGCGGTCCTGCAGTCCTGCAGTCCTGTAGTCCTGCAGTCCTGTAGTCCTGCAGTCCTGCAGTCCTGCAGTCCTGTAGTCCTGTAGTTGGAGAACACCAAGACTGTGTGCGTAGCTGCTAACAGGAACAGCTTGAAACTGTTTCACGTTACCAGACGTTGCATAAGTGGCCTGGATTTGTCAAAGGCCATGAGAGCTTTGTAGTCCAAACATTGGGTGTGTATTTTTTCCCTCCATCGTGGAGGTGCAGAGGTTGACAAATCAATGTTGTTCTGGCCTAGGCTGCTCTAGCAGGGAGAGCAGAGATGAAGGAGGAGCCTGGGGTAATTGGGGAAGGGGACATGGGGGGGGGGGCTCACAAGGGTTCTGCTAGATGTTCTTCTGTCTAGTGTGTGTCTGACCTCTGATCGCTCCACTGCGATGCTGTTCTCCTCTCCTGGGGTTTAGGTTTGGGCAGACCACAGGATTCTTATGGTGGGGCTGCCCATGTCTGTTTAGCTTCTGTGGAAGGAAGAGACCTCGGCTACTGCTACTTAGCCTGTCTCTCCCTCCTCTCTCTCTCCTCTCTCTCTCTCTCTCTCTCTCTCCCTCCCTCCCTTCCCTCCCACAGGATTGCAGTATTACATTATACCGAATCATCTAATTTAGCAAGTTTGGGTCAGGAGATAAATTTGTTTGTTTTGTCAGCGTGCTGTTGGTTTGGTCTCCCCAGGCCGACTGGATCCACGTCGCGCTTCTCCCCGAAGCTGCCCTGACAGCAGACTAACACTAGCTAGATCTGACGGCCATGCCCCCTCCGTCAAAAACAAATAACCGCTCCAGTTTGGACAAGAAAAACAGATGAGCTAATCCTTCCATCAGTTAGTTTAGCCAACAGACATTGGCCTCCGATGAGAAGCAAAGCACTGGCCTCTAAGAAGATGCTGTAGTGTTTGTTGACGTTGTCAAGTCTGGGGAAGGTTGATGTTCTGTGAACGTCTTTTGTCATAGTTGCCTGGCGTTCGCTTTCTCCTGTTAATTGCCTGTGTTACCTGGGATATGGGTTAGCTCTGACGTCCACGTTCCTCTCCATTTCTCTCCTGCGCTGGTCGAAGGGCGTTGGCGTGACAACGTGGTTTTTGACTGCGCGTCCAGCTTAGGAGTAACACTGTCAAGGAGGTTGCTGTCTTGTGTTTCCTATGAAGCGTTCTGTCTTATGAAGCCTTGTGTCTTGTCCTGTCTTTTCCTGTGTGTCTCAGTGAGTTTGTGTCCTGGCTAATGGACATCAGGGAGACGGACAACCCAGAAGAAGGTGTCCACCTGGGCCAGGCTCTGCTGGAGAACGGTATCATCCATCACGGTTAGTACTTCCTCCAACCTCAACCCCAGCCTCCACCCCAGCCTCAACCTCAGCCTCAACCCCAGCCTCTACCCCTGCCTCCACCTCAGCCTCCACCCCAGAATCAACCTCAGCCTCAACCCCAGCCTCCACCCCTGCCTCCACCCCTTGCCTCCACCCCAGCCTCAACCCCAACCTCAACCCCTGCCTCATCCCTCCACCCATCAAGCCACTCACCTCTCAGCAGCTACTTCCTCCGCCTCATCCTTCACCTCATCCTCAACTTTGACTCTCATCCACAGAGGTCCTTGTCTCAGTACCATGTAGTGTTGTAAGTCCTGCATGTCCGGCCCAGACCAGCCTGTACGTCTCCGGGCTTCTCTCCTTGCTTCTCAGCTATCACAATGTATTACAAATGTTCTTCCTTGTTCTCCACAAGCTATTACAACAATGATGTCACTCCCATCACAACAGCCCGGAGCAGATGGCTCATTTAAACCCCCTCGCTCTCACCGAGTGTTTAGGTTAGGGGTTATAAATATTAATCTCTTCTCACCGTGGTGTTTGTTTAATATGCTTGTGACGGCTGCCCTGTGGGCAGTTTGGTAGCGTGTGAGGGGAGCTAGCCTTTCCCCTGGCTCCCACATTCACATGCAGCATACGGCTCTCCTCGGTATGGCTTTTATTTCTCCTCCAAAGATCGGAGGCGGTGGGCCAAGCAGGGCTTTAAATCACTGTGGGCCGCTTCCTAGAAGAGAGGAACGAGGAGCAGCTTTGGAGCTTCTTCTGACGGCGTGTGCACAGGACGTACCAACTGGTCCCTGTGGAGGGGGGGGGGGGGGGGTCCTCCACATATGCCCTTAATGTGGAGAGAAGGGAAAGAGAGATGGAGAGACAGCGAGAGATAGAAAGCGAGCGAGATGGGACAGAGAGGGAGATGAGGGAAAGAGAACACAGCTTCTATGCTATCAGAGTTTGCTACTGCTTTCTGTCAGGTCTCTGGGGAAAGCAAGAATGCGTTCATGTGTTCATTGTTCTAAGTCCTTGTTGCTGGTTGTGAATTTCGTCCCCAGTCACAGACAAACACCAGTTCAAGCCCGAGCCCGTGCTCTACCGCTTTCGCTATGACGACGGCACCTACCATCCCAGAAGTGACATGCAGGACGTCATTTCCAAGGTAACGCTACTAAATGCCCTCCATGGAAACCTGAGTGAACTCTTTTAGAACTGATGTCCTTTTATCACTGAAACATTGCATCTTTTCTTCTCTCTCTCTCTCTCTTTCTCCCTCTCTCTCTCTATCTCTCTCTCTTCTCTGGCTTGCTCTCTCTTTCTCCCTCTCTCTTCCCTCCCGTTTTATATCTCTCTCCTCTCTCTTCCCTCCCTCTCTTTACCTCTCTCCTCTCTCTTCTCTGGCTCGCTCTCTTTCGCTCTCTTTCTCCCCTCTCTCATTCTTCTCTCGTGCTCTCTCTCTCCTTCTCCCTCTCTCTCCCCTCCCTCCCTCTCTCTCCCCTCCCTCCCTCTCTCTCTTTCTCTCTCTTTCTCAGGGGGTCAGGCTGTTTTGTCGTCTCCACAGTCTGTTCACTCCTGTCGTCAGGTAGGTGGAGGCCATTTTTCCTGCCTGGTTAAAAGAGTGTGTCCTCTCCTCCCACCTGAGGGATGCCCTTGTGTTCACCATATCCAGTGATAAAACCATCTTTTCACGTCGCTCAGTACTGTCATCATCTGCTTGGATCAGGTCACAGTCAGTAACATGTATTATTGCATGCAGAGAGAGACGTCTCTGTGTTGAAGCGCAGTATTTCGGTTTTGACATGTATTCTGCCAACACGCTTTGGCGCAGTGGCTGCATTCCGTATCGCCTGTGTGTGTCCAATGCAGAAATGGTCCGAGGCCATGCCTTTGTTTACCCCCTGGTCAGGCTGCTGTGATGTCTGATGTCTGGTGTGTGGCCGAAACACCTCCTACCTCCACACCGTCAGACGACACAAGCTCTTGAACGATACCTAGCAAGCGACTGACAAGCGTTGGATAGTTACACTGCATGTGTGTGTCTGCATGTGTTTGTGTTGAGCCGTGTGTGCTTAGTAAACCAAGTCATTGAGAGAAGGAATTTGTTTTTCTGTGTCACAGTGTGTGTGCGTGTAGTGTGTGTGTGTAGTGTGTGTAATGTGTGTAGTATTTTCGCTACAATGCATCCCTGGCCATGGGAATGCCAGCCTGTAATTGGTGCAGCCCGCCCCTGCCTAATTAGGTGGAATTTCCTGGCAGAAGAGCGAAGGGGGTTGAGGAGGCTGGGGGTGTGGGAGGATGGGGGCCGGGGGGCCCGTGTGTGTGTGTGTGGGGGGGGTTCTGAGGGGGGCGGACGCCTCCGCTTTCCCCACAAGAAAAGTTGTGTAACCGTGACATGACAGCGGAGGCCTGCTGGCTATTATGTACTGAACTGAGAGACTGTGATATTGAGCCGACGCCGTCAGCTCCGATCCCCGCCCCGGGCCCGTCCCACGCAGAAGAAGAACTTGGAACAGATGTTTCCCCCAGACAGAGCGCCCAGAGCGGGTCACACGGCAGAACACTGCCCTACTGTACCATCTCTACCGCCCCGGACGCAGCCAGAAGGACCACGTAGCGAAACGCTAAGCGGCGCCCCAGGGATAGCTTGGGCCCTGAATCATTACCCTTACATCTGCTCAGCAAAGCAAGCCGGGCGTAACTAGGGTCCGTCTCCTGCCTTGCTCTGGTTAGGGGCAGCGTAGACTGACTGCTGTCCGCCTCAGCGTCTGCCGCTCTGGCTTTGTGTTTGCTGCAGCGCTGGTTATCCAGGAAGCAGACGGCCGCCTTGCTCTCCTCTCTGACCTCCTCTCTGACCTCCTCCCGCCTCTCCTCCAGCCTCTCCTCCAGCCACTTTCATTTCGGAGCTGCCTTTATGCCGTGCATAAGGCTGCCCGCTGGATTGTTGTTTACCTCTCATTTTTCACTCTGACAGCCCTCGCCCTCGCTGCCCCTCACCGCCCCTCACCACCCCTCACCACCCGTCCCC
>BROE01000024.1:11165886-11176129 GCA_036571765.1 Plecoglossus altivelis | reverse complement strand
GAGGCTGTGGGGTGTCCTGTAGAGGCTGTGGGGTGTCCTGTAGAGGCTGTGGGGTGTCCTGTAGAGGGTGGGGGGTGTTATTGTGACAGCAGCTCAACCTCTCCCCCCCTTGGAGCTTCACAGAAGATAAGCCTTCTAATCCTGGCTCTGCCACAGAGCCCTACAGGGGGGCTATTCACACACACACGAGCACGCAAGACAAGGCATTGGGCTGGAAGCTCCTTCATGTTCGACTGGAGTCTGCCTTATAGATTAGAGCACAAAGGAGAGTGATGACGGGTGACAGGTTCCTTCAGGTACCTCTTCCCCCAGGATGTTGATATGACAACTTCCACCTCCGACTAGTCCTTGTAACTGTCACTGTTCATTTACCTTACCGTTCATTGATATTTATTACGATGACACGGTGACTGAATAATTACTACTCTGCAGTCTAAGCAACCTCACCATCCTGCTTAACGAAGGCTACAGAATCGTCAGTTCAGAGGGACAGAGAGAGTGTGAGAGAGAGACCTGGTATGTTGGGTGTGTTTCAGAGATTATGAAAACAAGCGAGGAATATTTAGTCTGCTCTGCACTTCCTCCTGATAGCTGTAAACCTTGAAGTGTTCACAGAGCTCGCCTCGCATCCCTAGGAGTGAGGCCCCTGTCTGTCCCAGATAAACACTCCTCTCCTCTCTTCCCCTCCTCTCCCTCCCTCCACTCCTCTCCTCTCTTCCCCTCTTTCCTCCCCTCCCCCCTCCACTCCTCTCTTCCCCTCTCCCCTCCACTCCTCTCCTCTTTTCCCCTCTCCCCTCCTCTCCCCTCCACTCCACTCCTCTCTTCCCCTCTCCCCTCCACTCCTCTCCTCTCTTCTCCTCTCCACTCCTCTCTTCCCCTCTCCCCTCCACTCCCCTCCAATCTTCCCCTCTCCCCTCCTCTCCTCTCCCGTCCTCCCCCTTGCAGGCACAGTGGCAGCCATCGCGGGGCTCCACCCAGGCCAGTGCATCATCAAGGTGAACGGCATCAACGTTAGCAAGGAGAGCCACGCCAGCGTCATCGCACACGTCACCGCCTGCAGGAAGTACAGGCGGCCCACCCAGGTAGGCACAGGGGGAGCAGGGGGCTGGGGGCTTTGAGCTGGGGCTGGGAGTCGCAGAGCAAGGGGAGGTAGAGGGGGAAAGGAGCGATGTGAGGCGTGAGAACCCTGACTGTGGGGCCTCCTGCTTGCCCTCTGCTCTGCTGTGTGTGGAGAGAGGACGAGGGAGAGAGAGTGCAAGAGAGCGAGAGCGGGTCATTACGCAGGAATAATACTAGTGTTGGCTCCTGCAGAGCTGACCCCTGGCTGGCTCACTGCGGTGGGCTGCTACCCTGCTGGTGGTGGGACTGTGGGAGCTGGCTGGGGGGAAAGACTGGCTGGGGGGGGTTGAAGGAGATGGCTGGGGGAGGGGGGGGGATGGAACTAAACAAGGACGTGTCAAGGCCTGGCAGAGGGGGGGAGGGTGGAAGAGAGGGAACGAGAAAGAGAGAGAAAAGGAAAGAGAAAGAGAGAGATAGGGAGAGAGGGAGGAAGGGAGATGCTGGGGGAGGGAGGGAGGGCTGGGAAGAACAGCTCAGTGGGTGTGGAGTAGAGAGCATGCTCTGGCAACCTGCACCCTTAGAGAGAGGGAGAAAGATCTGGAGGGATGAAGGGGGCGAGTTGAGAGGCATGCGTGTGTGGGGGTGTGTGTGACTGAAAGTGGGGGCAAGATGGTGGAATGTGCTGGGGAGGAGGTGAGAAAGAGGGGCTGGAGGACAAGTGTGTGTGTGTGTGTGTGTGTGTGAGAGAGAGAGAGAGAGTTACAGAGTAACCAGCCAACTCTAAGTTAAGCTGTAAGCTCCCAGTGTGCTTGAGGTTTAATGAAGCACTGCGCAGTTCCAACACTACCAAGCTCTGCTCTACATCAGTCATGGGGACCAGGAAACGCCCATGTGGAGGCCTGTGTGCATGTGTGTGCGTGTGTGTGCACGTGTGTGTGTGCGTGTGTGTGTGGTTGTACCCTAACAAACCAGCACCACAGTGAAGGCTAGCACAGTGTGTTGTTCTGGCGGGAGGATGCTGTGGGTTAGGGTGTGGAGGACAGTGAACAGACACACACACTACACACACTACACACACCACACACACACACACACTTAGGCATGGCTGGGTGGGTAGGAGAGGTTGGCATGGCTTGTGCTTGTGGTCTTACCAAGGACCATGTAGCTGTGTGTTAGTGACAGCCTGCCAGTGCGCTGTGGCCCAGTCCACCAGAGGCCAGTCACATGTTCATCACCATGACAACCAGGAGTCTGGACGCACCAGGAGGACTCTGTCTGGTGCTCTTTGTGAGGGACAGACAGTCTAAAGACTAGAACTCAACACCCATTTTATTTCTCTCTGTCTCTGTCTCTGCTCCTCGCTGTCCCTCTCTGTCCCTCACTCTCTCTGTCTCCCTCTGTCCCTCTGTCCCTCTCTGTCCCTCTGTCCCTCTGTCCCTCTCTGTCCCTCTCTGTCCCTCACTCTCTCTGTCTCTCTCTGTCCCTCTGTCCCTCTCTGTCCCTCTCTGTCCCTCTCTGTCTCTCCCTGTCTCTCCCTGTCTCTCCCTGTCTCTCTCTGTCTCTCTCTGTCCCTATATGTCTCTCTCTGTCCCTCTCTGTCCCTTACTCTCTCTCCGTCCCTCTGTGTGTCTCTCTCGTTACAGCAAGACTCTATAAAGTGGGTGTATAACAGCAGTGAGAGTGTCCAGGAGGACCAGCAGAAGAGCAACCAGAAGCCCAGTGCAGAGGAGAACGGGGAGGGCTTTCAGTGTCAAGTAGAAGGTTAGTGTGTACGCGGTCACGCACACACACGCGCACGCACACACACACACACACACACACACACACACACACACACACACACACAGCTTCTCCTGAAATCAAGTACAATATCTGCAGTTGTTGTTTGCGAACGTGCAGCTACCCAGATCCCAGAGGAGCGTTTCTCCTCACAGCACAAATGATGTAAGTCTGATCAGACTCCCAACATGCTCATCTGGGCCCAGTTAACTTCCGAAACTCTTCACACCCTGCCCAGCTCTTCAAGGGTTAAATGAGATGGGGTTTTTTAATAGAGCCTAGAGAGAGAGAGAGATAGAGATGGAGAGAGATGGAGAGATAGACAGAGAGTGGGAATGGAGCATGGGGTAGTTATCCCTCCTCAGAGAGTGCTTCCTCTGCTGGATTTATGGTCATATTAAGTTATCGCATGAGGGGTGGTAAACCTTTATGCTGTGGGACGGCCTCATCATGATGTGTCTGGGCTGGGACACGGTGTGTGACCTCATCTGTAGCGGCTGCAGATAGGAGCCCCTCCCCCCTCCGCCCACCTCCCTCCCCCCTCCGCCCACCTCCCTCCCCCCTCCGCCCACCTCCCCCCTTCCGCCCACCCCCTCCCCCCCCTCCGCCCACCTCCTCGCCCTCCCCGCCCACCAATCCTGTGCTCATTGTGTAACGACTCGAGAGTAATGATTCCATTGCAGTCAGATTGTGTGTGGAGGAGATAAGGAGTGCTATTCTCTGTTTACGAGCTGTAATGATGTGTACGGGTGTGTTGTCAAGTTGCTTGTGTGTGTGTGTGTGTGTGTGTGAATGTCGTCGCTATGTGTGAGTGTGTGTGGGCCTGCCAGTTTTCTTACATGTGTCTCCTGGTCTCCCTGTGTGTCCCCTGTGTGTCCCCTGGTCTCCCTACGTGTCCCCTGTGTGTCCTGGCCCCTCAGAGGTGATGGACAAGTTCAACACCATTGCCATCATGGACGGTAAGAAGGACCACGTGAGCCTGACGGTGGACAACGTGCACCTGGAGTACGGTGTGGTGTACGACTACGACAGCACGGCCGGCATCAAGTGCCACGTTCTCGAGAAGATGGTGGAACCCAAAGGGTTCTTCAGCCTCACAGCCAAGGTACAGGAGGCCAGACAGACCAGCTACTCGTAGGCTGGGTGGGAGGGCAGGGGGGGGAGAGGGCAGGGGAGAGGGTAGCGCGCCTAAGGACCGTACAGTACAGGTGCATTCCTGGAGGTAATGTCTCTCTTATAGCCAAGTCAGATGGGGAAATATACCAAGGAGCAGAATCCAATGCACAGTCCAAACATACTAAAGGTGCAGAAGTATCCATCCATCCATCCATCCCATTATCTACTTGCGTAATCCTGGGAGGATTGCAGTGCCGCTTACTTCCATTGAGGTTCACGCGGTGACTGGAGCCTAACCCCAGTAGCTTCGGGCGCATAGGCAGGGTACCACCCTGGACGGGGGCAGGGCAAGTCGCAGGGCGCAGAAGTATCACGTTTACAGATATACAAATAACAAGTGCACTCCGGGACTTCTTGGCGTCCTCTAACTATGTGGTTTAGTCTCCCCAGCCAAGACATCCGTTCAGGGCTGGGACTTGCAGAAGGCTTGCTTGGAGGTTTGTGATGAGTTGGAACGTCAAGACATGAAAAAAAGTCCTTCGTCCCTTTTATGGGGAGGTTAATACTGCTATTTAGAAAGGCCCCTTCACACAGGAAGCTGAGGACTGTATACTAGGGGTGGGGGAGAAGAGAGCAGAGGAGGGAGGGAGGGAGGAAGGAGAGGAGAGCAGAAGGAGAGGAGATGCAGAGGAGAAGGGCAGGGAGAGGAGAGCCGAGTGGGGGGAGGCGAGAGGAGAAACCAGAGGGAGAAAGGAGAGGAGGAAATGTAAATACCCACTGCAGCTGATGGATGATGAGGCAGGGCCTGTGCTCCCCATGAGAGCTGTTTGTGTTTATGAGTTCAACCATAATGAAGACTAGATCCTGCAGTCTGCAGTGTGTCCCTCTCTCTCCTTCCCTCTCTCTATCTCTCTCTCTCTCTCTCTCCTTCCTTCTCTCTCTCTCTCTCTCTCTCTCTCTCTCCCTCTCTCTCCCTCCCTCTCTCCCTCCCTCCCTCCCTCTCTCTCTCTCCCTCTTTCCCTCCCTCTTTCTCTCTCTCTCTCCCTCCCTTTCTCCCCCCCCCTCTCTCTCTCTGTTAGTGGAAATGAACTCCTGTTTTCATTTCCTCTCCCCTGTTAGAAGAGCTATCTCTTTCCACCCCAGTCAGACAAGGATACCAGGTCATCAGTAGACCTGCTGTTCTCAGCTCCAGTCTGGGATCGGTCTGCACGTCCGTCAGCAGGGCACTTTGCCAATAAGCTGGATCTCAGAGGTTCCCCCGGGCGCATGTCTCTGAGCCAGTGTTGCATGTCTGCTGTGGATGAGGAGACGCACAGCCAGAGCACACAGGCTACACAGGGTGGTCTGCCATGGGGGGAGAGGTCACGTGTTGGTGGGGATTGATTGCTGGGTCATTAGCTGGTTTAGCTGGGCTCGGTTGAGCAGTAGTTATTGAGAGGGAGGGGGTATGGGGAGGAGGAAGGGGGTGAGAGAGGAGGGAGGAGGTGGGAGGAGGAAGGGGGAGAGAGAGAGGGGAGAGAGGAGGTGGAGGGGGGGAGGGGAAGGGAGGGGGTGGAGGAAGCAGGTGAGAGAGGGGAGGGGAGTGAGGGTTGGGGTGGGAGAGAGGGAGAAATGAGGTGGAAAGGAGGGAGTGGGCAGAGAGGCAGAAGGGGGATGGTAGGGAGGAGAGGGGGGCTGGGGTGTTTCAACTAGCCATGTGTGCTGTTTCATTGATCTGCTGTTTTTCTCCCTCATATCTGTCTCATACAGACGCATGTATGCACACACACACGCACACACACACACACATGTACGCACACACTCTCATTCGAACGCATCTCATTGCCAAATGCCTTGATTTATTTATGCGCTGTATCCTATTAACAACAGAAATGCACGAAGCGGCGAAGCAGATCATAACTTATCAATTACCGTACAGGCATCGTAAAATATGATAGTAATCCATTTATGCCCCGAAGCATCAAGTCAAGATGAATTAGAGAGGATTACAAGCTCTGTTCCTCCTCTGAAGCAATGAGGATTAATGGGTCTTTCTGAACAGACTTTCTACATGCGTCTACACTTTAGCGACATGCTATAGCTGCTTTAAAAAACCCAACCTTTTCGTATCACGTCGCCCAAAACTGAAACTGGCTTTTGACATCCTTTGAAAGTGAAAGTAATTTCCGTCTTATTACAAACATCTGTCCAAGTATCCCCTGCCTCCCTCTCGGAGCTTGTGTGATGTTCGAATTTTAATATCGTCCGCGCTGTTGGGTGCGTGATTTGCCCTCCATCTCTGTCTCCGCCCTGCTGTTACGTTCCCTCCCTTGGCTTGTTTCCCCCTCGCCTCTGGTGGCCATCTTGCCCAGAAACGGGCCCAGAGTTGCTGTTTGTCTTCCTTCTCGTTTCTAAGTCTCCTCCGTGCGGGCATGACTTGATTACTGATTGTTTGGTACTGAAGGAAGCTCCTAAAAGCGACATTTCATGATTGCGTTTGTGTACACTGGTTCGTTTAGAGGACGTGGCTCATAATTGCAATGTTCATGTCCTGTATGGACAGAAAGGTCAGGCCTCTCTCTCTTCATTTTCTCTCTCGTTCTCTTCACTTTCTCTCTCTCTTCACTTTCTCTCTCTCTCTTCACTTTCTCTCTCTCTCTTCACTTTCTCTGTCTCTCTCTCTCTCTCTCTTTCTCTCTCTCTCTCTCTCTCTTCACTTTCTCTCTCTCTCTTCACCTTCTCTCTCTTTCTTCACTTTCTCTCTCTTCACTTTCTCTCTCTTCACTTTCTCTCTCTCTCTCTTCACTTTCTCTCTCTTCACTTTCTCTCTCTCTCTCTTCACTTTCTCTCTCGTTCTCTTCACTTTCTCTCTCTCTCTTGCTTTCTCTGTCTCTCTTCACTTTCTCTCTCGTTCTCTTCACTTTCTCTCTCTCTCTCTTCACTTTCTCTCTCGTTCTCTTCACTTTCTCTGTCTCTCTTCACTTTCTCTCTCTCTCTTCACTTTCTCTCTCTTCACTTTCTCTCTGTCTCTCTTTACTTTCTCTCTCGTTCTCTTCACTTTCTCTCTCATTCTCTTCACTTTCTCTGTCTCTCTTCACTGTCTCTCTCTCTTTCTCTCTCTCTTTCTCTCTCTCTCTCTTCACTTTCTCTCTCTCTCTTCACCTTCTCTCTCTTTCTTCACTTTCTCTCTCTCTTCACTTTCTCTCTCTTCACTTTCTCTCTCTTCACTTTCTCTCTCTTCACTTTCTCTCTCTCTCTCTTCACTTTCTCTCTCGTTCTCTTCACTTTCTCTCTCGTTCTCTTCACTTTCTCTCTCGTTCTCTTTACTTTCTCTCTCTCTCTTCACTTTCTCTCTCTCTCTTCACTTTCTCTCTCTCTCTCTGTCTCTTCACTTTCTCTCTCGTTCTCTTCACTTTCTCTGTCTCTCTTCACTTTCTCTCTCTCTCTTCACTTTCTCTCGTTCTCTTCACTTTCTCTGTCTCTCTTCACTTTCTCTCTCTCTTTCTCTCTCTCTCTTCACTTTCTCTCTCTCTCTTCACCTTCTCTGTCTCTCTTCACTTTCTCTCTCTCTCTTCACTTTCTCTCTCGTTCTCTTCACTTTCTCTCTCGTTCTCTTCACTTTCTCTGTCTCTCTTCACTTTCTCTCTCTCTCTCTCTTCACTTTCTCTCTCGTTCTCTTCACTTTCTCTGTCTCTCTTCACTTTCTCTCTCTCTCTCTCTCTCTCTCTCTCACACACACACTCTCTCTCTCTCTGACCCCCTTACAGATCCTGGAGGTGTTGGCGCGGAATGATGACATGCTGGTGCAGATGTGCAATAGGCTGAGCTCCAGCTGTGATGTCATCCCTGAGGACCTGCAGGTGCGCTTCAGCACCATGTGCACAGAGAGAGTGGAGCACATCAACAGACGCATCACCAACTACAGGAAGGTACTGCACTGCATTGTGGGATGACGGGTGGAGACGATAACGACACTCTGACCTCCGGGGGTCTGCCGTGGTATGACAGAGTGCTTGCTGATTGGCTGACTGCAGACGAGTCAGAGTGCATGTTTGGGTGAAGTGACACAACGCCCGTTGTGTTTACTCCCAAGCTTGACAACAAGCTGTCAGGATGCGTTCAACTGCTGAAACATTAGAAACAAGGAAGCATGCTTGAATCAACAAGCAGGGATACGCTGCTCTGCAAATATGGAATCACATCTTGGGTTTTTCACCCACTGGATTGAGGAGGTGTAAGAATGTAGCTTCTGCCTCTCTCTCTCTTGCTCTCTCTATTGCACTGTCTCTCTTACTTTCTCTCTCTCTTGCTCTCTCTATTGCACTGTCTCTCTTACTCTCTCTCTTGCTCTCTCTCTCTCTTACTCTCTCTCTCTCTCTCTCTCTCCAACTCTCTATTGTGCTGTCCCTTGCTCTCTCTCGCTTTAGCTCTCTCTCTTTCTCTCTCTCCCTTGCTCTATATATCTGTCTTCTCTCTCTCTCTCTCTCTCTCTCTCTCTCTCTCTCTATCTTTCTATCTCTCCCTTGCTCTCTCACGCGTTCTTCTCTTTTTCTCTCTAACCTGACTCTCTCCATCTCCATCTCATTCTGTCTGTTCTGTGTTCACGTGTGCATGTCTGTGTGTTGCATGCAAGCAAACACGCGTGTGAGAAGCACAACATTTGACTTGGCCTTGGATTCATTACCAGTTGCATGACTGGTTATAAATAGCCCCAACCCTTCACAGGGTCCAGACCTGTTGTGTAATATCCCTCCAGCAAACCAGCATTCCTGAGGGAGAAGAGAAAGAGAGAGAGAGGTGAGGGAGAGAGAGAGGTAGATGGATAGAGATAGGGGGAGCGAGGGAGGAAGAGAGAGAGAGAGAGGAAGAGAGAGAGGGAGTGATGGAGGAAGAGAGAGAGGGAGAGAGGGTGGACAGACATATAGCTCAAAGGCCAAAGAGGTTTAGGCCCAGTCAACGTCTCTAGTCTCTACCCCTGGATTAGAGAACCTGCCCCTTGCCTTGATACTGGCTCTGGTCTCTGGTCTCTGGTCTCTGCCCTGGCCTTGATACTGGCTCTGGTCTCTGCCCTGGCTTTGATACTGGCTCTGGTCTCTGCCCTGGCTTTGGTACTGGCTCTGGTCTCTGCCCTGGCCTTGATACTGGCTCTGGTCTCTGCTCTGGGGTGGCCTTGATGAAGTCTTGGATAACTTCATGGAACAAAACTGTACTGTTTAATCTCAGGCCATTTAGGTGACCCATACACTGGCTTGTGTTCTGTCAGAGCTTATTTGTCACCAGATGAAACGAGCTGACACCAACTGTCATGGCTGACCCCCTGCATCTGGGCTTCATGACTTCCTGATCGCTTACAGACCTCTCGACAGATCCTTCCATCTAAAGTGTAACCAAATGTTCTGGCGATATGGACTGGATTGCTTTCTCAAGCAGTTCTGTCAGGATCTGACCTATAGCTCTCCATGGAGAGTCCTGCAGGCGTCTCACGGAGTTCAGACGAGGAGATGCTATCAGGGAGAACAGGCCTGGGGAGAAGAACAGATTAACCGTCCCAAACTGAGATGAACCAGTCCTCAAATGGACATTCTTGTGTTTTTGCATTTTGAGCAAAAATGCTCTCTCCTTTCACTGCGTGGGGGAAAAGTTTGGAAAGGTTGAAAAGATTTTTCCAATGTTTTTCTTTTATTCATTTTTTTTTTCCTCCAAAAAAAGGTTTGCTTCGTTGATGAGTACTTGATGAGGAAAAAATATTTTCATATGTTTTGAACGGGTGGAAAGAAAGGATTCCGATTTAAAAAAAATCCAAAGACATTTGTAAAAGGTTTGAAAAGACTTTCGAAAGTACTTTTAAAAGAATTTCAATCATTTAGCCGGCCCCTGATGGTCACAGGCCCCTGCCCTGCTCTGCCCTGCTCTGCCATGCCATGCCATGCCCTGCCATGCCATGCCCTGCCCTGCCCTGCCCAGCTCTAGCACATGTTCTGCCGCCCCGCCCCGCCTGCTCTGGCTCTGGCTCTGGCTGCTACCCTGCTCTGCCCTGCTCTGCTCCGCCCCGCCCCGCCTGCCCTGCTCTGCTCTACCCTGCTCCGCTCCACTCCGCTCTGCCCTGCCGCTGCTCTGGCTCTGCTTCTGCTCTGCCCTGCCCTGCTCTGCCCTGCTCTCTGCCCTGGCTCTGGCCCCTGGCCTGCATCTTGGCCTGCTCTGACCTAACCCTGCTCTGCCTGCTCTGCTCCGGCCCGCCCCGGGCCCGCCCCCGCTGCCCTGCTCTGCTCTAGACTGCTCATGCCCTGCCATGCTCTAACCCTGCTCTGCA
>BROE01000024.1:11101553-11152682 GCA_036571765.1 Plecoglossus altivelis | reverse complement strand
CACACACACACACACACACACACACACACACACACACACAGACACACCAGATCTCCCTCAAGCTCCCACTAAACAGCTGACTTGTTTTCTCCCATCCAAGAGTCCCTTCTGCCCCCAAAGTAAGCAACACAACAAGAGTCATGGTCGTTTCTTTGTTGACACGCTTCGTCAGGGAGACCGAAACAACAGCCAAGGCAGCTCCCCCCTCCGGATGTGGCTCATGAATGCTACTGTGTGTGTGTGTGTGTATGCGTGTTTGTGTGTCTGTGTGTGTGTGTGGCTTTGTGTATATGTGTGCGTGTGTCTGTGTGTGTGTCCGTGTGGCTGTGTGTGTGTGTGTGTCCGTGTGGCTGTGTGTGTGCGTGTGTCTGTGTGTGCGTGTGTGTGTGTGTCTGTGTGTGTGTCCGTGTGGCTGTGTGTGTGTGTGTGTGTCCGTGTGGCTGTGTGTGTGTGTCTATGTGTGTGTGTCTATGTGCGTGTCTGTGTGTGTACGTACACAAGACAAATGTAATGTAATGCAATGGGCCGGATGGTAATGAAGGTCTCGTTAACAGTAGTGCTTTGTTTGGTGCCCTGCATGAGTGAATGATTCACACTGGCCCTTCATTAGGAGGAGAGAGATGGAGAGAGAGAAAAGAGGGAGAAAGATGGAGAGAAATAATGAGGTCCATCAGAAAGCAGAAGCTTGTTCCTTCCTCTCTCTTCCTCCTTTCTCTCCTCTCTCTTCCCTCTCGCACTCTTCCCTCTCTTTCTCCCTTCTCTTTCCTCTCTCCTCTCCCTTATCCCTCTCCTCTCTCTTCTCACTCTTCTCTCCTCTCTTTCTTCTCTCTTCTTTCCCTCCCTCTCTCTTTCCACTATTCTATCCTCTCTCTTGCTTCTCTCTCTCCTCTCCCTTATCCCTCTCCTCTCTCTTTCCTCTTTTCTCTCCCTTCTCTTTCCTCTCTCTCCTCTCCCTTATCCCTCTCCTCTCTCTTCTCTCTCTTCGCTCCTCTCTCTCTTTCTACTCTATCTTCTCTCCCTCCCTCTCTCCTTAATCATAAATAATTCAGCAGAGATGGATAGGGCAGTTTTATGCAAAACCATGTGGATACAAGGCTTGTTTTTCGGGGGAGTGGGTCTCTAACCACCGAGCTGCTGTCGGTTTGTTGGCGGGCAGAGTTCCAGCAGGAGATGGAGCCCAGGGTGAACTGCACCAAGAAGCTGCGTCTCCACGTCAAGCATGACCCCTGGAACCTGCCCAGCAGCGTCCACGGCCTCACACACACCATCGCCAAGTTTGTTGAAGGTTGGTCGCACCCCCCTATTACCATCAGTTGAGCATAATACGCACTGACACACACACACGTGCAAACACACGCAAGCATGCCCCAAACACGCACACAGACCTTGCATGTTCGTGTTGAGTCAACCATCCGTTACACTGTCCCTTGGAGACCAGACATGGGCCGGACCGTTTGGATTCTTATTTAGTGCTCGCATAACTCCCACAACACTGGATCACAAATCCTTAAGGATATGCAGAAACTGACAAGTCATAACACTGGGAGCTAAAACATACTCAAAGTGAGTAATGGTGTTGAGACCATGGTGCGCTGCTAGTTTTAGCACCCCAGCCAATAGTTAACACGCCAAAATGCTAATCCAAGCAGGCCTGGCAGCATTTGCTTCCTTTAAGAGTGGGTTTGTGTCCCTTGGAGTGTGTTTGCAGAGTTTTGGCTCTAGGCGGAACACACGCGCACACACACACACACACACACGCACGCACACACACACACACTCTCCAAACTCTCTGGCCACATGACACTCCTGAGAAAGGTACAGGGGCCTCTGGGAGGGGAAATGCAGAGTAATATTAAAGGGCTGCTTGACATTTTGGCAGTTTCTCTGTACCTCTCCTGATGATGGCTTTTTCATGGAGCCCCTACAATCGGGGCCCCTAGCATTGCCAAGCGTATTCTTCTTATTATTGTTATTTAACTGCTCTGCAGAAGGCTCTTGGGGTCTGCTGGACCAATAAACAAATATAGATTTACTGTGTGTTTGTTATTTCTCTGTGGTGATGTTATGGTGTCAGAGCACATGTGAAAGTAAACTATCAAGGGAGTTGAAGAGGGAGTTAGGGTGAGAGAGGGTGAGGTGGAGGGGGGATAGGGTGAGGTAGGGTGAGGTGGTGAGGTGGAGGTGGGTTAGCGTGAGGTGGATGGGGGTCAGGTGAGGGAGGGTGAGATGGAGGGGGTCGGGTGAGATAGGGTGAGGTGGAGAAGGGTTGGATGAGGTAGGGTGGGGTGGAAAGGAGGTTAGGGTGCGTATGGTGAGGTGGAGGGGGGTTAGGGTCAGGTGGAGGGGGGTATGGGTGAGGAAGGGTGAGGTGGAGAGGAGGTTAGGGTGGGGTATGGTGAGGTAAAGGGGGGTTAGAGTGAAGTATTGGATCTGATGGATGAGATCAGGCATGCTGGATAGAGAGCACATGGTCTGGGAGAGAGTGTTGTGCTTGTGGCTAGTGTGTCCCAGTATACTGATGCTCTTTTTTTCCTGTCACTCTTTCAGAGGTGAAGACACGACTGCTTTTGGTCTTGCTACAGTACACAGGTTGGTCCATCCCTCGTCTTGGAACCCCTGGAAGTTTGACAGACAGACAGATAGACAGACAGACAGACAGACAGACAGACAGACAGAGACATATATGAATATCAACATTGTTCTTGGTCACCAACCGGTCCACCTCCGTCAGCCACGTGTGTCCGACTCATCAGGCGAACGTGTTCTCTGCTCAGTAAAAGTGAATGATTGCAACTAAATGAGGTCGCATCCTCTTATCCTTCTACACAAGACTGTGATGAGTCCAGCAGAGTCATCTGGAAGCAGCCCTGAGCCCATTAAAAACACCCAGAAGAAAAGCACCGCCCAATAAAAAATAGTGGCAATCCCAATATTTCTCCAGGTTATGGAGTGGAATATCTCATCAGAGGCATGAAGGAATATTCGCTGGTTCACTATGGCTCATAATCAGTCCTTGAGTGGTTCCTGAACTCTATTTCTGAAATGAATGAGATGCTTAACAGGCCATTTTTCTAGTAAATTATAGAAGCCAATTATTATCCACTCATACACCTTTAATTTGACTTTTGTGTATTTATGACTGGATATTTAACAGTCAGTGGACTTTGTATCAAGGTGTAGAGAAATTTATACCATGCCTTCACCTTTACAAGAAGTTGGTTTTTAATTACTACTGATTCAACTTCATATTTCCACTTCCCTTTCATTGCTCTTTGTCATCATCTATACTCCTTTCTCCTCTCTTCATCTAAACTCCTTTCTCCATCTGTACTCCCTTCTCCTTTCTCCATCTATACTCCCTTCTCCTTTCTTCATCTTTACTCCTTTCTTCATCTTTACTCCTTTCTTCATCTTTACACCTTTCTCCTTTCTTCATCTTTACTCCTTTCTCTTTTCTTCATCTAAACTCCTTTCTTTATCCTGTTTCCTTCCTCCCTCCGTCCTCCCTAGACTCTGAGATTCAGCTTCGGAGGGACATGGTGTTCTGCCAGTCTCTGGTGGCTGCTGTGTGTGCCTTCTCCCAGCATCTCCTTGCAGTTCTTACCCAGGTAACCTCACCTTCTGGAACACACCTCACCTTCTGGAACACACCTCACCTTCTGGAACACACCTCACCTTCTGGAACACACCTCACTTTCTGGAACACTCCTCACCTTCTGGAACACACCTCATCTTCTGGAATACACCTCACCTTCTAGAATACACCTCATCTTCTGGAACACTCCTCACCTTCTGGAACACACCTCACCTTCTGGAACACACCTCACCTTCTAGAACACACCTTACCTTCGGGAACAATCCTCACGTCCTAGAACACACCTTACCTTCTCGAATACTCCTCTCTGCACCGTCTCCAATGCTTAACATTTTTCTTCTTTTTCCCTTCCTCCCCCTCTCCTAGACCCACTGCGGGGCCACAGAGGCCGACCTGGAGGGCCCAGACCCCCAGGAGAGCCAAGAAGCCAGTAAACGCTGGCTGGAGCAGATCGCCTCTGCTGGGCTCCTACTCCACTTCCAGTCCCTCCTCTCCCCCAACCTGGTGAGACCTTCTGTCCACAGTTAGACGAAGCTAAAGTGCTTCTCTTTTTGAAATTTAGTGAAAAGCTGGTTCTTCTTTGCAGGCAGTTGTCTTTTAAGTGCATGATGGAATTTATTCCAATTACCAAGTTTGTCGTAGCACAATTTGAACCACTTTAAATGTTCCAAAAACAGACAGAAGGAAGAGGCAGGCTTGCTGGAAGGCACAGTTCATGTCATTTGAAAAACTATTATTTCTTGAGTCTTATTCAACAAATTGTGTGTACAGTTTGAAATGAAATGTGGACATAGTGGAAATTAAATTTTGGATGTGACTGTTGCTTGATGTTTGATCTCCAGTTCCTCTAATAGAGAGGCCTGCTGGCTGTAGGGTTGTTTAACTGAGGGTTTTGGACGACACTGTGTGTGGCTTACACAGGTCTGTGCTTATCATTCTTCCCTACTCTTTCTTTCTCTTTTGTCCTTTGCTGTTTCCATCTCTTACACTCAAACTTTCTCTCTCACCCCATGTGTCTCCATGTCTCTCTGTCTCTCTCTCTTTCTCTCTCTCTCTCTCTCTCTCTCTCTCTCTCTCTCTCTCCCTCTCAACTCCCCCAACTGAAGCTAAGCTGGGTCACAAATGCCTGTCGGTGATTCCACCAGTGTGCTTTTCTCAGGGCACTACATGAAAGGCAGTGAGAAGCAGGCTGAGTGTGCGTGTGTGTGTGTGTGTGTGTGTGAGAGAGAGAGAGAGACCTGCTTCTGGTAAACCTGCCCACACACAGCCGCCCCGGGCTGTTGCTTGCCACTCGGGCTGGAGCTCTGATCTGTCAAGTGGGGCCGTCACTAATGGGTGTTCACAAGCCCTCTCCTCCCTGCTGCTGCTGTCCTTCAGACACTCGCCTCTCCCTCTCTCCTCGTACCTCCGCCTGGGTGGGGGCGGGGGGCGGAGAGGGGGGCGGAGAGGGGGGCGGAGAGGGGGGCGGAGAGGGGTAGTGTGACAGAAATGTGAAGGAGGCAGGAACCAAATCTCCTCTCATTCCTACCCACCTCCATCTTTCCAATGCATCTTGGAGCAGATATGCTTGTTTGTGTGTGAGGATGTAGGAGCGGATGTTTGAAAAGGAAGCAGGCGTACACGCACGCACACACACAAACACAAACGTGTACTGCACAAACAAAATGGCACAAGCACACACACAAACACACACTCACACACACACACAAACACACACACAAACGTGCCGTCTTGTGTCAAGCACACACGACCTTAACTATCACATGCTTGTCCAGATTCATACAGTACTGCAGCATGTGTGTGATCACGTGCACACACACAATACAGGTGCATACTCTTTGATCTGCACGTACGTAGGAAAGGAAGGTGTGAGTCAGTGTTTACTGAGGAAAAACACACAACCTGTCTCTCTCTTGCTGTCTCTTTCTCTTTCTCCATTTTTTCTGTCTTTTAAGCTCTTTGTCCTTCAAACACACTCTGACAGTTTGTGTGTGTGTGTGTGTGTCTGTGCGCATGTGTGTGTCTGTGCGCATGTGTGTGTCTGTGCATGTGTGTGTTTGTGTCTGTGTGTGTGTATCTGTTCGTGTGTGTGCATGTGTGTCTGCGTGTGTGTCTGTGCATGTGTTTGTCTGTGCGTGTGTGTGTGTCTGTGTGTGTGTCTGTGTGCGTGTGTGTGTCTGTGTGTGTGTGTGTGTCTGTGTGCGTGTGTCTGTGTGTGTTTGTGTATCTGTTCGTGTCTGTGTGTGTGTCTGTGTGTGTGTGTGTGTGCGTGTGTGTGTGTGCAGACCGATGAGCAGGCCATGCTAGAGGACACCCAGGTTGCTCTCATCGACCTGGAGAAGGTCACCTTCTACTTCCGCCAGTTCGAAGGGGAGCCTCTTGTGGCAAGTACGTGCAGAACCCCTCACTTCCGTGTCTCAGAGCAGCACCGTACAGTCCCTCAACACAACCCCAACACGCATCACTCACACAGGTCCTCTCAGACTTCTCAACAGTGCTTCACAGTCTACATGAACGCACCAGGACTTGAAACCCAACACAAAAGCACCAGCCGTGGCGTTGATGGTGTTGTGTTCCTGCGTCTCCTGTGTGTCCCGCAGACATGCCCATCTCCTACCAAGTGGAAGGAACCCGGCAGGCCCTGAAGGTCTGCTTCCATCTGGAGGGCTTCTACTTCTCCCAGCTACCCCAGCGTCTGAGGAACGGAGGAGGCTTCAAGATCTACCCTGTGCTCTTCACCCAGGGTAGGGCACCGAGCAGACTGGAGCGGATGTGGAGGGCTTTGCATGTGTGTGTGATGTGAGGGTCTGTATGTGTGTGTGATGTGAGGGACTGTGTGTGTGTGTGTCATGTGAGGGTCTGTGTGTGTGTGTGTGATGTGGGGGGCTGTATGTGTGTGATGTGAGGGCCTGTGTGTGTGATGTGATGGCCTGTATGTGTGTGCGTGATGTGAGGCCCTGTGTGTGTGTGTGTGATGAGAAGGTCTGTGTGTGGGGCCTCATAGCATCATAGTTGTAGTATGATGACATCAGCTGTAACATACAGCTGCAGCATCGATGTTCCTGTCATAACGTCTGTCTGTCTCTCTCTCTGTGTCTCTCTCCGTCCCTCTCTCCGTCCCCAGCTCTGGAGAGTATGGAGGGATACTACTACAGGGACAACGTGTCTGTGGAGGAGTATCAGGCCCAGATCAACACAGCCTCGCTGGACAAGGTCAAACAATACTGCAAGAGACTGAGGTATGGGTCCACAGGAGGCACGCAGACACACACACACACACACACACACAGACACACACACACACACACAGACACACACACACACTTCTGCCTTATGTTACTTAACTTTTCCTGTGTTTTTTTTGTTATCCTTTGAGTGTTTCCATTCTGCCTGCATGGCTCTGTGCTGTGCTCTGTCAGTTGAAGGAGAGCAGCCTTCCAGAGCAGCTCCTGCCTCTTAGAGCGTCTCTCCTCCGCTCGCTCACACATGCCGCTCGCAGCAGGGACTGCTGCTGGCACGGCCGTAAGGGCGCAGCGGAAGCGGACAATGATTGGTTGAGGAGGCTCAGCGGGGCAGCGTGATGATTGGTTGAGAGCACGCAGCACGTGGGCAGGGTGATGGAGTGCCTCTGCAGTGTCTCCACGCTTCCTTTCCTCGTCTTTCATTGGAGCGCAACGCACCTGCGGTCCTCTGCGATTGGTTCATCTGGCCTCTGGGCTAATGTGTGGGTTTTCTATGGAAGGCTGTCAGAAGGAACAAGTGATTGTCTGTCTCTTGTTGCATCTCTCACTCTCTGTAGTTGACAGACTGGAATATTAGTTGGTTAGTAAGCGGTTTGAAAAGCCAAGGGAGGTTTGTATTTGAAACAGACCACGTTTTTGAAAGAGCCCAAAATGGACTTTCGTGTCTTCAAAGTCTGTACGCTGGAGGAAGTGACTGCGTCGATCGCGCCCTCTCTTTTTTTATCGCCTTTGTTGATTGGGAGATGAAGAGACGAGGCCTGAGGCAGAGCCAGTGAGACGCGCTCTGGGAATACAAGAGACGCTCTGAGATCACATGAACATCCTTGTCCAGAAGTCAAAGAAGCAGCTTGGCCCAGGGTATCTCCATCTGTCTAGAGACGCCTGGAATGGTCTGTCTGTTGCTATGACAGCACTGAAGCCAGAAGAAAGCTAAGTATGCTATAGTGTGGAGATCAGCTCTTTTGCCATGCATGGTTATGCCCATGATGAAGACCTCAGCTCCAGTGGTTTGTAGGACTTCAAAGTTGTACATACTTCCAGTGAGGAGGAACCCAGAGACAGTATTCAGATTCAGTACTCTGATCCTGTGGCTGTCAGTTGATGAAATGCTCACGCTCTCCAAGGCATTTTGATGTGTGGCCAAAAAAAAGAACGACCTCCCTTTTTCGCCCCCATACACACACACACACGCACGCACACACACACTCCCTTCTGTTTCCGTACCTGGGAGAGAGGGCTTGGTGAACGACAGCGTGTGGAGCTCAGGCGTGAGAGGAACATCTGCTGCTGATCAGGATATAATTAGTTGCAGAATGGCTTGCAGGCCCCCAGCCCCAGCCCTTACTGTTTACTAAGAGACGACCTGGGAGGAGAGGGAGCGAGGGGGCGGGATTTATAACAAGGGCATCTGTTGCTGTATGTGGATGACTCTGTAATCAGGGCTGTGTCCAAGGTTGGGGTGGGTGGAGGTGGTCGGGCGGGCGGGTGGGCCGGTGGGAGATGTTTTTCATGTGGCCGTGGCGATGGAGCGCGGAGGAGGCCTCACATCCATCTTGCAGCCGTCGACTCGTGTTTCGCCAAAAAGAGCAACGGCAACTCGATAGTGCGGAGTCATTTTTCGTCCCTCTGTGTACCTGGAATGCTGAAACGTGTCTCTTGCTCTGTGACACTGCGTCTCTCCTCCGTATAACAGGAGTGAACAGGACCTTTTGGAGTGTAGCCTTCTTCTTATTGACTTTTTCATTAGGAGCCCTCAGAGAGTGCGAGAGCTTCATCATGTGGAGTCTTGGAAATGTCACCCGTCTAATTAAGATACTACAGGGTGGTAGGATTGCTGTGTGTGTACGAATGCGTGTGTTCAGCTGAAATCAGCAGAAAGCTGCAACAGGTTTTTTTTTCTCTCTCCCTTGCGTCTTTCCAGCAGAGATCACGTTCCATTTCCCTGGCCCCAGCCTTGCTCTCTGGATGAAATTTACATTTTAATTGACTTATGTGGTTTCCAAAAGGCATAGGATATCCATATGGTGCAACTGAAAGGATTTAGCTGAGTCATTTAAAGAAGGGAACTTGGCGAGGGATACATGTATATATGTGTGTGTGTGTGTCTCTCTCTCTCTCTGAGCCTGCGTGTGTGTATACTTGAGTGTATATGACCTGGACAGAAGAGATCTATAATTGGATTGACAGCAGAGTCTCCAGAAGTAAGAGGGAGCAGATGCATGCTGACAGCCCAGGCGGGGGAGGCCGGAGGCGGGGAGAGGATGGGGAGATGTGGGGTGGTGGTCTGGTGGCTGGGTGGACTGCACCTCCGAGACGCAGAGCAGACTGTGTCTACTTCAGACGTGTCAGCAAGAGAGGAGAGCCAATCATCACTGCCTCTCACACCGCAGACGACACAACGCTGCATTTCATTGGCCGTTTAATTTTAGGGCTCTGCACAACAAAGATGAATGTAATCTAATCTCCCCAGCGAAGGCCACAGCAGGCCAGACATAGTTGGTTTGGTGCTGAATCCTGCTGGTTAACATCTAACCCTATCATCCCAGCATTCTCTGTCTTGGAACTTTGTTGAAAGCGAAACGGTCTACCTGACTCTTAAGCGTCTAAAAGATGTCCGCCTTTGCAGTGGGCAGTAACCAGCAGGAGGGAGGGAGGGGGTCTGATGCGTGCGGCTGGGAGGCGGTGCTGGCGTATCTCTCTCCCCTCCACAGCCCAGTCAAACTCAGGGACCTCGTTCTCCCAGGAGGCCAGCCAGCACCCTCGCTGGACAGGGCCTGCTTCACCCACTCTGGGGCTGGAGCCAGAAGCTGGACGCCTTCTGCACTTCACATGCACAGGAAGTAGCACGCTGGCGAGAGGACTGCTCTGGATTACTTCTCCAATTAGCAAAAACGATGTTACAAATTATCCAGAATCTTTTTTCATTTTTTTTTTTTTTTACAAGGCCATGCAGAATCTCCCCACAGACGGACTTCATCTTGGGTGTAAATTCTCCAAAGTTTGACCTAGACCAGACAGCTTGGTGGGACAGAGCGTGTGTTCTCCTGCTGTGACGTCGGTGGCGGAGGCCATGGCGCTGCGGTGGGCTGTGGGGGTGTTCTCTGAGATTTCCCAGAAATGCCTTTTTCACTCACGCTCATCGCCCACGACCGGACATGCAGCACAGACGCTCTGCTGTGACCATGGCGCCCTATGATGAAGTTGAAGTCATCCACAAACACGAGACGAAATCATAAACACATGATCATGCTTTTGCATGATACGCAGGCCCCAGCTCACGTGTCTCTAACCCCCACACTCCAAACATTTTAACATGATGTAGTGGTTGCTTTTTGGGGGAGTGTTTTGCAACTTTTTTTCGCTAATGCGTTACGTTATTGTTCAGCCATATGCAACACAATGCCCCATGGGTAGCACAAAGAATATGCCTGTCATTTATCTGTCATAAGGAGAGCGAGAGAGAGACTTCGAATCCTCTCTCCGGGCAACCTCCCCCTGCTGTCAGCGAGCTGTGTGAGACAGCAGAACAAAGAGGCAGGAAAACAACCTGCGTAGAGAACAGCTTGGCCTCCGGGAGGGAGGGAGGGAGGGATGGAAGGGAGGGAGGGATGGAAGGTAGGGAGGGATCGGAGGGAGGGATGGAAGGGAGAGAGAGAGGGATGGAAAGGAGGACAACAGAGGGCATATGAATAGAAAAAAACATAGAACATCTTAGAGGTAGAGTGCCTTTTAGGGTGAGCTGGAGGGAGGGAGAGACAGAGGGAGTGGGGGAGAGGGAAGGAGGGAGAGAGGGAGGGAGTCGGTGAAGGGAGAATGATTTGGGGCTTAATGTTTGGAGTGGCAGCGAGGAACAGATGGAAATATATTATGCAAAGGAAACATTTGGGGTTGTGCTGGAGTCCTTGAGAATGCTCATAATCACGTTTATTGACTAGATGTTTCATGAAGAACGTATAAGTTGTGCTCAGCGCTTTGAAAGCAATTTCAAATTCAGAAACTTTCATTGAAATTCACAGGGCGTGTGTGTAGAAAGAGAGGAAATGAGATCGCCCTGTAATGCATGTTGGGAGTCGAAATACAGCTTGAGCCGCCGGCACACACAGGGAGGCAGACGCACAACAACAGACGTGGAAGCGTTGGCAGCTCCTCACAAGGCACCTCCTCACCAGGCACCTCCTCACTAGGCACCTCCTCACCAGGCACCTCCTCACTAGGCAGCTCCTCACGAGGCAGCACTACAGGAGGCAGAGGCTCACAAGGCAGAGAGGTTCCCGAGGCAGTGCCACACGAGGCAGAGGTTCCCGAGGCACCGGTTCTCGAGGTTGCGGGTCACAAGGCAGCGCTTCTCCTATGCCAGTTCTCCCCCTCCACCACCCTTCCACCCTCTGGGCCCTCGGCCTTCAAGCTGCCTCTGCAGAACAGCAGCACATTGAGAGGCCCCTGAGAAACAGCACAGCTCATCACAACCACCTCACCCTCACGCTTAGATCTGTTCAGGAGCCCGATAGCTGAGGTGGGACGGCTCCAGACGACTCCAGCAGGAGGTGAATCACAACGCGCCTATGGAACACACGAGCTGCAGACTCGTCCACACTGCGCCACTCAACAATCAGATGCATAGAAAGTGCCTTGTAACGGCGTGTGAATCCCCATCTTCCCACAGAAGCGACGGTATCTAAAACGACGGCGGCTTGACAACCATCCTCCACGGTTTTTATATAGCAGCTCCGTTTAATGGGAGCGTATCGAGGGCAGGGCACAGAGTCAACATCACTTGTTTGGGAGAGCGCTGTCCGCACCCCTCCCCGTCCCTCGCTGTCCTTGGCGGCGGGGGGAGACGGATGCCTCTGTCTCCTCAGGAGTCCTGCCCTGCTGTTTAGTGGTTCATGTTGTCAGCTGGGAGCCAGATACGTGTCCGGACTGATTAATGGTCGAGGCTGAGCCTGTGAGCTGGTAATTGCTAACTCAGGTTGCGCTCGAGAAATCACACACACACATACGCACACACACGCTCGCGCACAGACACGCACAGGCACACACGGGCTCAACGGCTCACACATACAGAACACACGTGTGCTCACTCTCTCTCTTTCTCTCTCACACTTTTTATCTCTCTTTCTTACACACTCTCTCTCTTACACACTGTCTTACACTCTCTCTTACACTCTCTCTCTCTTGTGCTCTCTCTCTTTCTTACACTCTCTATTACACTCTCTCTTACACTCTCTCTTTCTCTTACACTCTCTCTCTTTCTCTCTCTCTCTCTTACACTCTCTCTCTTTCTCTCTCTCTCTCTTACACTCTCTCTCTCTCTTGCGCTCTCTTTCTCACACACAAAACCATATGCGCCGCTCGCATGAACAGCTGGGACCAGCCGTGGCAATGTGTGCTCTCTATTCCCCACGGAGGCCGTCGCTGGCAAACGTTGAGAGAGCCAAGAAGCACACTCCCTCCCTCCCTCTTTCTTCTTGCATGCTTGTGCCTATACAGCAAAGCAGATGGCGTGCACAGGATGGATGTACAGTGCTTTATCCACAGCCCACTTTTATTCCTTGTTCCGGCCCCTCCATGTGTGCGGTGCGTGTCAGCCCTGCGCTCCTGCTCCAGGTATTCCCCTGGCTGCGTCGGGTCTGGGAGGTGATGACAGGCAGGCCTCGTGTGTTTCTTACCCCAGGCCTGAGCTCCACACCTCGGCTCAGCTCACACAGGAGGCTGCCTAACAGAGGCAGAGTGTTCCTGGACTGGAGTGTTTCCACCACACCTCAGGAGGTGATGAGAGCCGCGCGGCCCCTTCCCTCACGGTAATAAGAGGAGGCGGGACCGCTTGTGTGGAGATGCTGCTGCTGTTTCTACTAACCTACGGAGGTGATTCGATGCGTTGCAGTGCCATCAGATGGAACGTACACTGTGCACACGGCCTCGTCTTCACCCCTGTCCCTGGGATCTAATGAAGGACATGGGTATTGTAGTTCTCTTGTCCCAGTCCTGTCACTCCTGCTCTGTGTAATGACCACGGCATCCTTCGTGGTAGCAATGTAGGACACTGTTGCATTGGCCGTCCCTGACACCCAGAGGCTGAGGGCAGGGCGCACATGTCTAAGTACCAGAGCATCCGTCAGAGTCAAGGACAGGACACTTCCTGAGTGACGACAGTCAAGTGGGAGTGATCATCTGGACGGGGGAGGGGGGGGGGCTAGCGAGGGTGGCGAGCAGTAGAATAGCCTGTTATGATTCAGTTTATAACCCATGTAACTGGTTTTTCACAGCAGAGTTCAGCGTGGATTATCCTGCATGTGTTAGCAGGGGCTCTCCCTGGGGTAACTCCTTGGGATAACTCCCTGGGGTATCTCCTAGGGGTAACTCCTTGGGGTAGTTCCTTGGGGTATCTCCTAGGGGTAACTCCTTGGGGTAGCTCCTTGGGGTATCTCCTTGGGGTAACTCCTTGGGGTAACTCGTTGGGGTATCTCCTTGGGGTATCTCCTTGGGGTATCTCCTTGGGGTAACTCGTTGGGGTATCTCCTTGGGGTAACTCTTTGGGGTAGCTTGTTGGGGTATCTCCTTGGGGTAACTCGTTGGGGTATCTCCTTGGGGTAACTCCTTGGGGTATCTCCCTAGGGTATCTCCTTGGGGTAGCTCCTTGGGGTAACTCCTTGGGGTAGTTCCTTGGGGTAACTCCTTGGAGTAACTCCTTGGGGTAACTCCTTGGGGTAGTTCCTTGGGGTAGCTCCTTGGGGTAACTCCTTGGGTAGTTCCTTGGGGTAACTCCTTGGGGTAACTCCCTAGGGTAACTCCTTGGGGTATCTCCTTGGGGTAGTTCCTTGGGGTAAGTCCTTGGGGTTACCAGAGAGGGAGGAAGGGTTTTACTTTCCTGCCTTCAGGTTTTTCCATATTCAGCTGGGATGGTCATGTGACCTGATGATGAACGGCGAGCAGGAAGTGTAAATAAGGAGGTGCTGTGGGATTAGGAAACGACCTAGCGTGCAGCGCACGCCCCCACGTCAGCGACTCAGCAGAAATATCACCCTGCTGCACGGATGGAGGTGCACCTAGGACCCCGTCAGCCAATGGCCACGACGAACCCTCTGCCGCTGAGGCTTGTGGGGGATTTAATAACAGTGGAAGTCGTTTATCATTGCGACGTCGGTGATTTACATGGACCAGCATGCACCTCACTCAGGTCACGCGGTGGATTCCATAAATCTGAGACGCTTTGTTGACTTCCTCAGAGCCCACGTTTGTTAAACTGCACCTATGAATCCATGCGTGAAGAATATATCAGCGATCGAGCTTTAGAGCTTGCATAGGGAGGGAGAGACAGTGCCGGAGCTAGCATAGGAGCTAGCTTTTTTAAAGCTAGCATTGACCTACAGCCACGGAGATCAGTGTGGTGTTGATCTGGTGCTGTTTCAGCAGGCTCCATGCTGCTGTCTGCATTCCCACGCTGCTTTGCTGTGCCTGGGACGTCCTGCCACCCAGCTGCTGCTCGCAGGCCCACCGGCTACAGCCCCTTGTGAGAAAGGATCCTGTTGTTGGAGATGAAACAAAATGAATGAAGTGTCCTCCAAGAATGAGCCGGACCGGGAGAGGGAGCAAGCCGTCTCTGGCCCGGAGCCAAATCCTCCATTACGGCTCCCTGTAAAAATTGATGAGGGGAGGAAGGGGGGGGGNNNNTTCAGAGAAACTAGAGGGGAAATCCATTAACCAGATGGATGAAACAGACCACAGACCAGCACACACATGTTCTGTGCTGTTCTCTCTCTCGTCAGACCTTTCGTGTTTTCCGATCCCGAGGTGAGCAGGGACGGTCGATTCCACGAGAGAAGCGATGAAGATCACAATGAAGTGGGTTTATGGGAAAGATCTAGGAAGTCTTTTGTGGGGGAGGGGGGGCTGGGCTAAGAAGAGAAGGGGGCTTCTCCGACCACCCCCCCACCACCACCCTTCCAGGCTCCCAGGAAGGCCGCCATGATCCCCCCATGAAAGGGGGCAACTGAAGGTCAGATGATGTGTGAGAGCAGCAGGAGAAACCTAGGGAGTCAGTGACAGGGGATGGGGGAGGAGCTTAACTCCTGCTACTGCAGAGCCTCTCCACATGGACTGCAGTGCAGTAAGGTTTTTTATCCACCCTGCCTCTTCAGTATCCATGCTGTACAGTACTGCAGTGTGAGCTGTGTGTGTCATGGACGCTCGGTCCAAGCACGTGACCCACTGTGCGTGTGGCCTGTTTAGAATCGGACTTCTCCAACGATCCATTTTCAAACTGTAACAAATCACTGTCAGTCATAAAGAGAAACGCTGTAAATACTGCAGCGGTCTGTGAAACCACACCTCGGCCATCTTGGCCTCATGCTGGCTTCAGGAGCTCCAGGGTGGCTGGGTGTGCGCCTGTGGTCCTCTGTATTCTTGGACATTTCTGATGTAATCAGGGGGTAGATCCAGCCTTGACTTTGCTGAACGCCCCTTCAAGTGTACGTTAGGGAAGATATGGGATGTGCCCTGGCTTCATGTTGTGCCTGAATAGATAAACCTGTTTGTGGTTGAAACTGAGGCTGGAGCTGGAAACTGAGCTGGCAGTTCACAGTGAAGGTGACTCCACCAGCTGGGTCAGAAAAAAGCTTCAAACCGGGTAGATGAGAAAGAACGTCAAGAGGGTAGTGGGTTTAAAGAGCTACTGTGCACCAGCTAATAGTGGACGCTGTACACAACAGACCATAATCCAGGCTCTGGTGGGGGTTTTTAAAAATAAGATTTTGGAGTTTTGATAAGTAATAGCTTTTCATTGAGTGTGTGCAGTGTGGAAATTGTGTTTTATGTCCTGAATGAACTCAAGCTCCTTTCAGTAGTACAAAAGGAATGTTGTTTTGTTTGGAAAGAGCTGGATGTTGGCCTTCATTGACTAGAGGCAGCTTTAGTCCTCCTCTGCACACACAGGCGCTGCTGCAGCATAGCTGCCAGGTGCACACAGCACAAGGCTCCACCAAGAAAACGAAATGTTTCAACGAACGACAGACATGGCTCCCCTCCACCCCCTCCTCCCCCAACTCCTCTCCACCCCTCCGCCTCCTCTCCACCCCACCGCCTCCTCTCCACATCTCTCCCCCGCCCCTCCTCGCCTCCTCCTCTCCACATCTCTTTCCCTTCTCACCTCCTCCCCCACCCACTTGCAACAGTACATTATTCCTTAACCTGTGCTGCGAACCCCATGCAACTTTATGTGCTCGCAAAACAGTTTATAGCGGGAGTTGGAGTGGGTAACGTTCGTGCCGGGGCCGTACGTTAGAGGCCTGTGCTATCTTGAGCATCTCGTGAATGATAAGGCTGTCTTGAACCAATTACACGAGCCGTTAGCTGATGCCTGAACCACAGTAACTCTCCTGGAGCCGTTTAGCCAGCCATGTGTTTGCTGGCCGTGAAGGATAATGACACGATGGAATCGCTAAGGAACACTTAAGAAACTGTTGATTCGAAGACACAAAATGGAGGATGTGCATGGTGGATGTCTGTATCTGTAGGTTAGCCTGCACTTGTAGGTTAGCCTGCACTTGTAGGTTAGCTTGTATCTGTAGGTTAGCTTGCACTTGTAGGTTAGCTTGTATCTGTAGGTTAGCCTGCACTTGTAGGTTAGCCTGTACCTGTAGGTTAGCCTGTACCTGCGGGTTAGCCTGCAGCTGGTCTAGATACAGTCTGATTGGACACTGTGTTCTGGGTTACCAAACTAGTCATTAGGTGTTAATGAGGACTCCGCACTGTCATCAGGCGCTGACTCACCGCGGTCGGGCTGTGGTTGGCTGGTTATTGTGGTGGAGTACCCATTAGGAGCCTGTTGATAAGGATATCAAGGACTCCTGCTATACAGCTATTAAGTGTGTGTGAGAGAGTGCACGTGTGTGTGCACGTGTGTGTGCACGCGTGGCTGTGCTTGCGTGTGTGTGCGCTTCAGTTAAACTGACTTTTGATTCATGTCACCGTTCTGAATGGCCAACATTAAAAAGCTGCACTGATTAATTTATTCATTAATATTATGCCTGCCAGAGTTATTATACTCCTTATAAATGTCACCCTAGCCTGCTTCTAATCACTGTCTGGCAGACCATATTCAGATGAATAAACACTTGCTATTAAAGAGGAAAGCTGCCCCGTGTTTGCCTCCTTGCCCACCCTCCTCCACCCCAGCCCGGTCAAAGCTATGATCTTAAAGCCTGCAGGCAGAGCCAGATTGGGTATTTATGTTGATTCATAAATGTGTGCCGTGTGTGCAGTCCTTTGCCTAGCTGGAGACTGGATTGTTTATATTGGTAGAGATGTAGTATCTTTGGCTCAGCTCTGGAATAGTGAGAGGCTGCAGACCGGTAGACTGCTGAGCTTGCAGTCGTAAGTCCCCCCCCCTCCTCCTTCTCCTCCTCCTCCCCGCAGCACCATGCCTCCGCTCCCTTCCCTCCCTGTCGTCCAGGCAGGTGCTGCCCCCTGTGGCGTCAGATGGAAGTGCATCTCCCAAACACCTTTTCCCTTGACAAAATGAATGAGGCAAAGACATTTGGAGAGAAGCCCATATGAATCCAGCTTAGCTGCTGCTCTTTGTGCTGTGCTGAGCTGTGCTGTGATGGGCTGGTCTGAGCCTGGTTTGCGCTCGTGATTGATTTATTACCCCCCGGGATGCGCTGCTGCCCTAGTTTTGCCAGCAGGTTCTGCTGACAGGTTCTGCTGACCCACTACTACAGATGAGAATGTGTTGCGTAGTTCTGCCTTCGTATGCGTAACACTACCCTAAAACAGCACATCCCGTCTGTCTCTGGGTGAACATCGTGAATACGTCACCTCGCCTCAGTTGGGCCGGTCCGGGCCTGAGGTTGGGTTGTGGTTCTGTGACGCACATGTAAACAGACGAGCGGACCTGACGCGTGTGTTCTCCTTCCCAGGGCCTTTTATCTGGACCAGTCCAACCTCCCACCCAGCTCCGCCCCCAAAGCCGCCCTCATCGACAAGGTAAGGAAGCAGGCGCCTGGCAGGAGCAGAGCTCTGTGGTCGAGTCCTGTCTGGTCGGAAGGGGACGAGCGAGGTTTGAACCCCCTGCCTCTCTCCCTTCTCTCTCTCCCCTGCCTGCTGTTTGTGTTTGATACATGGGCAGGCGTGGAAGGATATGACTTCTCCTTGATCATGACGCACCGACCTGACAAGCTTTGACATGATACGGTCTTGATATCGACCTCTCTCTTTTTACTTTGTTATTCATTTGCCTCTCTCTCTTTCCCTCCATTGCTCTCTTCTTCCCCTCCCTATCTCCTCTTTGTTCTTGTCTCTCTCTTCCCCTCCCTCTCTCCCTCTCTCTCTCCCTCTCTCCCTCCCTGTCTCTCTCTCCCTCCCTCCCTGTCTCTCCCTCCCTCCCTGTCTCTCTCTCCCTCCCTGTCTCTCTTCCTTCCTGTCTCTCTCTCTCTCCATCCCTGTCTCTCTCTCCCTCCCTGTCTCTCTTCCTTCCTGTCTCTCTCTCTCTCCATCCCTGTCTCTCCCTCTCTCCCTGTCTTTCACTCCCTCCCTGTCTCTCTCTCCCTCCCTGTCTCTCTTCCTTCCTGTCTCTCTCTCTCTTCCTCCCTGTCTCTCCCTCCCTGTCTCTCTCTCCCTCCCTGTCTTTCTCTCCCTTCCTGTCTCTCCCTCTCTCCCTGTCTCTCCCCCTCTCCCTGTCTCCCCCTCTCCCTGTCTCTCCCTCCGTCCCTGTCTCTCTCTCCATCCTCCCCAGCTCATGCGACCACTGACCTCCCTGGAGGAGCTGTACCGTCTGATGGAAAGCTTCATCATCTCTCGGCGGACGGCGGCGTGCCAGTACACGGCGTGTGGCGCCTCGGGGGTGGGGCTCCTCGCCGTGGCCTCTGAGCTCTGCTCTCTACTGGGCGCCACGCACATCGTCATGTGCAACAGCGGCGTGCATCGGTGAGCCCGTGTGTGTGTGAGGAAGACAGACGGAGAATGCAAGAGGGAGGGGGAATTAATAGAGAGAGAGACGTGTGTGAATGTCCCAGACACACACCTTGGTGTCGGTCTGATTCAGTCTTGTTATCCAGACAGCATTGATCTCCGACAGCTCTCTTGTCAGCCTCTGTTCTCCCACTCTTTCTCTGACACTCCTCACACCTTCATTGTAGATGTATCTCCCAATCTCTCTCCCTCCTTCTCTCTTTTTCCTCCTTCCGTCCCTCCCTCCCTCCCTCTCTCCCTCCTCTCTCTTTCTCTCCCTCTCTCTCTCTCCCTCCCTTCCTCCCTCCCTCCTTCTCTCTCTCTTTCCCTCTCTCCCTCTCTCCCTCCCTCCCTCCCACCTTCTCTCTCTCTTTCACTCTCTCCCTCCCTCCTTCTCTCCCACCCTCCCTCTCTCCCTCCATGTGTGTATTTTCTCCGTCTAGCTTTCCTTCTTAAGATCCTCCTCTCTTCTTTTTGATGTCTCTATGACTGCATACAATCCAGTAATAGGACTTACTATTAATACGGTTCTCTACATTCCGTCCAATTGTGATTTGCTACCTAACGACTCTTCTTGTTCATAAGAGCTGGAAACGACCTATTAAAGGCATGAAGCTCTTTGTAAGAAAAGTAGACAGGTCGTTTCCCACCGTTCACTCACGGCTATATGAGGATCCATATTTCAGCCGCCCGCCCAACGCACCATTTGTCAGCGTACGAGAGGACCAGAATATCCTGGCCGTTTGTCACCCCTGATCTCTGGTTCCTGCGGTGACTTCTTAGACTCTATCGCTCCCTCTCTTTCTCTCCCTCTTGCTCTCTGCCTTTCCTTCTCTCTCCCTCCCTCTCTCTCTCTCTCTCTCTCTCTCTTTCTCTTTCTCTCCCTCTCGCTCTCTCTTTTCTTCTCTCTGCCTATCCCTTACCTCTCTCTCTCTCTTTTTCTCTCCCTCTCTCTCTCCCTCTCCCTCTCTGTCTTTCCTACTCCCTCCCTCTCTCTCCCCCTCTATCTCTCTCCCTCCCCCTCCCTCCCCCTGTCATTCACACACAGTCAGACGGAGGCTCAGGTGTGACGGATGGTTTGATAAAGTGTTGTGGACGGAGCTGCCTGATACTGGGAGCTCTAATAGAAAGCAGCCGTCAGTGCTGCTACTGCTGCTCCTTTATTAGCCTGCTGCCCTGTGCGTGCAGACCAGAGAGGAGAGAGGGGGGAGAGGGGAAAGAGAGGGGGAGAGAGAGAGGAGAGGGGGGAGAGAGGAGAGGAGAAAGAGAGAGAGGAGAGGGGAAAGAGAGAGGGGGGGACGGGAAAGAGAGGAGAGGGGAAAGAGAGAGAGGGGGGGAGAGNGTGTGTGTGTGTGTGTGTGTGTGTGAGACATCAGCCACAAGTCACTGAGAAGGGCAGGTTAAGTGCAGTGTGACACGCCAGGTGACAAGGCCCTCGTCTGATTCCAGGATTCATTGTGAAGCTGCTTACCCTTCAAGCGTTTCCTTCACAACACTGTTTCACTACCGAGCACATGGTGGATCAGACTCTGTGTCTACAAGCTTCGAGAAATCCTAACGTTCTACAGAAACCCGTAGTCCCGCGCGGTTGTCATGGTGCAGAGTAGTTCCACCCTGATTAAACGGTAACGCAAGAAAAACGATGAGGGTAAATAAACCAGTTCCTCTGCAAAAGAATCAGTGTTTCATTACTGGAATGTAGACATAGAGAGAGAAATAAAGCTTTGGGCAAAGCAATGGATGACAGAGGGAGGTGATTGCAGGATATTCATTCAAACACTCCCAGTCGATAGATTAGTTATATGGAAACAGCATTAGAGCGGTGGCATCTCTCTCGCTCTCTCTCTGTCTCACACCAGTGATTGGATTGTTTGCTTGATGGGTTTTAATAAGGGAAAGCATGATATCTTTGCTATCAACTGTTTCAGCATGCCGCCTTTTTTCCTTTCCTCTTGTTTTTCCATCCAATTGGAACTGCGACAAGTAGACAAGAACCCATTAGACCGACAAAATAAGGGTTCAGGTGGACTAGAACACAGTGGAGGAGTGTGTGTGCGTGAGAAGCGGTGATGCGGGCTTTTTCCAATCCCCAGGAACTCTTAATGGAATCACAACTCAAGTTGTTTACGCAAAGCGTACAGCATTATGCGGTTCTTTGTCAGGCCATAAGATCCTATGTAAAGACTGTTAGAGCTTCTCTTAGCTCAGTGAAGCCTCAGCATGCAGTCTTGTGCCCCTGATGTGCAGCTTGTGTGAAGCCTCCTCTCTCTCCCAGCCTCCTCTCTCTCCCAGCCTCCTCTCTCTCCTAGCCTCCTCTCTCTCCCAGCCTCCTCTCTCTCCTAGCCTCCTCTCTCTCCCAGCCTCCTCTCTCTCCCAGCCTCCTCTCCCTCCCAGCCTCCTCTCTCTCCCAGCCTCCTCTCCCTCCTAGCCTCCTCTCTCTCCCAGCCTCCTCTCTCTCCTAGCCTCCTCTCTCTCCCAGCCTCCTCTCCCTCCCAGCCTCCTCTCTCTCCCAGCCTCCTCTCTCTCCCAGCCTCCTCTCCCTCCCAGCCTCCTCTCTCTCCCAGCCTCCTCTCCCTCCCAGCCTCCTCTCTCTCCCAGCCTCCTCTCCCTCTCAGCCTCCTCTCCCTCCCAGCCTCCTCTCTCTCCCAGCCTCCTCTCTCTTCAAGCCTCCTCTCTCTCCCAGCCTCCTCTCTCTCCAAGCCTCCTCTCAGGCTCGTTTGATGTCTCTGCACTGTTTCTGGAAGGTGCCGCCTTGCTGTTTGTGGGGAGAAACACGAGGCAGAAACGGGCATAGCTCTCCTTGTCTTTATTTTACTCCTCTCCTTTGCTTTCCTTCCCTCCCCTCTCCTCCGCTCTGCTCCTCCTCTCCCCTCTCTTACCCCCCCTTTTCTCTCCTCTCCTTTCCCCTCTCCTCCTCCCCTTCCCTCCCCTCTCCTCCGCTCTGCTCCTCCCCTTCTCTCTTCCCCCCTCTCTCCCCTTCATCTCCTCCTCCCCTCCTCTCCCCTCTCCTGCTCCTATCTCCCCCTCCTCTCCCATGTCCTCCTCTCCCATCTCCTCCTCCCCTCCTCTCCCATCTCCTCCTCCCCTCCTCTCCCATCTCCTCCTCCCCTCCTCTCCCATCTCCTCCTCCCCTCCTCTCTCCCCTCTGCTCTCCTCAGTTTTCCTTCTTCTTTCCTTAGAAATCAGCGAAAAACCACCAAGACGTTCATCAAACTGTGCTGATATATAGTACAGTAGCATTTATGCCACAGCACCAACACACTGACAGTTCAATTTGCAGTAAAAGGGCTGGGGATCGATACGGCATCTTCCTGTTATCATAGAGAGGTCAACCGCTGCCCTTGACTCTTGTCAGTGACTCCTTAAGGATTCCCTCATGTTTTTATGTGCGAGGGTGAGCGAGTGTGCAATGACAGGCTTACTGTAGCTCATCCATCAATGTCGTCCGTTCACACCCGTCACCTCCCTCCACCACGGAGAAAGGACCTCTCCTGTCCCCAGGATGTGCGCTCGCGTGTCCTCAGAAGTCGTCTCCTCAGCAGGGTTTAAACGTCTCCGTGGTTTTTGGCGGGAACAAACGTAAAACCTGGGCAGATTTTCACCGCGCTTACTGAACCAGAGGGATTGCTGCTGGATTCATTAGCGTGCTAATGGTGGGCGTGAACAAGTTGTGATTGACGGCTCGGAGATGGCCAGACTTACTAATCAGAGCAAAGAGGGTGAAGAGGCAGCGGCAGATATGATAAGACCAGGGTGTCAGGTAAACTAGATGGACGAGGCAGTATCGATCTGCAGGCAATCTCATCCTGCCGCAAGGCACGTCTGGGTGAGGTACTGGAACAGACAGTGCAAGATTTCTTTTGCATCTTCTGTGTCTGTTTCAACGGCACAAAAGGTAAACGAAACAATGTCAAAGTATTTCGTAGAACCTCCTCTCTGTGATTGGCGGAGACGGGGATGGGGAAGAGCTCTGGGTTCGTGGGTGAGCTGTGGTTGGTGCTGCCACAGCCAACAAACACACACTCAAGTCGAACGCTTCGCCAGCTGGATGATGGAAGACTAGATGAAGACTCCAGCATCTTCCAAGGGATGACAGGGATGTCACACCAGCAGCAGGGAGAGGGGCTGTAGTGGGGAGGTGTGCGCTGGTCGTGGGGGTGTTGGCTGTGTGTAGACGGGGAGTTGGCAGTGTGTGAAGAGGGGAGGAGGAGGGGGTTTGGTGGTGAGGAGTTGTGACTGGTGGTGGTGGTGGTGGGGGGGTGTTCTGTGATTAAAGGTCTACTGTAACAGAACGTGTCCTGCTCGCTTCGCTACAGCGGAGTATCAGATTCTGGTGCTGCGGTCCAGTGTCACCAACAGGACTGAGCAGGGACGTGACGTGGTGCCTGGACAGTTAGCATTCCCTCTGTAAACAGAACAAGCTGCTGCTGCTGAGGGTCTAACACAGGGGGTGGGCCTTACTGGCCCTCAGGGGCCACTGCCCTGAAGAGTTTAGATCTTTCACTGCTCCAGCACATCTGATTCTAATGAATGGGTCGTTACCAAGCTTTGTGAAAGATTCATACTGACCAGGTGTGCTGGAGTAGAGAAAACATCTAAACATTTCAGGACAGTGGCCCCTCAAGGACCAGGAGGGACCCTCTCTCTCTCCCACCCTCTCTCCTATCTCTCCCCTGATCTAACATGTACCATGTAACCCTGACTCCTGCCTCTATCTGTCCCTCCAGGTGCACTCTGAGCGTGACCCTGGAGCAGGCCATCCTATTGGCTCGCAGTCACGGCCTGCCTCCTCGTTGCATCATGCAGGCCACTGACGTCATGAGGAAACAGGTACAGTCACTCTGATAACCCATACAAGGATGCTTACACATGTATTCAAAGCACACATATAGGCACTCTCACACATGCAAGCGTGTTCAAGGAACTTAGATTAGAGTCCCTTGCTACCTGACCCAGCCAAGTCCACCTTCTCCTCCTCCTCTCCTTCAGAGCTGCCTGAAGGCTGTTTCTGCTGCCACTAATATGGAGCAGGGAGACACAGAGAGAGACAGAAACTCGGAGAGAGACATAGAGAGAGACACACAGTAAGAGACACAGAGACAGAAAGACGGAGAGAGACATAGAGAGAGACACACAGTAAGACACACACAGAGAGAGACGGTGAGACACAGAGAGAGACACACACAGTAAGACACACACAGAGAGAGACGGTGAGACACAGAGAGAGACAGAGAGATGGAGAGAGACATAGAGAGAGACACACAGTAAGACACAGAGAGAGACGGTGAGACACAGAGAGAGACAGAGAGATGGAGACACAGAGAGAGAGAGACACACACGGAGAGAGACACACAGAGAAAGAGAGAAACAGAGAGACAGAGAAAGAGAGAGAAAGAGCAGGGAGGATTTGGTATATTTTCCAGTTTTGTAGGCAGCCAGCCAGCCAGAAAGAAGGATTTTTACAAGGTTTTTGATGAGCTGGTTCAGTAGAGAGGCTGTTTGTCAGTGGCTGTCCCAGAGAGTGCAGAGCAGGCTTGGTTCTGTCGAGAACCACAGCTGCAGTTTGCTGCTGACCGAATGGGTTCTGTGAACTCAGGCATACAGTTAGCACTTTGGCAATAGAAGTAAAGTTCTCTGTACATCCAGAATACTTAGAAAGCCAGGGTTTAACCTTGGTGACCCACAGTTGTGGTACAAAAAGGTGAATCACAATGACCCGAAGGCAGAACAAGGGTTAAGGCCTGGCGTCAAAATGTTTTGGGTGCGGTCAACTCTACACTTTTGAGCAGCCTGTGAGGAAGAGGGAGAGAAAGGCGGAGAGGAAGAGGAAGAGGGAGATGAGAGATTCAGTTCACAGGCACCATCTCAGACAGCAGTCACTTCCGCGTCCTTGGCGCCAGGCGCCATCCGATGGGATCAGATGAATGTGAATGAACGGTGTCGCGTACAGCTCCGCCACGCTGCATATTCATTCCGTCACTAAAGGTTACGTGGCGCCGCTTGCACTCTGATACGACTCATCCATCACGCCCCTGGCTCTGACTGAAGCTCTGATAGGCTGAGTGAAAGCCGTGTCTAAACTGGGGCTAAACGACTCCCATCCCAGCTTTGCGTGGATAACAGTCATCTTCAAGTCTAATGCATAGGTGTTACGGGTGTTTTTGAGTCTTGATTGCCACGCATCAGACAGTATTCAACTCGCCTAAACTCCCATGGCTGCTTTTTTGAAAAGGAAGTCTTTAAAGAAAAGTTACAATAATGTCTGATGTCACAAATTGCACTTCTCTGGGTGGAGATTGCTCTGAGATGACCAGAGGCTCCCTGACCGTTGCCTCTCTGCCTCAGGCACTCAGTCACCCAGAGAGCTGCTGCACCAGCCAGCATCCATGTCCTTCAGAGGGACATGGGGGCCATCCCTGTCTAGGGGCAGGTAGATGGATGGGAGTGATAGGCATCGGGTAATTGCTGATGCTATCCCCCCGCAGGCTGGTAGACTCGCTGGCTGTCTCACTGGTTCTGGCTGGTGTTTTGTACTGAGAGCTGGAACAGATAATAGACTCAGGGTCAGTCTGTCTACTCATAGCAGACCATCATTTATGACCTCTTGGGTTGGATCTGTGTGAGTGTGTGTGTGTATATGTGTGTGCGCACAGGTGTTCTCAGATAGGGTTTAGAGAGTGGTTGAGTTGCTTTATTTTCCACCTCCAGCCGTGTGTCTGCAGACTGGCTGCAGCAGCAGACTTGGTACATCAAAGCTGGTAGACTTCTGGTACAGTACACTTGGTGTTAGATGTGTGGCATAAGCACGCCCTCATCCCTAGCTTGCTGTGGTGAGTAAACAGCTGGATCATTGTGTATTCATAAGTACAGGTTATTTATTTATACGAAGTTCTGCCTTTGGACTCTTTTCTTTGTTTGTATCCGTTATGCTTGACGGATCATCCATGGCCGATCATGCAGCCACGGCCCCCAGAACACTTTAAACAACACCACTCAGAATGGGGCGCGATTACACAACCCGCACCTGTGGACTGAGCGCACCGTGTAGTCAATGACTGGTTTCTGTTTTGGCTTTCAGGGGGCAAGAGTTCAGAATTCTGCTAAGAACTTAGGAGTGAGGGACCGCACCCCTTCTTCAGTGCCGAGGTAAGTCTGGACCGTCTTCGCGCTGTGAACACGGAAGCGTTCTAGAACACGGAGGCGTTCTAGAACACGGAGGCGTTCTAGGACACGGAGGCGTTCTAGAACACGGAGGCACTCTAGAACTGTGCTCTCCGGCATGCCTGTTTTCTGCTTATATCATCTGATCCTTGTGTCAGTGAACAACAGAGTGAAAGAGAGGAGACAGGAGAAAGAGGGCGGATCAAGACAGGAGAACGAGGCAGTGGTGTCTGCATTGCATTCTTGTGTGACGTGTCCTGATGTAGCTGTGTTGTGTGTGACAGCGTGAGTGTGTGAGTGGATGTGTGTGTATGAACCTGTGTGGTGTCGCTGTGACGACGTCTCGTGTGAGATGTGTGATATAGACGTCTGCATCACTCGCACTATGTTACTCGTGTGATGTAGCAGTCTGTGTGTGCGCGCGTAGCGTGAGTCTGGTATATTACGCCTGCCCCATGCTTTAGAGCAGAAGTGAAAGATCTATTAGAGCCAACCACCGTCATTGCAGATAAGAGGATGCCATGATCCACATTGGCTTGACAATAAGCACCAGATTGAGATGTGCAGTACCAGACCACTTTGATGAACCTTTTAGTGAAATATGTCAAATGCATTAGGGTAAGGGAGGTTAAGAATGGTGCGTCGGGTGGGGGTTGGAGGGATGCTACGGGGTATGAGGGGGGATCTTTGGGGTGGGAGTGAGGGGATGGGGGGGCATCGCTTTGCACTATCACTGGGTTTCTGTTATGATAGGTGCATATGTGGAAGTAAGCCCCAGTGCTTAGGTAACATTCCACTGGATGTGTTACACAAGATCCATTCGGCTGTAGTTCATATAGACGATTGCCGAGCACAAGGAGAAGCATGGCGATGATGAGAAGGCGCATTGACACAGGCCTGAGGGTTGATAAAAGCTGCGCTATGGGGTTGTAGGTCGTCGTATTCAGACGCTGAGGTTAACTAGGAAAGAAAAGCAAAAAACACTGAATGTAGGAAGTTGGAGGTGAAGGTCCGAAGTTTGTCTTGTTTGGTTTGTTATAAAATCATACTATGGATGGTTTGTGGTGTTTAATACACGTCTTCGGAAATGATGTCTTATCTGTTTAAGGCTTTACAAGATCTGTGGCACCACACTCTGCTGAATGGTGAACCCTAATGCATTGGTTGGCTGTGCCACAGCTGCAGAAATGCTGATAGCCTTCGCCTAGTTAGGAGAGATACACATTACCATCTCGCTTTTCTAGTCTCTTTGTTGACAATAGGCACAAATCGTGGGGGGGTATTTGAAAATAATTACTCTATGAGGCATTATTTTCCTGCAAATTGCGGCTTTTTCTCAGTGTTTTGCTTTGTTTCTTTCAAAGAAGTAGGGTTCAGCGGGGTTTGCTCATGTGTAAATAGTTTTTACAAACCGTAAATAGTTTTTTTTTGTTGTATACTTTATTTTTTGCGCCATTGTACGTTATAGCTGTTCTGAAAACGTTTGTAATGGTTTTGGTTATTTGTCTGGCCTCCAAGCTGTGTCACATCTCATTTTACGTGTTTTGGAAAAGAACAAATAATGTGAAATCGGTGCCTTGCGGGTGCAGCCTTCAGAATAGTCCAGAACATATGAACATATCCAGAAATCCTCCGTCAGAAAAAGAAAAAACTATGAGCCGAAAATGAGCTCTTCAGGATTCCATCTGATATTCTAATGTAAGTGAAGATGTCCGAGAAGAACCTGAGGAGATGTTGCTATTGATGTGTATCGACACTCCATGTTCTCAGTCACCTGATCTATGCCTTTCATTTAGTTTGGGATCGATCGAGTCCAGTGAAACCCTCTGTAATGTATTCTTTGAGCAAGACTGAGGGAGTCTGGTGACAGCAAGTGGTGTTTCAGTCTAACGCGAGTCCCAACAGATGCAGTTCGTTGGCGTGTAGATTTCCACACGTTGAAGAAGTTCCAACTTGAATATACTCTAAATATTTACTGATTCACGTCCATGTCTTGACAAAACTGCCAGATCTATTCCAGGAATTATGGTAATGTACGTTCCATGTAATATTCTGCAGATCAATACTAGCACAGTTAAGGTAGTGCCAGTCTCCTGTGTCCTACTGTGCCTTATCCGCGACTCTTAATATGAAGCGATTTTGTATAATTCATCAGTATTAGCCTAATAAATCCCGTATTACTCAAAGCTTTTGTTAGTAGACCTACGCAATACTGTACATGTATCATATCAGACCTGTACTTAGGAGTCTAGCCTCACTCTGTATTGGTTATTAATCATGACTATATAGATAACATCATTACATTGTAGATTGTAACTATGCAAGCAATCAGGTCATACAGTAGGAAAACTGTATTGATGGTGCTTTGCAACCATCACCAAATAGCTTATTCCATCCATTCAATTGAAAGGGCTGCCTCTTTTAACACTCTTAAATGAAGATGTGCTTTTTTCAGCTGAACAATCCTACGATTGGTGCTTTGATGCAAACACAACCTGAATGAGCTGGTGAGCGCACACTACTCGACTAGTGACAACGTTTGTTTGACGTAAAACAACTGTAATTTATTGTCTGAAAAAACTGACCCATTATACACCTTGTGGCGTTTTCCTGGTTCTTAATTAACCAATGTTTATGAAGAACCTTCTATTATGAATTGTATAATATCATACTCCAGTCATTAATTTCAATTAAACCAATCTAAAGAATGTCATTGTTTTGTGTGTGTGTGTGGGGGTGTGGCTTATTACAGGAAGGCTTTCAAATGAGAAGAAATGTTGTTTACAATAGTCCTTATATCACAGAGGACCTGACATCATACCCACAGAACTGCACCTAAACCATGGGAGTCAAACTCTAGTCCTCGAGGGCTGCTGTCCTGAAGGTTTTCGATGTTTCCCTGCTCCAGCACACCTGATTCTGATGATGGGTTGTTATCAGGCTTCCACAGAGCTTGATAACAACCCATTCATTAGAATCAGGTGCGCTGGAGCAGGGAAACATCGAAAACCTTCAGACAGCGACCCTCGAGGACCGGAGTTTCACACCCCCTGACCTAAACCAAACCTAAACGCTCAAAGACGTAGCAAAACTGGCAGGAAAACTGACCCTGGGAGAAATGGAAGAAACCTTGCGGTTCCTCTTGAGAAGATCAGTGAAACAGAGATGCAGACTGATACTATACAATCATGCGTTGAGAATAGACATGAAAGTTTATGAAACGTATATATATAAACGTGAATGGATGGCAAAACCTCTTGGTTTTGAGTTCCTTAACATTTGATCTACCACACTGCCTATCTGTTGAAACCACCCCAATAATGTGATAGATGTTTTATTTTACGGAATTGTATTGAGGCCCACAATGAAGTTAAATCCTAATGTGTAGCAATTCATATGTATTACAATCATAGCTTTGTGTGTGAGACTGTAGGCAACGGTAATTCATCTTGTCCGTTGATGGTAACATACAATGACAGTTCAAAGCAACTTTCACGAGCACACACACGCCTGCTCACGAACCCTGACTGGGCACATTCTGCTGTCATTCCTGCCAAAGCGCTCCACAGCCAGTCCGCGTGCCGTATGCAGTACAGCTGCGCAAAAACCAGCACCGTCACATTATCCAAGACTTAAGGGACACAGACAACCAAATTGGGCGGAGGAGTGTCCGTTGTGCTGATATCACACAACCAATAAGCATAAGATTTCGTGTCACCATTAAGTAACAATCTTTGCTATTGGCTTTAAGAGGAAAGCCTTCGCTTGGAAGCCACTCTAGCGACACGGCGGGAGCGGGGACGGTCCCGTGCAGTAGTGAACAGCAAAGCGCAGAGTGCCTCCTTCTACTTTCCACTATGTTCGACGCGGTGAAGCGAACTCACCGCGCCTAACGCCTTCGTTTAACGCGTTTGCTACTTGGCGACAGTTTGATAGTTTGTGGATGTACGAATAGTATCGTGTCGATGAATGCGTAACGTGGTGTCACCGTTTAATTGTAGCCCAGTAGCGTTAAATGCAAGACTTGCTGGTTCTTCATGGCGTCTCAACAGCAATCAAGAATTCAGTCGTATTTGGAAAAAAATAAAATTGGACCCTTATTTGAGGTAGGTATGCATAATATTGAACTTAAACATTAAACCTCCGCCTGTCTTACCTTTCGGCTCTCATGCAATCAAATTGAATATGACATTTTATTTTGTACCTTGGCCGCTTTGCAATTCTTCTATTTCATGCAGGTAATATCTGAATCCAAACTACAGCATGCCAAGTTTGATTCAGACTACAGAAATACAACTGAGTTCATATTGCCTTACGCCTTTTCCATCCGATAGCGATCAAAGTCCTCCTGATCTCTGCAATCGCAAACACCCTCCCATGTTGTACGGTAATTTACATATACCGACTGGTAGCTCGTATAAATTTGACCTATATTTGCCATTCTCAGCTGGTGTGTAAAGAAAAACGCGATCAAAAGAGAGATTCTCCGCGAGGGTCCCGTGTAGGCTAGTGCTCCAAACAGAAGCACATCACACATCTGTGTATTGTTTTAGCTACGGTGTCCGGAGTAAATCTTAGGTAAAGTGAGGTAACATTGTAGTAAACCAAACCTTACACCCAAAGAGCGAGAGAGCGACATAGACAGTGTGTGAGTGGTGAGGGGACTAGCTCAGATATATCCTTTTAGCCAAAGTGTGTTTCTTCTTCGTGTTAGATTCGAGTTCAGTTACGAGTATTGCTGGTTCTCAAGAGCCCCTAATTCTGTCATGTATCTGCTTATCAATTAAATCAGGAAATGACGTTGTTGGCGGACGCTGTAGCGACCCGCAAACCATCAAACCAGTTAGAAATATCTCACAGTCCATGCAGTAGAATAGGAAACACAACACATCTTTTTTTTAACGCTCTTACATAAAAGGAGTGTTCATATGTAGTTCCCAGTTATTGACTGTGGTACATGCAGCTTAGTGTCATAATGAGACCACTAGAGTGGGGTTTGTTTGTGTAGAACCACATTTGATTAATGGAAGATGATCTCACAGGGGCCAGCAGTTCCCCAGGGCCACATATAGCATGTCCCATACAGGTGCTGTTTACCTAACAGAAACATGGATTGTGTTGTCTCGGATAAGTGTTTGTGTGTAAGTCTGTTAGGTTTAGCAGCAATTCAAATGTGTGTGACAACAATTGCTTGTGTGTACATTATGTAGATGTGTGGCTGCGACAGACATGCAAATGCCATAGTGAGTTGGGGAGTACTTAAGCCCCTTATTTCATACACTACTGACAGGTATTCTATTTCACTCCCACCCTACACACGCACACACACACACACACACACACACACACACGATCACACACATCCATGCAAGTATACACAGATACACAGCATGCTTAACCTGAAAGAACGCTAGTTCAGAACCATGGACAGCTACTCCCCTCATCTTTTCCCATCTCTATCTCTACCTCTCTTTCACACACAACACACACTCTCTTCCTTCCTCAGTCTATCTTCAGCCTTTTTTTCTCGCTGCACTTGGCGTTTGTCCTAGACAGCTTTGCCATCCACCTCTCTCCTCCTTCCCTGCCTCTGCACTCTTGATCTCACTCATGCTCCATCTCTGGCTGTCTCTCTCTTCACCTCCTTTTCTCCTGCTGTCTCTCCACCTCCTTTTCTCTGGCTGTCTCTCTCTCTCCACCTCCTTTTCTCTGGCTGTCTCTCTCTCTCTTCACCTCCTTTTCTCTGGCTGTCTCTCTCTCTCTCTCTTCACCTCCTTTTCTCCTGCTGTCTCTCCACCTCCTTTTCTCTGGCTGTCTCTCTCTCTTCACCCCCTTTTCTCTGGCTGTCTCTCTCTCTCTTCACCTCCTTTTCTCTGGCTGTCTCTCTCTCTCTTCACCTCCTTTTTGCTGTCTGTCTCTCTCTTCACCTCCTTTTCTCTGGCTGTCTCTCTCTCTTCACCTCCTTTTCTCTGGCTCTCTCTCTTTACCTCCTTTTCTCTGGCTGTCTCTCTCTCTTCACCTCCTTTTTGCTGGCTGTCTCTCTCTCTCTACCTCCTTTTCTCTGGCTCTCTCTCTTCACCCCCTTCTCTCTGGCTGTCTCGCTCTTTCTCTCCCTCTAAAACAAGTGGTTTCCTTCTCTTGAAAGCATCAAGTGACTATTCCTAATGGATGACTCGTAAACAAGGATGTGCAGTTGACCATTGTGAGATGGATCAAAGCACTTGTCAAACCAAGTCCTCAACAACGTGTTCAGTTTATGTTTTTTTGATATACTCACACAGAGAATCCCCCCCCCCCCCTTTTGTTATGTACAGAGACCCTTCAGTCCTGTTGAAGTATGTGAGACAGATACAGTCTAATATTTGAGATGTGATGTTGTTGTGTCTTGTTACACAGGCTGCTCCTTGGCACTGACCTCTGGAATAATGTCAGAACTGTACTAATCCTTCATAATCTGATGCATTTACTACAAGCACTGATGCACATGGGTTTGGATTAAAGTGTTTGCTGAACGCAAAAAAGGAATGTATTCTACAGCTATGAGAATCATGCCCTGGCTTTTAGCCACTGAAAATGCATCGGTGTTTACTGACCACTAATCTGCACAACTGCTTGAATAAAAAGAAAAGAAAACAGAATGCTCAATCTGCTAAAATGAAAGGTGTTTTGATTGATGACTTGAGCGAGGCTTGTTTGATATCTGGTTTGCAGCCTACTTACGAAAGGTTTAGGCTAAAATCCACTCTAGTAGGGAAACAGTTCCATCAAAAAAGAAAAAAAAAAACAGGAATACTTTGAATTACAGACTTTACAAACGCTTCAGAAAACCTAGATTCAATCAACCCTCTCCAATATAGGATACAGGTTAAATATATCTGCTGAACAGAAGAGTGGGACAGAGATGCAAGTAAATTGTAGAACCAATGTACAGTTTTAGTCCTAGTGAAGAGGGGGTACAAGCAAGATCATCTTTTTTCTAAGAACATTGGATAAAAACTGGTGTAGAGCTAAACATGCACAAAAATACGCAATGTAATACTGTTTAGATTTCTACATCAGCTACAATTTTAATTTATGTATGCTTCAGCACCAGAGGGAGGAGGGACGGGAGGGGGAGGAGGAGGAGAGGAAGGGAGGGGAGGAAAAAGCTAAAGCAGTGAAATCAAAGCACATCAGTCCAGAAGGTTCTACAGACACGTGCTAGAAAACCAACAGGTGGACATTTATGACAAAAATAGTTAATTAGTAGTTCTCATGAATTCCACGTAAAATGTAACTCCAGAGAGATAGATGCCCCACCAGACCACCATCACCCGCTTAGAGATTATTGCCTTTTTCAGTTTCTCCGTATGTCAAAGAAAGTGTTTGTCCAAGCGATCTGACAAAACGGGTAAGAGTAGAGGATATTGCACTATTAACCCAAAGGCACAACGGAATGTTCTCACCTGACCTATCGACCTACTCTCTTGCCGAGTGCCTTACAGCCATCTGGGGAACAGATTCTGTGGACGACATTAGTTTGATGTCTGGACCAACAGAACCTGCCTAAAATAGCATGAGGAAGATGGAAAGGAACAAATATATAGGTTACCTCATTTAATCCTTTGGTGAGTTTTGGAACCAGAACGAGCGAAATGCCTGGAGTTCAACAAAAAAATGAACACTCGTGAGAGATAATACGATTAACCAGGTGATGAGGCTGAGTGATTGACAGACTTTGAGATGGGAGGTCGCTTACAGTGTTAATCCAAACTAGCTAGTTGTGTGTTTGCACAAAAAGCCAAAGTAACTGTTATTGTCAATTGATTTTTCACTGACTGAATGTATGGCTGCAGTTGCACAGACAAAGGCATTGAAGCATTTGGACGCTAATTACGGATGTTGAAGTTCTTTTTAATAACAATGTCCTTATGCGAGGCCATTTCTGAAAATAGATGTCAAAACGGGACATGTAAATACAATTTGACTGGTTTGTCTGAGCAACAGTAATATACCTCAACATTATCTATTTCATCTGCGCATGGTATGGTTGTATCTCATCCTCGGTCCCAGTCGGAGTGTGTTTCCAGGCCGCACAACAAATGCTGAGGTGGACTAGCTGTATTCTTTCATAAAGCCTGCTAATGTAGTTGGGGAAGTCGCAAATAGAATGCTGCCGAGGCACACAACATGTCAATAACATCAATTTGAGCCAGAATGATTGCATTTCCCTCCAGTAATTGATAACGCCAGCATGACTGAAATGAAACTGTTTCCTGTTTTTTATTTGCCTGTCAGATTCGAAGTAAATAAAACATGTCATGACGTTCAGTAGGATTTCGTGTGATTTTGTGATTATCTGTCCCCTATTGAGTCTAACTGACATAACATCTTTGAACTTGGCAAAATACTCTAATGAAGAAGATTATAGGCCTACAAATCTTGGCCTCTACAGTCAGATCAACATACAGTAAGAAATTAGAATTCAGTTTTTATAGTATATTTTTTTTTATAATTGCTAGCTTTCAATACGATAAACATAAGAGAACATGAAATAGTTAAAGAGAGTGTGCGTGTGTGCGTGCGCGAAAAGCCCCTGGGTTAACAGCAACCTCCTGCAGGCAGTGTTAGAGTAATTACAGTGAGATAGCTGAACACACATCCTTGGGCCCTGTGTGCCTTCAGAGGGTGGAGAGAGAGAGGAGGCTGAAAGTGATGGAGAGGGAAGATTAGACCATGGGGGTGGGGGGGGGGGGGGGTGAGGGGGTGGAGAGAGCAGAGCAGGAAGAGAGATACGAAAGAAAGATGGCAGGAAAGATGGAAAGTGAGAGAGTTGGAGGGGAAGTGAAGAGCCAGTGGAAGGGAGGGAGAGAGCTTGGTGGGGAAAAGGGAAGGGGAAAGCAGGCCAAACGACTGGGAGAGAAAAGCAGTGATGCTGTTAGACTTCAGGATATGGGTGATACTGTACCTCCTAGATGATCATGTGATTGTGAGTCTTAATTAACTTATCACTGGCCTGCTTTGGCCTGGGGACCCTGCTGGCTAGACCTGGCTGTGACTGATGCTGTGTGTGTGTGTGTGTGTGTGTGCCTGTCTGTCTGTCTGTGTGTGTGTGTGTTTTTCTCTGTGTGTGTGTGTCTGTGTCTGTCTGTCTGTCTGTCTGTCTGTCTGTCTGTCTGTGTTTCTCTGTGTGTGTGTGTGTGTGTGTGTGAGAGAGAGAGAGAGAGAGAGAGAGAGAGAGAGAGAGAGAGAGAGAGTGATGGAGATATTATGCTGGGGGCTGAGCCACCTCTGTTGAACAACCTTGACAGTCACCTCATGTTCATCAAGCTAAAGGTCTAACGATCAATCATCTTTCTAACTTGACTCACAGCGGAAAGGTACGAAGTGCGTGTGCGTGTGTGCGCGCGTGTGTGTGTGTGTGCATACTCCTCTTCAGACCATGGTGTGTCTAGCGTGCCAGTGCAATGTCTGTGCCCTCTTTTCCTGCCTCTCTCTGTGTCACTCTACGTCTGTCATTCTCTCTCTCTGTCTCTCGCTCTCTCTATACATCTGTCTATCTCTCTCTGTCTCTCACTCTCTCTATACATCTGTCTCTCTCTGTCTCATTATGTCTGTCTCTCTATCCATTTCTCTATGTCTGTCTGTCCATCACTCTTTCTCTCTCTGTCTCTCTCTCTCTGTCTCCCTCGCTCACACCCACTCGACCTCGCCTCGCTCACATCCGCCTGCTGATTGAAGGTCTGGAATTCTTCCAGTCTCTCTCTCACTGCACTCGTCCTTCCTCTCGTTCATCCCATCATGCACCTACAGTAGCTCACTCCCATTGCTCCTTGCTGTGTTAGGAACTTGTTCTGAATCCTTCTCATAGCGCTGACAAGCTTGTGGAAGAGACTACAAATTTTTCTACAGTTTTCCCCCCCTGATTAATGTAAACAGAAACCGTGCTTTGTTAAGACTGAGTTCACATGGCGCCTTGACAAACACACACAATAAACATTGTAGACGTTAGAACAACAGGCCTCTGTTGTAGTGTTTGTGCATAAACTACCCATCAGTTGCTGACAGACATATCTGTGGCTGGAAACAGAAATCAAGCCACTGGTGTTTTGGAGGAGGGTCATTTATCGTTGGCGGATCCAGTCACTGTCTCCTCGCATCCAGACTTCCATAACTCAGGCATGAGGATCCAGAGACTGAATCAGGTGGAGCAGAAATAGATCCTAGGTTTGCCTGCTGGCACAGATGCACTTTTACACCAGCTGAAACACCAGGGGCTTTGAGCTTTTAACAATGTTCCTTATGCACCACTCCCCTCTGTCTCCCTTCTGTCTCCCTTCTGTCTACCCTCTGTCTCCCTTCTGTCTCTCCTCTGTCCCCCCTCTGTCTCCCCTCTGTCTCCCTTCTGCCCCCCCTCTGTCTACCCTCTGTCTCCCTTCTGTTCTGTCTTTGTTTGTTTGTTTGTTTTTGTCTTTCTGTCTGTCTTTCTTTCTCTCTCTCTCATCTTTTTTGTCCTTACTGTCTTGCCACTTGTTTTTGTCACTTTTTTCTCTCTTCCTCTCTCTCTGTTCCTCTCTCTCTTCCTCTCTCTCTTCCTCTCTCTCTCTCTAGGCGTTGAGTCTGGGACAGGAGACGGTAGATGGTAGACTAAGGTGTCTGTGTCATTGTGTGATCGCTGTGGTGTGTGTTCCTCTGGGAGTCCTTGGAGTTGCTCAGGACACTGGTGACGCTTGGCTGGCTGACAGCTTGTCTATTAGGGACACACACACACACGCGCGTGCGCGCACACACCCGCGGAAAGAGAGCGAGATAGTACACAAACCTACACACCTGCATGCGAATACCATAAATGTGGGTTCTGCTGATGCAGGTTCCTCCCAACAAAATAGTCCATGTCTGTTCCAGTCAGAGTTTGTGGAACTCCATGTGTATGTCTGCCTACGTTAACCATCAAGAGGAATATCCCTCTACTGTAGGTTCATGAGATGTGACACGCTTTATTTAAGGCACCGTATTACCATAGTAAGTGAAAGTGTCAGTTCTGGTGGCTTGTCATTTTCCCTTGAGACACCAAGGTCCTGAAAACCTCCAGCATTGCCAACGTGGAGCAACGGGGATTAGCTGGGAGAATATGAAACGGAAGCACTCACCCCACACATTCTCTCTCTCTCTCTCTCTCTCTCTCTCTCTCTCTCTCTCTTTGTTTTACCCTCCCTCCCTCCTCCTGTTCATCCAGGTTCCCTCCTCCCCCCCCCCCCGTTCTTTACACACTACACACTGATGCTGTGCTCACACATAAAAAAAGTCAAATAGGTTCGTACACACAGAGAGACGCAACCAAACCAGAGCTGCTACCATGGTTCTGTTGTATCGTCTGCGTACGCAGGTTTCATCTGGAAATGCACCCCCGGAAAGAAACTCTTGTCGTCTAAGTGATTTATTTTGAAAAACAACATCTCACTTCCTCTTCCACTCTGCCAAGTGGAGTTCTGGGCTGTTTGCATAAAAAAGACATTATTTGTTTAGCTTCCTGAATGCACCCCCAAATTACAGCCCTCTTTTATGGACCTCTTCTTGCTAGGTTAGTTTAATTACCCGCTGGAGCTACCAAGCTGCAATTACGACTTTAACTTCCTGGTATTGTTAGTGCTTTGTAATTGTGCAACACAAGCTATAGATGTGGCAACGCTTTTGAATGCAAAAGGCTGCACTCAATTCAATTCCCTTCCTGGATCCTGAAGAAGAATTAAGCTTGCACATAACACTGTGTACACGGATACTCAAGCTCCCTGTTTGCTAAGGAAAAGAATCCCGTCTCTTCGACCTTCCTTCTGGGAGGTGTTAACATGGATGCCCTTCATCCGTGGTCATGCATCTGCAGTTTGCTTTGCATTGCAGTGCGACGCCATAGACGACCTGTATAGCTGCGTCCCTGAGTGTCTTTTTAATCTCTCTGTCACAGAGACCATGGCAGTCCACTGAGACATGTGTCCTCATGGTGCTCTGATGCCACTCTACGCAGTCACACACACACACACACACACACACACACACACACACACACACACACACACACACACACACACACACACACACACACACACATGCCCACAGCCACACACGCCCACAGCCACACACGCACACAGCCACACACACCCACAGCCACACACACACACAGCCTCACACACAGCACACACAGTCCACAGCACTCACACAACCACACACAACCATACACACACACAGCCACACAACACACAGCCACAACACACACACAGAACACACATGCACACAGCCCACACACACACAACAGCCACAACACACATAGCCACACACATAGCCACACGTCACGCCACAGCCACACACACAGCCACACACCACACAACATTCACACACACACTACAACACACACACACACACACACACACACAGCCACACACATGTATTTGAACAGAGTTATTGTTATTACTACAAATACAAAACTCAAAACAAATGGTCATGCATCTGCAGTTTGCTTTGCATTGCAGTGCGACGCCATAGACGACCTGTATAGCTGCGTCCCTGAGTGTCTTTTTAATCTCTCTGTCACAGAGACCATGGCAGTCCACTGAGACATGTGTCCTCATGGTGCTCTGATGCGTACTCTTACGCAGTCAACACACACAACACACAAAACACAACACACACACACACACACACACACACACACACACCACACACATTATCCACACACACACACACACATGGCCACAGCCACACGCCCACAGCCACACATTTTCACACAGCCACACACACCACAGCCACACACACACACAGCCTCACACACACACACACAGTCACACACTCCCACAGCCACACACACACATACACACACACAGCCACACACAACAGCCACATCACACACACACACACATTGCCCACACACACACACACAAGCCACACACACATAGCCACACACATAGCCACACACGCCCACAGCCACACACACAGCCACACACACAGACACACACACACACACACACACACACACACACACACACACACACAGCCACACACATGTATTTGAACAGAGTTATTGTTATTACTACAAATACAAAACTCAAAACAAAAAACAACAACAAATAAACAGCTTTGCCGTCTGAGGTTTTCTCAGGTGAAATTTGGTTTGATCTCAAACTGTTCATCAGACAAGCTGAGAAGCAGATGTCTGCCAGCACTCAGGCGATGCACACCAAGGAGGCTTTACCACAGGAAACTGGGTTCGAATCCAACCTGGGACTTCCTGTACGTCCTCCCCTCTCTCTGCCACCCACATGTCCTGTCTCTATTTGCTGTGTGTGGCCCAATAAAGCAGAAATACCCTTAAGACATCTTAAAATACCTGCGTTTCTATCCAAGTGCCTGTTTAAACTGCATCTGTTTGACCTTGCGCACGATGCTCGAATAGAAAAACGATGAGAAGAAAGGCTGCATACTTCATTATTCCGGGCGCTTTACCAACTGTGTGTTTTTGGTAATGCTGAATCTTAGTCTTCATGGTTAGCCTGTCATGTATTGCCTGGAGTAGGAAGCTGTTAGGTAGGACAAGACTGTCACATCTGACGTCTAGTTCCCAGCATGCAGCAGTACATTAGCATGCTGTGTGTGTTCATGACCCTTATCTTCAGAACCCGCTGCCTGTTCCTCCCTCCACCCCTTCGTCTCATGTTCCTACCCTAGTTCTTTCCCTGCTCCGCATCTCACTGGCTGTAAAACCTACTACATCCCTTCATTACTTTAGAACTCGATTGATTCACACTACAGAATCTATATGACTTGGCCCACTGTAGATCATTTTTACGCATATCTACATTTCCACCTCTCTCTCTCTCTATCTCTCTCTCTCTCTCTCTCTCTCTCACTCTCTCTGTCTATACTTCCGACTGTTCTGTTTTGTTCTGATAAGATAAAATGACCAGGCACTCTAAATCATGTTTAGATATTTACCCTTCCACCTCTATCTCTCTGTCTCTCTGTCTCTGTCTGTCTCTCTGTCTCTCTGTCTCTCTCTCTCTCTCTGTCTCTCTCTCTCTGTGTGTGTCTCTCTCTCTGTCTCTCTCTCTGTCCATCCTCCTGATTGTTCTCTGTTTTGCTCTGATAGGAGTTGATGACCAAGCTGATAACCGAGACCCCAGATCATCCTATTCCTTTTCTCATCAATCACCTGCAGACCAAACAAGGCAGCCCCAGCAAGCTGCAGAGAACTCTGTCAGGCTCTGCAGCTCTGTGGGCACAGGGCTCCTCAGGTGGGCGCGCGCGCACACACACACACACCCCACACACACACAGGCATACACACACACACACATACCCCCCACACACACAAAGGCATACACACACGCCCGCTCCCCCTCACACACACACACAAAGGCATACACACGCCCCCCCCCCTTACACACACAGGCATGCACACATACACGCATACACATAGCCACGCACACATGCACATAAGCCAAGTTCATTCCAAGGTCCTTTGGTTCATTGAGTACCACTGTCTGAGGTGGGAGAATGCTGTTGTGACTGTGTCTCCCAGCTGAAAGCAGAGGTGGTCGCAAGGACCCGAGGAACTACGAGAAGCCGTGGCAGATTCAACCCAAGAAGCCTAAGAAGTCTAAGAGTGACCTGGCCGTGTCCAGCATCTCCCCTCCCTCTCCAGAGTCCAAGTCCTGTGAGTACACACACACACACACAGGCATACACACACACACACACACAGCACAGCCTCAGTGCCCTCAGCCACCGGACACACCAGCTCATGTTGAACACAACTGAACTCAGATCACCTTCTTTTATAAACATCTACCACAGGGATCACCAACTCCAGTCCTGGGTGAGCTACCATCCTGTAGGTTTTCACTTCAGCTGCACATAATGTAGCCTCACCCCACTCATCATGCAGGTCATTAGTAGAATCAGGTGTGTTAAATGAAGGTTGAAGGGAAAACAGTCTGGACGGTAGCTCTCCAGGACCGGAGTTGGAGACCCCTGGTCTAACATCACCAACAGACCAGTTTCTCTACCTCTTCATGTCTGCTATCTTGTGTTCGTTCCACTCTACAGTGATACAGGGGTGCATGGTTGAATGGTTTTCATTGACGTGTTGCCTTCCAATTAAACACCCCATTGATTTTTTATCTATGAGCATCCCTTTGCTATTAGATTTAATTATCTGTAGAATTGGTGTGGGATGCTACACATGGGCCAGGAGCCAGACAGGTATGCTGGTCATGGCTGAGGCAGCTTTCAGTCAGAGCGAAGTCATCGATCAGGGAGGGAGAGGCCCTCCATGTCAGATGGGTCAATGGGGAGCAAGCGGACAGGGGGAGGGGAGGGGAGAGGAGAGGAGGGGAGAGGAGAGGAGGGGCGGAGGGGAGGGGAGGGGGGAAAAGGAGGAGAGGGGAGGAGAGTGGAGATGAGAGGCTTCAATAATTCAGCATTGTGCTCTATCTCTGCCGGCTAAGTCTATTTCAGGCTGCGGTCAGACATCGCTCACAATCAAGAAAATGTGTGTGTGTTTGTGTGTGTTAGTGTGAGTATGTGTGTGTGTGTGATCTACATGTGTTAAGGGAGTACATAAGCACACATATCTGATCATGTCACATCATGAAGCTTCCATTTCTCTCACCGGAAAGTGGAGCCATTTGCTCTCTGTAATGTGGCTTCATCTACAACTGTGTGTGTGTGGAATAAGTTGGATGGGTTATTGCTGTGCCTGCAGCAGATTCCAGAGGCCTTTTGGCCCTTGCTTAGGATAGTGGTGTATTATTCCTCCAGAGTGTGTGTGTATGTGTGCGTGTGTGTGTGTGTATGTGTGTGTGTGTGTGTGTGTGCACTCTTGGCACAGTGACATCAGCCTGGTATATTTACCCTTTCTGTATATTGCAGTCAGAATGCCAAGCAGAGTTCTCTGGGTAGGTTTGCTGCCTCGCTGCATGTCAGAGCGGTTCTCCTCCAGCTCCCTGGCCAGGCAGGGTGTTCCCTCAGGGCTTCACCACTATACCCCCATCAGACTATGCTGGCTTGGCCAATTTAAGGGCTTCTGGAGGCATTTCACAAAACGCAAGCAGTGTTATATTCAACATTATTGGCCTGATATTATAGTCCTATCGCTCTCCTCTCTACTTCTCTCATCTACTGTTCCCTCTCAATCTCTCCTCTCCCCTCTCTTCCTTCTCCCTCTCCTCTTCCCTCTGTCATCTCCTCTCCCTCTCCACTTCCCTCTCTCCTTTCTTCTCCCTCTATCCTCTCCTCCAACCTCTCTCCTCTCCTCTTCCCTCCCTTCTCTTCCCTCTCTCCTCTCCTCTCTCCTCTCCTCTCCTCTCTCGTCTCCTCTCTCGTCTCCTCTGCCTCTCTCCTCTCCTCTCTGCCTTTATCCTGCCTGCTTTGATCTATCACTGATTTTTTTGTTTCTTTAGTCTGAGATACATCTCTTTCCATTTCATATGCTACCTTATTTACGGCAGCCATTGTAGTCTTGGCAGGGCTACAGTCCCATGCCTGCACAGTGCAATCACAGGTGTGACACTCACTTTTCTCACCAATTCATGGAATCCAATACATTCTGCTGATTACGTTACATAATAATACAAAGAGACATTGTATTCCAAGGTGTGGATGTTGGAGCAGACTGAAGCTATGTATTTATGAATAACAAGGTGTTTCATGGTTAGGTGTAGACTGTGTAAAGGGGAACGTTTCTTTACATCTGTTTGTATAACTGTAATGCCAATCATTCATCAGACATTATAGAACAGGGAGGGGAGAGTGATAAATAGAGAGAGAGGGAAGATGGATAAATAAAGACAGAGAGAGGGGATGGATAAATAGAGAGAGAGGAGATTGATAAATAGAGGGAGAGGAGATGGATAAATAGAGAGACAGAGGAAATAGATAAATAGAGACAGAGAGAGGAGATGGATAAATAGAGAGAGAAGAGATGGATAAAGAGAGAGATATAAACAGAGAAGGGGGGTTCAAATATAGGGAGAGTCAAAAGCTGAGGGACTCTGGGCTGGTGCTGGTATCTGGGTCATGTCCTGGGCCTGCGCGACCTATTTTGACCAGTTAAGAACCCAGAGTGACAGGCAGGGAGGACCACAGGCCTCTGGATGTCAGGCGGCTGGAGACTGGAGGTTTCCGCAAAGCAAAGACGTGCTGCACGAGCACACACGGATCATGAAAAGTTGCTCAGGCAGTTTGAACCATACACAGTGTCTTGCTTGTGTCTTCATAACTCTTCTTCCAGCTCGCTTCACTTGTTTTCCAATTTGTCTCATGGCTGCGGTCGTCTTCCTAAACGTTTGACTTTCGGGTGCTTGGTTGTGGTTGCGTTTCAGTGCCCCGCTCCATCGAGCACCCGTCATGGGAATGGAGGGAAAGTAGAGACTTCGATGAGCTGAACCACATCCTGCAGGAGAGCAAGAAACTGGGAAAGGCACTGGAGAACCTCTCACGAAGTCAGTAGCTCTGCACACTGTGTACTAAACTCTATGTCAGTAGCTATGATGCTCTCTCCTGCACACTGTGTACTAAACTCTATGTCAGTAGCTATGATACTCTCCTGCACACTGTGTACTAAACTCTATGTCAGTAGCTATGATACTCTCCTGCACACTTTGTACTAAACTATATGTCAGTAGCTATGATACTCTCCTGCACACTTTGTACTAAACTATATGTCAGTAGCTATGATACTCTCCTGCACACTTTGTACTAAACTATATGTCAGTAGCTATGATACTCTCCTGCACACTTTGTACTAAACTATATGTCAGTAGCTATGATACTCTCCTGCACACTGTGTACTAAACTCTATGTCAGTAGCTATGATACTCTCCTGCACACTGTGTACTAAACTCTATGTCAGTAGCTCTGATGCTCTCTCCTGCACACTGTGTACTAAACTCTATGTCAGTAGCTATGATACTCTCCTGCACACTGTGTACTAAACTCTATGTCAGTAGCTCTGATGCTCTCCTGCACACTGTGTACTAAACTCTATGTCAGTAGCTATGATACTCTCCTGCACACTGTGTACTAAACTATATGTCAGTAGCTATGATACTCTCCTGCACACTGTGTACTAAACTATATGTCAGTAGCTATGATACTCTCCTGCACACTTTGTACTAAACTATATGTCAGTAGCTATGATGCTCTCTCCTGCACACTGCACACTGTGTACTAAACTCTATGTCAGTAGCTATGATACTCTCTCCTGCACACTGTGTACTAAACTCTATGTCAGTAGCTATGATACTCTCCTGCACACTGTGTACTAAACTCTATGTCAGTAGCTATGATGCTCTCTCCTGCACACTGTGTACTAAACTCTATGTCAGTAGCTATGATACTCTCCTGCACACTTTGTACTAAACTATATGTCAGTAGCTATGATGCTCTCTCCTGCACACTGCACACTGTGTACTAAACTCTATGTCAGTAGCTATGATACTCTCTCCTGCACACTGTGTACTAAACTCTATGTCAGTAGCTCTGATGCTCTCTCCTGCACACTGCACACTGTGTACTAAACTCTATGTCATTAGCTATGATACTCTCCTGCACACTTTGTACTAAACTATATGTCAGTAGCTATGATGCTCTCTCCTGCACACTGCACACTGTGTACTAAACTCTATGTCATTAGCTATGATACTCTCCTGCACACTTTGTACTAAACTATATGTCAGTAGCTATGATGCTCTCTCCTGCACACTGCACACTGTGTACTAAACTCTATGTCATTAGCTATGATACTCTCCTGCACACTTTGTACTAAACTATATGTCAGTAGCTATGATGCTCTCTCCTGCACACTGCACACTGTGTACTAAACTCTATGTCAGTAGCTCTGATGCTCTCTCCTGCACACTGTGTACTAAACTCTATGTCAGTAGCTATGATGCTCTCCTGCACACTGTGTACTAAACTCTATGTCATTAGCTATGATACTCTCCTGCACACTGTGTACTAAACTCTAAGTCAGTAGCTATGATGCTCTCTCCTGCACACTGCACACTGTGTACTAAACTCTATGTCAGTAGCTATGATGCTCTCCTGCACACTGTGTACTAAACTCTATGTCAGTAGCTCTGATGCTCTCTCCTGCACACTGCACACTGTGTACTAAACTCTATGTCAGTAGCTCTGATGCTCTCTCCTGCACACTGTGTACTAAACTCTATGTCAGTAGCTATGATACTCTCTCCTGCACACTGTGTACTAAACTCTATGTCAGTAGCTATGATGCTCTCCTGCACACTGTGTACTAAACTCTATGTCAGTAGCTATGATGCTCTCCTGCACACTGTGTACTAAACTCTATGTCAGTAGCTCTGATGCTCTCTCCTGCACACTGCACACTGTGTACTAAACTCTAAGTCAGTAACTCTACTATTCTCCTGGTGGAAGAATATAATAGGAAGAATTCTATTTCCTCCAGGAAATAGAATGAATTAGACTGTCATGTTTTAAAGCGTCCCTTTTGTCTCCACCACAGGTATTGCTATCTCTGATGAACTTGACCAGGTACGATACACAGATCCGTCATGTGCATTTTTGGAAAACACAATGAAGGTCCTGTGTTGATCCACCAGTATGTGATTTGTCTTTAACATCCTCGTGGTGCTTATAATGGGGATGTCATCCTTCACAATTGCAGTCAGGTTTCATATGTTTACAAAGATGGAAACCAAACAGGTGTCTGTGATGACAGACTACCTCATGGGAACCTCTTAGCTGTAGGAGATCGTTTTAAGAGTCTGTCTATGTCACACTAGACAAGGCTAGCTTCAGATTTATGTCCCAAATACCCCGATTCACACACACAAACACACGCACTCACATACATACACACACTCACTCACACACATACACATACACACACTCACACACACACACACGTTTACCCACGCTTACACACAGCCCTCAAGTGTACTGTGTTTACATGGAGACAGTCTTATTCTGCACCACAGATAGAACTATAAGCATAGATGTATATGTCTGGCTGGCAAACAGCCCAGTGAATGTTCACCAGGCCTCCTAAATGGAACGAAAGCTGAATACTAAGTACTTTGACCGATCAGGCTGTTGAGAAATGAGAGTTCTACCGCTTCCCAGCCTCTCCTGAAGCGTGCATATATCCTGTGTCTGTTTAATAGAGCACAGTCGTAAACATGTTTGTGTTGGCCCTGTGCAGAATACGCGGTCCTGCATTTTGGTTTGATCAGAGAGTTGGCAGCTGTTTATAGAGGGAGGATATTGCTTGTCTTCATGACAGCTGCTCCTCTCGCCTTCCCATGTAGACTGAAAAGGGTCTCAGGGAACGAATCAAGGTGATGGTTTTGGGGTATTCTCAGTGCAGGTGTGCTATTACATGTCAGTGTCATTCCTTTATTTCTGTCTTGGTCTATTTGGTCTGCCAGTGCTACTTCTTTATTTTCACCTCTCTCTCTCTTTCTCTCTCACCCTGTCCCCCTGTCTCTCTCGATCTGTTTCTCACTCTTTCTCCCTGAATCTGTCCCTCTGCCTCTCTTCTTCTGGCTCTCTCCCCCTCTCTCCATGTCTCTCTCGATCTGTTTCTCTCTCCCCGTATCTTTCCCTCTGTGTCTCTTTCTCTCACTCATTTTCTTGCAACCTCTCTCTTTCTCCCGCTCTGTCTCTCTGTCCTCTGTCCTCTCCCCCTTCCTCCTGTCAGAACCTGGGAGTGTATAACTCCCTGCTGCGGCCCCGGGTGGTGGGGGAGTGGGTGGGCCGTGAAGAGGAGGACCCAGACCCCTTGGCAGCTGAGATGCTGCAGCCCCCCGTCCCCCGAGCAAAGACTGAGCTATGGGGGAGTGAGGACAACAGCCCTGCAGGAAGGTGAGTGTGTGTGTAAGTGAGAGTGTGACTATGTGTGTGTGAGTGTGTGCGTGTGTGAATGTGTGTGAGTGTGTGTATTTCAGAGAGAGAGAGAGGCTGCATGTTTGTGTGCGTGGGTGAGTGTGTGTGAGTGTGTGCATGTGTGAATGTGTGTGCATGTGTGTATTTCACAGAGTGAGAGGAAACGTGTGTGTGTGTGTGTGAATGTTTGGGAGTGTGTGTGTGTCAGAGAGAGAGAGCCAGCATATGTGTATGTGTGAATGTGGGGGAGTGTGTGTGTGTGTGTGTCAGAGAGAGAGAGGCAGCATGTTTGTATATGTACATATGTATGTGCACATGTACATGTCTGTGCTCACCTGGTGGGCCTGTGAATATGCGCTTGGTGTGAGTGAGTGTGTGCTTGTGTGTTTTTGTGTATTTGAATGTTTGTGTGTGTGTTTGTGTTTGTTTGCGTGTGTGTTTGCGCGTGTGTTTGCGCGTGTGTTTGCGTGTATGTGTTTGTGTGTTTTTATGTGTGTGTGTGTGTGTGTCTGCGTGTGTGTGCATCATGAAGCCATGCTAATGATCCATGAGCTGCTACTGAAATGTAGAAAGGAATCAGTGCAGTCTCCCGATGGCCCAGCGGGTGTCCTTCTACCTGGCCATAAAACCATACTCCACCTGGTTTTTTTTATACTGAGAATGAAGAAGTGTGTCAGCAACATCAGGCAGGTTGTTATAGCAACCCTCTCAGGTGAGCCGAAAGCAATCAACAGAGAAAAACGTGTGTTTGCAAAAACCACAAGGTTCCCAACCCCCCCCCCCCCATCTGCTCCAGGTGTTGCGGAGATTGTATTAATTGGCTGAATGTGATTATGTGATGATGGGGGTGGTGTGTATGTATGTATGTCTAAGTTTAGTAGCTTGGGCCAGCTAATTAGAGAGAAGCATATATGAAATCATAAATCACAGAAAGGCCTGAATGGACACGCAGCCTTAAAGTTATTATTTGATTCCATAGCTGGATTATTGGGAGACATCGCATTGCTAGGGGCCTGAGCTGGGAGACAGAGAACAGTATGCCTGTGGACTGTGTGTGTTTGTGCACGTGTGCACGCACTCGTATGTGTGTGAGAATGGTTGTATCATCTCCACTCAGCTTCTTGAAATAACACGTCAGTCCCTTGTAGCTATGATCCGGAGCTTGTTTCATTAAGCGTGGGAGGGTTTGGCTGTGTGCTGATCATCTATCTCGACTTAATTGTGTTGCCACGGTATTGGCTCCTGTCACGGCTGTGAGTGATGACTGAGCTCCGTATGAAAAGCCTTGCAGCCAATAGGAAGCCTGGCAGGACTAGGCTCTCCGTCCCATTGCCTACACTCTAAACCCCGTCTCCCAAACGCCGCTGCTGCTCCTCTCGCGTCGCGCCCGTCGCGTTAGGATGAAGAGAATCTCTCTCCCTCCCTCCACCTAGCCTTGTTTGTTACACACCGCATCGTTGCTCACGGCTATTTCTCATCCTCTCCCCCTCCCCTGCTCTCTCTCCCCCCTCCTCCCTCACTACCAGAGCAGGCCACAGGGGAAGCTGACAGAGGCAGGTGGATAGGCAGTTGCTACAGTTGATGATTGGCTGCGGAGCCGAGGTGCCGAGCGGTGTAGCTGGGAATGGAGCTTCTGGGGAAATCAGGCAGAGGTGCATGCTGGAATGGGGCTTATTATTGTGAGGGATTACGTAGCGTGGGACCTCCCAGTTGCCTTGTCTGCACTAGCCCTCTCCATTTATACCCCCATACCTCTCCTTCCAACAGATAGAGACAGGAGAGAGAGAGATGAAGAGAGAGACAGACAGTGAACACAGACAGTGAACACAGTCAGTGCACCACAGACAGTTCACCACAGACAGTGCACCACAGACAGTGCACCACAGACAGTTCACCACAGACAGTGCACACAGACAGTGAACACAGACAGTGAACACAGTCAGTGAGTGCACACAGACAGGGCACATAGACAGTGCACCACAGACAGTTCACCACAGACAGTGCACACAGACAGGGCACATAGATAGTGCACACAGACAGTGCACACAGACAGTCACCCCAGACTGTAAGGATACGCTGCATCTCACCTCCCTCTCATATTCAGTATCCCAGCGTGATCGGAATTCATACCTGGTCTTTTTGGTGTTGTTGTCATCATTAATGAGTGAGAAGTCTTCTCACAAGGAATTAGCCCTGAGGAACTGGATAGAGAGAAAGAGAGTGATTGCATGTGTGTGTGTGTGTGTGTGTGTGTGTGTGTGTGTGTGTGTGTCAGAGAGAGACACAGAGAGAGACCTTTCAGAGATATTCCACTGAGGCTATGAGCTGCTGTAGAAGGAAAATATTGCCAGACTAAGGACAAAGCCATTTGATTTCGGAGAGAAAAGCTATTTTAACTATCAATTGGATATGTATAATGAGCGTTCTGAATTCACAAGATACCTTTAGGATTGAAAGTGTGTCTGTTAAGGGCTTGATGAGTCTTCATAGACATGGTTTGGTCATAGCACTGTGACATAACCGTCTAGAAGTTTCCCTCCAGGCATTAATATCTGGGTTTGTTTACGACAAGACAGGTCTGCTGGCACAGCAGTTTTTTTCTGAAAATGTTCTAGACTGCTGGAATAGCAAAAAAACAAAACAAAGTCTAAATTGAAGATCCGGTCTTTCCTATCCGCCCCATATTGCTACATCACATTAGCATAGAAATACGCTGCTCTGGATATGAGACTCTCATTCCAAACTCCTTCCACTATCCGTAAATACCTGTCGTCCCGATGAGATAATCTGCCAATTAAAAGTCTTCCAGCCGACTCTTATCCACACCCTCTCCGCCCGGATACGGAGATCATTTATTCTGGTGTTGGGTTATTCTAAACTCCCCTCCACGACTTCTGTCTTGAATTGAGAGTAATATAGATTTATTTCCGAATATGTTTTTTGTTTTGTTTTTTTCCGGCTGGAAAACAATTTTCTCCCAAGACATGTGGGAATTGGTCGTGTTATGTTTATCGAGTATTGCTTATTAAGTTGGTTTCCTCAAGTAATTTTTAGTTTTCGTTTTTTTCTGCCCTCGTAGGTTCTGGCTTCTCTTGCGATTCATTCTCCTGATTGTTTCACAGAATTAGCAGAGGATTCCATCAACATCTCCTGCGTCGTACAGGACGCAGAGGAAGTCAAACGAAATGATGAAAGACTTCTTCCTGAACCTGTGAAGTGTCTTTGTGTACATCTGCCCTGGAAAATAGAGCCTTGTTCCTACCTCACATAATGTGTTTTGACAGTTTGTCCTCTGCCTCTGTAATTGAAGGATATCTTTGTAGAGTCACTTCAGTTCGTACGCTGATATCTTATCTCTCCCACGGGTTGTTTTAGTAAACACACATCCTGTGTGCTGAATGGTTTGCACTCTGGCTGCATGTCTCGAGTTGGCTACTTTTGAGAAGGAATACTCTGCCGTCGATCCTAGCTTCCCGGGTGATCCGTCTCGAGGAAGGCACTTAACAGGCGACACATCTCTATGCGCAGCTTCGTTGTTTTACCACCAGGATAGCTCAGAGAGAGCGAGGAGTACGGCCACCAGTGGTTGCTATTAAGACACGACGGTTGCGGCTATATGCCTTAACATCCGGGAGAGAATAGCAGTCAAATCAGTTAAACCTAGGAAAATAATAATCTTCTTCTCGGTTTTCTGGTTCAGGAGTACTGACACCTTGAGAGGGAGTGCGGAGTATGTTTATATGCCCTGGGTTTCTGGATTTAATCTTCTCTAATGTAGGCGGAGTATTCTCACAGAAGTCTCCTTCCGTGGTGTTTCCCCTCCCTTCACAATTTCTACCCTAGGCCCCCCCTCTCCTACCCCCCCCCTCGCACACCCCCCAACCCCCCCCCTCTTCTGCCCCCCCCCCCCCCCCCCCCCAGTCTGAAGATGAGGCACAAGGACGACGCAAAGACTCTCAAAGACCCCCCCCCCTACGTCTTAGCAGCATGCACAACAAGACAACTAAAAATCTCGCTGACGCCACACATGCCTCCTACTTCATCTATCTGCATAAGTCACATAAATCACTGCTTTGTCCAATAGCCTTCACGCCCTCCCTACTCCATCCTTCAAGCCCGAAAAAAACTATTCTTTACCATCCCGACCACCACCTGTAGTGAGCTTAGCTATCTCTCATTACGCAACGCTCAAACGATCGACACTAGACCACGCACAGTCAGGGTTCGCCCTGTGCATTACATTCCCCCCTTACTCTTTCAAGTCCGGAAACCACCATGACTATTAAC
>BROE01000024.1:11080635-11101412 GCA_036571765.1 Plecoglossus altivelis | reverse complement strand
CATAAGAAGCTGCTGGCCGCCATGCTGTCCCACGATTCCTTCGACTCTGTCCATAGCTCCGCCCCCTCCCTCACAGAGGAGGTGATTGAGGATGAGGACGATGCCATGGAACTGTTAGGTGAGGTTAACTCAAGCGCATGCACAGACGCACAGTCAGGTTCGCTGTAGGATTACATTCAGGACCCATATATTTCACTGCTGTTCAAAACTGTGTTAACTCCAAACCCATAATTCCAAGCCAATACTTCTTAAAAACCCTAAAAATTGCACTTTTGTTGTCCTCACAAGATCAATTATTTCTTAGTTCACCTTCATCTCTCTCTCTCCTCTCTGTTTTTCTCTCTCTCTCTCTCTCTCTCTCTCTCTCTGTCTCACGCACACGCACACGCACACGCACACACACTCACACTCACACTCGCACTCACACTAAAACGACGCGCACACAACAACCCTTTAAGTGCTGCGTGACTAATCTGACCAAAACTGGAACGAGAAGCTTCGCTGTTGACGAAAGCTCCAAAGGAAAGGTGAACAATGCTTGTGTTCCGAGCAGGTAGTCACGCTGTACGCTGTTCTCTTGTGTTCAGCAACCCTGTGTGGAATCCTGCCTTCCAGCAGTCTGCCAAGCTAGCTCCACAGTGTCAGCTGGTGGAAGACTTGCTTGCTGCGCGTTTCAGCTCTCACTCTGTGTGAGCGTGAGACTAGCACCTGTTTTCCTGCCCTCCCACGCACACTTTCACCAGCAGGTGTGTGAGTCCATGTGAGTGAGTGTGGGCTTGTGTGCGTGCGTGCGAAAGGATTGGGGGCCGTTGTAGAATTAACTGCAATCGTCTGATTTCAAGGAGCATGAATGAACAATAGTGACTGAGTGAATGAACACGTAAACAGCCGCATACACAAACAAACAATACCTATGAACAAACCTTTCGAAGGAAAGTGTGACGTAAATGTGACGCAAGTTTATTGGCATCACCCTGTCTGTGGTTATCGCTCTGCCGATGGCATCACCCTGTCTGTGGTTATCAACCTATTGGTGGCCACTCTGTCGCTGGCTATCACCTTGTCCTCTGAGACGCAGTCTCGCTGTCTGTCAAATTGAATTTTTTCTCTGTGAGTACTCAGTTCTCGCACGTTAACGATGACAAATACACACACGATAACGTCAGAGGAAGATGGGACTGCAGTGCATCCTCACTGCTGTCTAGCCGTTTCCAGCTGCATGTTTCATCTATCTGCTGGGTGTGTCTCTCTTTATTTCTCTCAGTCCCCCTTTCTCTTTCCCTTTGCATGCATATCTACACCTGCCTCCCTGCCTGGCCGGGTGTCTGTGTGTCTGTCTGTTTCTCTCTCGCTCTTTCTGTCTTTGTAAATGTATGTCTGCCTTCCTTAAACCCTCTCTACCTGGATGGCAGTGTTTCCTAATCCTCCAGCTGCGGTGGTAGCAGCAGTAGAGCAAAGGGAATGAGATTATCACTGGGGCCGGAAAACCTCAGAGATAGAAGGTCACACAGAGATACACGCCACAGGGGCGAAGACACACGCCGACACCGAAAAACCAGCTCTACTCTCACAGCCTCACAACCATGAAGGATTACCTGTGTTTTTTTAACTTGATCTAACACGAGAGCGGACGACTATAGAACGACACCAGCAAGCCCTTATCTGTCAGAGCCTGGCTTGCTTTAGTACAGAGTGAGCATCACTTGTATCTCTCATGTCATCTTTATCCCACAGCAATTAGTAGCACTCTCACTGGTCCTTCAGACATGTCAGGTAAAAACAGACTGTGGCTTAAGTCTTAAGTCTTTCTAAATGAAAGGGACACCTATTCTTGACCAGAACACAGAGCACCAATTACTCCACCGCCACCACCACCAACGCCCCCACCACCACCACCACCACCACCAACGCCACCATCACCACCATCACCACCACCAACGCCACCACCGCCACCGCCGCCATCCATGCCGCCTCGACCATGGCTGTTCTGAAGGAAGGCTACGAGGTCATTGAAACGGCACTAGTGTCTCATTCATAAGGGATGAATACATGCTGTACATGGATTCATCAATACAGCAGCATTAGCTCTGGTAGCTAGGATTGGCTAGCTGTTGAACTAGCACACAAAAGGGGTGTTGCTACTGCTGTGGAACTGCAATAAGATTCATTGGGGTCCCGGTTGGTGGAGACCTGCTATTGTGGGCTTTCATGAGTAAAATTGAAAGTGTTTTTCTGCAACCTGTACGTTTTTATTCCTCCCCGTGGCCTGAGTTTCCTCGTAACAGCTCTAGGCAGACAAACCAACGAGACCGCATATTAGGCTGATTGTGATAGATCTTGTCTAAACCGGTGTGTAAGGCCCTTGGATCCCCTAGTTGACGCATGGCCCTGGTAGCTAGGACGAGGCCTGGTGGAGCCCCTCGTCCTCGGTGGTGTTCCCTCCATAGCAGCAGGAAAGGGAGGGGTGCAATGTAGTCCTGTCAGATTCCATCAGAAGGCCCATTCTGAAACTCTGCTCTGAGATGGAGACAGAGTGGTTTATGTCCTTCATTAGGGGGGGCTGGGGGGGAGGGGGGTTCTGTGGTAGAGGAGGAGGTTAGACCAGGTTTGAGCAGAGACTTCAACTCATCTAGTTCATGTTATGGGGCCTGTCAAGCCACTGTTGAATACGCCATCTTAGGACGACCTCTAGTGTCAGTAGATGGTGTTGCATCTGTTGAGTTTTCCCTGGGTGACTTCTCAGAGGGTTGCTACCTTTGCAATGCAGGCTGACCTACTAGTGGCCTTTGTGCATTCTCCTGCCACACACACACACACACACACACACACTCACGCTCACACACTCACACACACACACCATCGGTGTCTTGTCTACCAGTATTATGGATCAGGAACGAGCAGTGACACAACTCATTAAAGACTGAGCATGTGTCTAGTAAGTCCACTGCACGCCAGCACACTCCTGCATTTTGACGCTTTGTCAGTCAAGCAGAAAGAGCCTCCGGCTTGGCTGCTCAGTTCAGGATGTCCTCCTAATTGGTTATAAGCCTGCCTGTTGAGTCTTTAAGCGTTCTGTGGAGAAATCAACATAGCCCAAGTGAGCATGAGTATGCTGATGAGGCAGAGTCCTGTGTTGTGGATCCAGTCCATCACCTCCGCTCCTCTGAGAGAGAAGTGAACATGTTGGACAGGACGATTCACTTGCTGACTTTTTGTACAGAACATATCGGAGACTGTCCACAGGGAGGCAGGAGAGAAACAGCAGCGATTGTATCCCTGCTAATGTCGTCTTCGGCTCGGATCATTTAGGTTATTTCACTGAAGCAGGTCTTCCAAACTGTAGATAAATAGGAACGGTCTTGTTCTATTGGTGACTGTCTCGAAGCCTTAAAGAGGACTCATCCAGATTTAGCAGTTCATACTGTTCTGTCCCTTCATCCACTGCTAGGTTTCCATTAGTGGGAGCCTACTGCTAGCTCAATCTCATTCCCCTAGCTGATGTGTGTGTGTATGTGTGTCTCTGTCTGTGTGCGTGTCTCTGTGTGTGTATGTGTGTCTCTGTGTGTGTGTGTGGGGGGTCTTTGTCTGTGTGTGTGTGGGTCTTTGTCTGTGTGTGCGTGTGAGGTTCAGAGAAAGAGAGGCAGAGATAGAGAGGCCGGATGGATACACAGCGAGAGAGCAAAACTGAGAGACAGAGAGAGAGAGACAGAGAGAGAGGCAGAGATACAGAGAGAGAGGCAGAGATACAGAGAGAGACTGAGAGAGAGACAGAGAGAGACAGAGAGTGAGAGACAGAGAGTGAGAGACAGAGAGTGAGAGACAGAGAGAGAGGCAGACTAGAGAAGAGGAGAGAGAGACAGAGAGAGAGAGACTAGAGGAGAGAGAGACGGGAGAGAGAGAGAGAGAGAGAGAGAGGGAGGAGAGGGAGCGTCGGGGGGAGGGAGGGAGTGAGGGAGGGAGGGAGGGAGGGGAGGGAGGGAGAGAGAGAGAGAGTAGAGGCAGGATCGCTGAGACAGAGAGAGGGAGAGAGAGGGAGTGAGGTAGAGGGAGGAGAGAGACTAGATGAGCATGAGAGATGAGGAGGAGAGAGAGAGGGAGGGAGAAGAGAGAGAGAGAGAGAGAGAGAGAGAGAGAGAGAGGGAGAGGGAGGGAGAAGAGGAGAGAGAGAGAGAGGGAGAGGGAGAGAGAGGGAGAGAGAGAGAGAGAGAGTACTATACTCTGTCTGATTGCTGCACATCCAGCTTTGTCTTTTGTTCTGTGCCTTCTGCTAGAGAGACTGCCAGCCCTGGCAGACACCTTAACTCTACTTCCTGACGCCAGACCCCCCTCCTTCTCCTCTGCTCCTCCCTCCTCCTTCCTCCTGCTCTTCCTCCCCCCCTCCCCCCCCCCCCACCATCCCCCTTCCTCTGACACCCAGAGACACAACAGTCACCCATGGCAACCGCGATGCAAACAAACAACATCGGAGTATTGCCAGCGAGGTTGTTTTTTTTTGTTGTTGGTTGAATGGAGTGAGGAGAGTAGAAAGAGAGGAGGTGGTGGATGAGAGCATGCATACTGGTGCTGTGAGTTACTGCCACACTAAATCCTTCATATAAAGTATAGGCTTGGCAGGGCGGGAGCGTTGCAGAAGGTTATGCAGGCTGATGGGATAAAAACGTCCCCAGTAAAAGACTGAGGGCTCCCATTATGAAGCCTGTTAAAGTCGACATGTGCAGATGGATGAGTTAATCGAGAGGTAAATTGCAGTGGTAGTTACTGGAAGCAATTACTGATAGGCAAGTAAATTACTGTGATCAGAGAGTAAATCTGACACAAGTCATTTCTGCAGTTATCAACTGATACATGGATTTCTGTGGAGGAATGAACTGAGAGAACGAGGAGGAGTCAAGAACTAGTGGGGATGAGCTGAGAGGCAAAACGAACATTCGCTGGGGCTCAGAGTCTCAACTAACTCATCGTGTTGTGATCGATGTACAGTTCTGACACGCGTCTTTCCAGGTGAAACACGCAGCAGCTTGGAGATCTTGACATAGGTAGATGATGTGTGTGCCTGTTGTTCCCCGAAGCATAGAACCAGGCCTTAATCTTAAGATGCTCATCAGAGTTTGTAATGTGTGCGTGTCACGTTTACGCCGACTTATGATTGTTAAAGAAAACATCGTATCACTTCTCAGGTATGTAGGTGAGAAGCACAGACTCCTTTCTCTCTCCTAATGAACACGCGTCTGATAGTCGCCACATGCAGATCAGGACAGTGAGTTATAGTCATGAGGTCATTATTGTCTAATCAGTAGATGCTTGTGTTTACATGTGCATGCGTGTGGCAGTGTGTGGTATCTATGTGTTTATCACAAACAGCCATGATCACATTGATGTGAGCTATGATCTAAGGCTATAATGAGCACAGTGGGGGGGGGGGGTTACTACATCAACCTGGCAACCCTACTAAGACTCCTCTATATCTGAGTTGAAAGACACTTTTTTTCCTTTCCATAAAAAACGATAAAAGTTGTATTTATACACGTCTCTATTTCTGAGAGACAGTCAGGTCAGCTACTTTGATGTCTTTGTAGAGAACTTCCTCTTAGCCTGTAGATGGCAGTATTGGGTCTGGTTCATATGATGGTTGGCTGCCTGTCGAGTTAAGCTACCATGGTGGCCCTCTTACTCCAAAGGAGCTATTGCTGACATGCAATCTAAATGCATGTTTATCACAGCTAACATCATAGATAAAACTGCCTTTTGTTTCAAAAAATGTACATGAAATCAGTGTAACTGCTAATGAGCAGCAATCACGAAGTCATGAAGAGCGAGCACTTGACATCATCAGGTCGGATGGTGCTGTCTCTCGACCCTGCTGTCTGTCTGTGGGGAGCGGACAGACAGATGGAGCTGTGGCTAGGGCTGCGATAAGACTTCCCATGGGGTCGGGTCTTGTGATGTCACCATCTGAACCTGATCAGTTTCAGTGCTGAATGAGATGTGAGGTTTGGAGTCAGTCTAACAGACATTTTTAGGGATGGCAGCAGTCTGGGTGTGGAGGAGAAAGGCACAATTGAAAGCTGAGACGTAATTACAAAATGTAACTTGGAATATTGTTTTCTTTATTATTACAAAGCCAAACAACTGCATCTCAGCCCCTGTCACATCAAAGATGTCTGTCTGAGGACTAACCACAGAGCTCCCCTGATTAAACACACATGCCGGCACGTCTGTGTGTGATGCAGCGGACAGAGCAGGCACGCCGATGTGTGGGTCCGCGCGTCCACGTTTGAGCGAACGCCTTCATGTATGTGTTAGTGTACTCCGCGTGCGTGCGTGCGTGTCAGAAGCCTGACTTCCCACATGTAAGTGAAGGTTCCACAGGCAGGAGTTTAGCGAGAAGAGACTACTGCCGTCTGCTCGACACTACCTCACAGACAGCCACATTTACTAAGCCCTGAGCTCCCAGCATTTAACAAGGGGTGGTTGTTCAATTATTTCACTATGATGGTAGGTAATAACTCACCACCCTGAAGAAAGGGTTTAGATGGTGCGATAGATGATGATGTGTGAGAGCATGCGAGTGTGGCCTCACCGTGTGTGGGAGTGCGCTGAGACGATTCTCCCCCCATATGTCTGTCAACGCGTAATTTTGGAAGGTGTCTATTAAGTTATTTGTAAGATGAATGTACTAATTATGACTTCAGCGCTCGACGCACTCCCTGGTGCAGAGACAGACAGTCAGTCAGTCTCTATCTGAACGACATAAAATTACATGGAAACTTGGAGAGCGTGCACACAAGCACTTGCCCAGAGTCCTCTCCTGTCTACGGCACGACACGGCCTTGCTTTGCTTTGGTGTGACTGACTGAGTAATTGCTGGATGGAATTCCTCGGTCGTTCTCTCGCTTTTGTTTGCGTCGCATCGCTTGCATAGTTTCCGTCCCCCTAACTCGCTGCCTCTCCAACAGGCTTTATTTATCAGGCTCGTCTCATCGTTTGACGCGGGGAGCATGCATGGTTGAACTGCACTGAGCGAGTGGAAATGTGCCCCTCTGACAAATGGCCGGGTGCGGACAGACGTTTGTTGTGTCTAGACTGAGGCCAGCGAACGTGACGTATTGCGGGGGTGAGGAGAAGGAGACGCAGCCCCGTGGGACTGGCTGTGTAAACGTACCGCGGGGGCATTGTGTGGCAGACCGCATGCCCCGGTGCCACTGTGGGCTGTGTCGTTAACCTGTGGAGCTCACACAATCCACCATGTGTGTGTCTGTACTAATAAATTTCTCTGGCTACACACACATATTGTACACGGCAGACACACACGCACCCTGCGCACACAGAAACTCTTTTTACGAGGGGTGGAAAACTTGAAGCTGGTATTCCAGGGAGTGGACTCCAGGGAGTGGACTCCAGGGAGTGGACTCCAGGGAGGTGACTCCAGGGAGATGACTCCAGGGAGGTGACTCCAGGGAGGTGACTCCAGGGAGGTGACTCCAGGGAGTGGACTCCAGGGAGTTGACTCCAGGGAGGTGACTCCAGGTAGATGACTCCAGGGAGGTGACTCCAGGGAGGTGACTCCAGGGAGTGGACTCCAGGGAGGTGACTCCAGGCAGTGGACTCCAGGGAGTTGACTCTGCATGTGTCTCTTTATAGCTATTGGTAAGTGAGCTCATGCAGCTGATTCTAGAAGTCATGTTTCTTCCAAAGAGCCATTATTCCTCTGACAGACACCGTTTAATGTCTCTGTGATGTTGACACAGAGATCAATCACTCAGGCCTCCTCCACCCCCTCCTGTGGCAGAGAGAGAGAGAGTGAAGATCTGATAGGGCCCAGTGAGAGCCAGAGTAGGGTCTTCACATGGCTGAGGTTCAGCCTGCTGCCAGACACATGATGGACGGACAGCCCACCCCACCCTGCCCCACCCCGGAGTCCTCCGCTGGCTCCAGCACTGGTACTCTGGTGAGACAAGCACATTCAAGCCCATATAAAATAAGAGTCTAATCTGGCCAAGAACTGTGTGAAAACACACGCACATGCACACACCCCTAATAAACACACACACACACACACTCATGCACACACCCTTCACAAACACACACACACAAACACACAAACACACTCATGCACACACCCCTCACAAACACACCCACCCCAGGAACCGTCCTGTTTGACTAATTAGGATGAGCTCATTCATCTCCTCTGTCTTGGCTGTGGCAGGAGAGAGAGAGAGGGAGGGAGGGAGAGAAAGAGAAAGAGAAAGAGAGAGACAGAGGGAGACAGAGAGAGACAGGGAGAGAGAAAGAGGAAGAGAGACAGAGAGAGAGACAGAGAGAAAGACAGAGAGAAAGAGAGAGACACAGATAGAGAGAGAGACAGACAGACAGAAAGGGAGACAGAGAGAGAGAGAGAGAGAGAGAGAGAGGGAGAGAGAGACAGGGACAGCGAGAGAGGGAGACAGAGAGAGAGGGAGACAGAGACAGAGAGAGAGACAGAGAGACAGAGAGAGGGAGAAGGAGACAGAGAGAGAAAGAGAGAGAGGAAGAGAGAGAGAGAAACACAGAGACAGAGGCAGAGAGACACAGGGCGAGAGAGAGGGAGACAGAGACAGAGGCAGAGAGAGAGAGGATGAGAGGGTGAGAGAGAGAGAGACAGAGAGAGGGAGACACAGAGACAGAGGCAGAGAGAGAGAGAGTGAGAGAGAGAGTGAGGCAGCGATGATGGGATCAGCCAGCTTTCTCTCCCTGGCTGTCTGCTGCTGCTGAGCCACAGTGTAATTCCACAGATAGCGGTTTGGGTGAGGGTGAGGCTGCCGTCTCCAGCACGCCATGATGTCATGCTCAGCTTGGTTTATTTGCCTTAACACCTCTTTGTGACATGATCTGGTCATCCAGCTCAAGCTTCCTGTTTATGTTTACCTGCATGTTTCTGAGATGAGATACAGTATACCTTTCTCTCGCTGTCTCTCTCTATCTCTCCTCATCGCCTTGTCTGTGCTTCTTGCTCTCTTTCGCTCTCCAGACAGAGTGAAGGTATCTATCTCTTTGTGTCTTTTACTCTTCAACCGAAGGAAATAGAGAGGGGAAGAAGGAAGCAAGGAAAGACAGGGACAAGATGATGAGGTTTGAAAATGATTCACAGACTGATATGTGTTTTGAGCAGCTCGGTGGCTTGTCATAAAGCGTAAATGACGTCATAACGAGTAACGTGGTTCCTCCACGTGAACAGCACCAGGTTTGAAGAAGGAAGAAATGTGAGCGATGAAGACCAGACATCCAACCAAGGGTTCTCCCTTGTCCAGATGAAGAGAGAGGTGAAAGGAGAGAGGATGAGGCTGAGAAAAGGAATGGAGAGTCAGTAGGACAGGGGTGGGAGGAGGCAGGCAGAACTTGAGCCATTCCCACGACCGCTAAACAGCCAACCTGCCCCAGACTCCCATCTCACCCGCCCGCTCACCCGCCCTCTCCTCCTCTCCCTTCTCCCCCCCCCCCCAACCACCGTTTCTCTGTACTCATGAATAGGACATCTAATATGACCACGCTTAAGGCCATTACATTACAGAAGCACAGGCTTCCCTGTCACACGCCACTCACACAGCAGCCCGTGGGGATGTACCTAACCCAAACAGTCACTTCTGCTGTAGCACATCAAGGTCACTGGGTTCTGCTGGCCCAAGCATATTAGTCACACATTTTCGGGGGAATTACCTTGGATGGAGCTCCCACTGCAGCTGGTACAGTATGGTGTTCATGTTGCTTCAGTTTGACTTGGAGTCTTTTATTTTGACAAGGCCGAAGGAGCACCTGGTTGTTTCAAACAAAGAAGGATCAGTTGGATGCCACATTGTTCACGTCTGCATGAACTCACCGTACATGCAAGATGCAAAGCATCTTCCTTTAAATGACCAGGTAGGAGGTAGAGGGACAGGTTGGACGAGACACAGGCAGACAAGAGGAGAGACAGGTATGTGAGAGGAGAGACAGGCAGGTCTGAAAACAGACACTTAGGAAAGAGCGTTTAGTGCAGGAACATGCTGAGGGCTTGAGGATGGATGGAGGAAAGGTAGTTGGATGGATGGATGGGGAGCGAATGATGGATGGAACAGAGCAGTTTCTCACTGGATGAGTGTCTGTCCTTTAATCCTGGTGATTAGTCATGAGGTGTCCTGTTTCGAGGTGCAGGGCCTGTTTATCGTTCAAACTAAAAGCTTGGTAATATGATGCTGGGGGGAAAAGCATGTGTTTTATGTGACTTTGTTTACCTCGTACACAGGTGTTCACACACACACACACACACACACACACACACACACACACACACACACATGTACAGGCATCCACTCACACATGTACAGGCATACACACACACACCACACACATACACACACACAGGCAGTGATAGGAATCATGACCAGTAATTGAAACCTTGTTGTCAAATATTTCAAATTCTTTGGAATGGACGCAAACAAAAATTACGACACAAATGGACTAACGTTGGAATAACAATTTGATCCAATCAAATGTTCCAGACAGCAACATGCTTGACGACAATATTTGACCAATCGGAAAAGGAGACCAGAACAAACATTGTGTTCCTTCTCACAACATGGAAACTGCTAGCACATGTTTTATCACTCAAAGATGAGCTCAGAACCCAAAACTTGTGACTGATTTGATTTCTCTCTTTAATCTTGATTCATATTTAGCAAAGCGTCATGGCTCTCTTGTCCTGTGACAGAAACCCCTGCCAGGCAGTCCCCCTCAAACAGACTCCCTCCTGTCCTTTAACCTTGTTATTGAAGCCAGAGCTGTTTGCCATTATTGTGTTACTACACCCCTCTTGCTCCTTCTAATGTGCATCGTTTACTGTGCCTTCAAGCCGAAAATAAATGGCATGATACCTCATCATGTGATAGTGGTGTGTGGTTCTGGACCAGGGCCCAGTGTTGAACCTGGGAGCAGCATCGCGTGTGCAGCACAGGTCCACGGCTCCACCAGGAACAACAGCTGTTTGTTTAAGCAAGAACAGAGAGACAGGGCCAGGGGAGACTGAGAGGAGAGGTGGGGGTGGGAGATAGAGGAGACAGAGAGGTGAGAGAGAGAGAGAGAGCAGGCAGGGAGAGAGAGAGAGCAGGCAGGGAGAGAGAGCACAGGCAGGGAGAGAGTTTTGAGCAAGTGAGAGAAAAGTGGGGGGGGGTATGGGAGGTGATGTTAAGATGTGGGTGAGCAAGAGAGATTGAGTGAGAAGGGGAGGGGAGGGAGGAAGATATAAAGAGAAAAAAGAAGGATGCCAGAGGGAGAGAGAGAGAGAGAGAGAGAGCGAAAGAGCGAAAGAGGGAGAGATAGATAGAGAGAGAATGTTCTCTCTGATCCTAGGGATGGCTGCCAGCTTTTGGGTCTGGTGCTCTCTGCACCTGTTAGCACTAACACTGGAGAGCTTGAGAGTGAGAAGAGTGCGTGCGCACAGCACTTGTAAGCGTGTAAGAACGTGTGTGTCCATGTTTGTGTGTGTGTGTGTAAGAAAGATGACATTAGCGTGTCTGGTGCATATGGAGCTCTTTAAGGCTCAGGCAGAGGAGAGTGAAGAGAGATAGATTCAATGAGGCTCACACTTGGGACAGCAGGAGAGATCAACAATTGTAGACAGTGCACTGTCTCTGTCACACCAGATTATTTTTTTCTCCCGAGTTATCCCGTGCCGCTAAGGTGATCGCCATGTCTCCATCTGCGTACACTCTGGCTTCTGCCTCGCCTCTCTCTGTCTTTCTTCAAAAATGGCCGCCTCAGGCCCCTGGCCGTCAGCGCCGCTGTCGACGGTTTGTGTCGGTGATTAATGACTGTCCTGTTCTGTACTCTCTGTTCCTCCCCCCATCTCACTCTCTCCCATGCTCTCTCTCCCTCTCATTCTGCTCTCTGTCCGTGCGAGCCTGGCTTCCCATACCATCGACTCTTGTTTCGAGGAGCGTGACCATCCCGCCGGTCCCCTGCTCTGTTCTCTCCCGTGCCTCTCCTCTGTGCCTGTTGGGCTGTGGGTGGCTCGTGGGATCTTCGCCTGCGCTCCCTCAGATGAGGACCTCGGACTGGAACGGCTTCTGCAGGAAAGCTGGAAGGAGCGGTGACTGGGTCTAGCTCATCAGCATGTAAGTTCAGGCCAGGGAACGGAGCTCCTACTGCCGGGCGAGCCCCAGCGGCCAAAGTCAACGCTCTAACATCTGCTCAAGGTGTGCCAGGTTAAATGCTGACATCCGTTCCTTTATTTCCTCTCTTCTCCTTCTCTCTAACATCTCTCTCTCTCTCTCTCTCCCGCTCTTCCTCTCTCTCTCTCATGATTCATCGTCTCTTCTGTTTCTCCTGCTAGCTCATCGCTTTGCTGCAAGTTAGCCCATTGTTGGTCTCACCCGTTGTTTGTCTGCTTACGTTTTTTTTTTTTTTCATAATGTTCCACTTCCTCTCCTCCTTCCTTCCTTCCATCATGGCCCCTGCCAAGTGTGTCTTCTGTGTTCCTCCTTGGTGTGCTTCTCCCTGGCTTGTCGCCCCCGTCTTCCTGCTGCTCAGTTAATCCCGACTCCAAAGTACTGCACTGGTGCATACCGTCCAGTATGCCATCCCCAGATATCAATCGTCTTTAAGTGCATTCCAAAACTGGTTTTTCAACAAAGTGTGCATAGCAGTGTTCTTCACTGACCGCTGTTTGAGTGACGCTCTTATGTCTCGATCACGGCTAAAAAAGGAATAATTTTTCTCTTTCTTTTTTCTGGCTTCTTTTTTTTCTTCTTCTTTTCTTTTCGTGGCGGTATGCTGCTGGTCTTGTCTCTCCTGACTATTCATTTCCTGTTCCTTCCTAAGGTGCCGCAGATGGCCTTGTTGGCAGGCGGCTGCGATGGTTGGAGGTAGAGATTGTCTTCCTTAGTGTGGTGGTGGAGCCTACTGTACCGGCTGATCGTTCTAGGGATAGCGAGATGGGGCAAATATGGTCATTCTGCGTGGGGTCAGAAGTTAGACAGGAACGGGTGATGGTGAGACGTGCCGGCTTAGTGATGTGTGCGTCGGGAATACATCGGACGTCTCCCCTGAGCCAGCCAGTGCCAGATAAGAGGGTATCGGCGGCTGGGTGGGCTGGGTGTGGGCCACACAGACTAAAACCAGCGACAGAGCGCCACGAAATGGAGCATTGTTGTGTTCTGCATGCCCGCTCCTCTGCTCGCCCTGGCAATCATGTTTGTTGTTTTTTTTTTTCGTTTGAGAGAAGAGAAGAGAGAGAGCGAAAGAGCCGAAAGAGGAGAGATAGATAGAGAGAAGATGTTCTCTTGATCCTAGGATGGCTGCCAGGGAGCTTTTGGGTCTGGTGCTCTCTGCACCTGTTAGCACTAACACTGGAGAGCTTGAGAGTGAGAAGAGTGCGTGCGCACAGCACTTGTAAGCGTGTAAGAACGTGTGTGTCCATGTTTGTGTGTGTGTGTGTAAGAAAGATGGACATTAGCGTGTCTGGTGCATATGGAGCTCTTTAAGGCTCAGGCAGAGGAGAGTGAAGAGGAGAGATAGAGTTCATGCTCACTGGGACACAGGGAGAGATCACAGACAGTCACGTCTCTTCCACCTCTTTTTCCCTCCCTCCCCATGTCTCCATCCTCCACTCTGGCTCTGCTCTCGCCTCTCTGTCTTCTTCAAAATGGCCGCCCCTGGCCGTCAGCGCCGCTGTCGACGGTTTGTGTCGGTGATTAATGACTGTCCTGTTCTGTACTCTCTGTTCCTCCCCCATCTCCTCTCCTCCCTCCCTCCTCTCTCTCTCTCTGTCCTCCCTGTCGCTTCCCACTCTCCTTGTTCTCCATCCCCCCTCTCTCTGTTCTCTCCCCCTCTCTCTGTCCTCCCTGCCTCCTCAGAGGACCTGGATGACCTTAGGATGGAGGGGGTGACGGGCTTAGCTCCATCAGGCAGTAAGTTCAGCCAGGGACGGAGCTCCTACTGCCCGGAGCCCCAGGCCAAAGTCACGCTCAACATCTGCTCCAGGTGTGCCAGGTAAATGCTGACCCTTCCCTTTTATTCCTCTCTCTCTCTCTCTCCCTCTCTCTCTCTCTCTCCCTCTCTCTCTCTCTCTCTCTCTCTCTCTCTCTGTTCTCTCTTTGCTCAAGTTAGCCCATTTTGCTCCCCCTTCTCTAGTTTTTTTTCATAAATGTCCATCTTCCTTCCTTCCTTCCTTCCTTCCTTGCCCCTCCAGTGTGTCTTCCTGTGTCCCTGTTGCTCTCCCTGGCTTCCCCCCGTCTCTCTGCTCAGTATCCTCCATCTGCAGTGTGCATACCTCCAGTATGCCATCCCCAATATCACGTCTTAAGTGCATTCCAAAACTGTTTGTTTTCACAAAGTGTGATAGCAGTCTTCACGACCGCCGCCTATTCTCTCTCTTTTATCGCTTCTTTTTTTCTTCTTTCTTTCGTGGCGCTGCTTCTTTTCTCTCCCGACACATTTCCTGTTCCTCTGATCCGCGGCCCGATGTTGCGTTGAGATTTCCTGGTGTGGAGCGCGATGGGCAGGCATGGGCACGACGTCCCCCTCTGATGCCAGGGCCAGATAAGAGGGTATCGCTGGGCCACAGACGCCACAAGCATGTGTGTCTGCATGCCCGCTCCTCTCTGCCCTGGCATCTGTTTGTTTGTTTTTTGTGGTCTCTCATTCATTCAGTCTATCAGTATTGTGATATGCACATACTGTACCGATGGATGCGTGACTTTGCAGGATACTGGATGGTATCTGTTAGGGATTTAGTTTATCTCTCTAAATGTTTAAATCCAATGGTTTATATCTGAGACTTATCACTGGTTCGTGGAGGGCAGCGGTATTGCTGTAGCTAGATTTGAGTGCTGCGAAGTATCTCTCTCACAGAAAGATCGAGACATCTCCAGCTTCTCCTGGTCACGCTGAAGTCCTGCTCCATCCTGTTTGATCTGACCATGTCCTTCCTCTGTTTTAATGGTTATCAAGCAGGCAGCCTTTCAAACAGCTGTGTGGTGAGGAGGCAAGTCATTGCTACGGACAACCTTTGGACTGGATGGTTTTATGCTGAGAGCATGGCCTTAATAAAGGGGTGTTATTCAAACACACACGCACACAAGCAGATAAAGGCATTCACACACACGCCACATAAACCCACGAACACGCCCCGACCCCCCCCCCCCACCCCCACAACACACACAACAGCACACACACTCACAAGCAAGTGATCCAGCGCCCAGCCTTGCATTCCCCACATGCAGGCCTTCAGGGCGGCCAGGTTTAGAGGGTGTCCTGTGGGGAGAGCAGATCTCGGGGGGAGGGGTGGAAGGGGAGGGGACAGATTTGATGGGCTTTCTGGGAATCCCATTGAGGTGGTGTGTTAAAATACACACTGTAAAGCCTTTGTTGAAGCAGACCCTGTCTGTCCATGCTGTTTGACCTCTGCCCTCTGGCTTTACAGTCCTACCTTCACAGGCATGTCTGCAGGACACACAATGTCCTCTGTGGTGTGTGTGTGTGTCTGTGTGTGTCGGGGGCTGTGAGACCTGGGGTGACTGGGTCTTTGTGTGACAGAGAGCTTCTATCCTAGAATTAGAGGTTTGACCGAAATTCCTCACATACCCTTCCCCACTCTGACAAACACACAGGGTTTCCTAACATGTACGAACTGTCACCGGATCAGTACCGAACTAAACCATGGGCTGTACCGCTGTGAATTTGCTCTGCTAAAAAGATGTTCGGATGTGTGGTTGCTGGACGGGAGAACGAGGATGAAACCATTGAGGATCTAGCTATAGAAATGCCACCAGCCCGTCGCATTTTGTCCCCCTCTTGCCGTCATAGAGTGGAGGACATACTAATTCACACCTGCAGCATAGAGGTGACAGACCTCAGTTCCCCCTGCAAGGGTGTTTATTTATTTACAGCCTCACCTCGCTGTGACTCAGCCCTGTGGGCCCTGTGCTAGTAGAGTTAGCGTGTGTGCCGTATGTTGCTACCTCACAGTGACTGGAGGTGCATTCAAGAAACATCTGCACTCTCCTAGGACAGCGAGGGAAACGAAAGCAGTCGGTTAGCGAGGATGGGTTTGTCATGTTTGATGCTGTACTGCAGTGACACTTCCTCACAGCGTATAGTTCCCTTCTGAGATGGTCCCAAAGCTGCTGGACTTTTGGCGTTTGTCCTCAGGAGACGAGTCGGTCTTGCGCTCTTCATGTGGCGAGGAGGAAGCCTTCAGATGTTGCTGCGGAGGCGTCGTGTCGAGAGAGGCCAGACCGTGTCATCCCGCCAACCAAGGAACTTGGGGGTCCCTGTCTATTTCCACATGCTTTAATACATGTGTGCGTGCGTGCATATTTTGTTTGCACATGTGTGTTCAGGCCAAGTAAAGGCGTGTTTCCCCCTGGCGGTCGCTGCCAGCCTGTGTGAAGTGTGAAGTGTTGTGTAGCCTCCGTCCTGTGGGTATGTCCTTGTCTCCCCCCCTACAGCTGTGTTTAGCCTCACCCTTCACCTCACGTCTTTATAGACCCCGGCTGGTTCCTTTAGCTTGTCCGGGCCAATCCCGGCACTCCCGCCCCGGTCCTTCTGTTGCCAAGCCCAAGGGTCGTCAGCCAGCCCTGCAGCGAGCAGTCTCTCGGTCCACAGACCCGGCTATTAATTAAATTGTTTTCATACATGGAATGCAGTGGTGGGGGTGGGGGGGGGGTGGTGGGAAGGGACTCGAGCTGATTGGAATGCAGGGCTTTTTAGGTCAGCTCTGGGCTTGTTCAGTTGGGGTCTCGCTGACGATGTTAAAAAGCCACCTGGTTTAGATGTGTCATGAAGGTATGTGATGCTAAAGGAACACCCCTCCCCCTCAGTGACACAACGCCAATGGCTTCCCTTTTGTCTCTGGTTGACTGATGACATGGGGAAAAAAAGCACACAGTTGAATTCACAACTGGAGTAGTGTAGACTTCAATAGGATACATAGAAGGATTTACAATCTCTAAATACATACTATTGAAAAAGAAATTCTGCTGATGCGCAAGCTATGTGCGGTATGCAAGTCCGTTTGTAGGCAAGGAAAGCACTGAGAAAATGCCATGTGACCTCACCATCCCGTGGACCGACCGCAAAATGGACGACAGATTGCTAGTTCGCATTCCAGTTAAGAAAGCATTTCGATAACAGTTTGTCTTTCGCCCGCAGTGTACTTTCCCATCCCTGAGCGCCATAAGTCCTTTAACAGTGCAGAAGGAGACTGTCAAATCTCTCCTGACAAGCTCCCATTTCTCCCCAAGGCACATAGCTCTGGCAGGACCATGAGGGTTTGGAACCGAGAGCCTTGCACAATAGTTCAACTTGTGGACCATGACCATTGGAGTCTGCAGAGTAGGGTTTTCCTATAGAGGTTGGCAAGATTATCAGTGTCCTAGTCTAGTCCCTGAAACTAAGGTCAGTGGCGCTTCATCAGGGTGTTTGCAAAGATTCTATTGATGTTCTGGATTTTGTATCACTTCCCAGAATCCGGCAATGAGGGCTTTTCAGCCAATCAGATTCTATCCGACCGTGGTTCCTGATGCTGTGATAGGTTGCTCATCTCTAAGCTGTCCCCTATGTTACCATCAGCATACCTTTCCTGGGTCACATCACTTCTGCCTTTCGTTGTGCAACAGAGATTCAAGTCTTCCTCCTCTCTCTTCCACCTAGTACACTGCGACCACATACGTTGCCAGTCAAACGTTTGGACCCTCCAATTCAAATTTATATGACATCGTGTCCCAAACTTTTCACTGATATTGTATTCAGTACTGGTTCTAGCTTTAAGCCGTGGAAAAATACAGAACTTACATTCTAGTTGAGGGTGAAACCAGTGAGTAAGCAGCAGTTTGGGTTCCATCACTGCCTGTGTCTGTGGAGGTGTGATGTGTGATGTTGTGATGTCTCTGTCACAGGCTGCAGGGGGACAGTCTGACAGACGGACAGCCTGAAGAAGCAATCAAACCACTGGCGGCCGTGCCGGACGTCTCCTGTAAGTACAGCTGAATCTGCTCTGTTTCTCCTGGCTAAGCAGTCTCCAGTCTGCAGCAGCATATTTCACCCAAGAAGTAATATTAACTCAAACTTTCAGGGTTGAGGGTGTGATACTGCTCTGTGTACTTAAGTGTGCCAATATCTGCCTGTCTGCGTGCGTGTGTGTGTGTGTGTGCGCGCGTGTGTGTGTGTGTGCGTGCACCATCTGCAGCAGGTCCATTGCCTGGGGTGGAGACGACAATGGGCCGAGAGCAGGAATGTGAGAGCGCGTCTCAGGTGTCTGGCCCTGTGAGTGTCCTCTCTCCATCCTTCCATCTCCAGGTTCCTCCCTCCCTCCATCCCTCTATCCGTCACCAAGCAACCCAGATCAGTTTACCCTCATCGGTTACCATGTCCCCGCTGCCCCTACATGTCCTTTGTTGTAGAGAGAGAAAAACCCCACCTCAATCATCCAGCCATTAGGACAGTCCTGAGACGAAACAATCCTTCTTTACAATGCATTCCCAATTCCACAATGACGGAGATAGTTGAACAAAGTGATACACCTAATTAGGGATCTCCTGGTATCATTTTGCAAACCTCTCCAGGGCATGTGTGGACTCTCCATGAATAGAATATTCCCCATTTCTATTTCTGATAAGGCCACATTCGAATTTCGATACACCTCGGCCGCATATTTTCAGTTTAGAGAAATCCACCCGGCATTGTTTCAGTGGGCGTGTAGCGTGCTAACTCCCCCTGTGCGACAGGGGCCACGGCCCTGGTGTTGTATTGCTGTAGGCTGTAGGGCCTTTTCTACAGGCAGACATCACAGGCAAGGCTGAGCTATGGAACCACAGACACTCACATGCTGCTAATAAAGGAAGACGGCGATACCTTTGTTTAATTATCCCAACCAAGTGTTGGAAAAGAGTTTTACGGCTCTTTTACGGACCCCCAAAAAAAGGGGGTTTGGAGCCCCCACCGCTCTCCGTGTGCGTACCAGATGGAAGGAGTACACTCCAGTCTCACTGGCAGCAGGGACCCTGATAAATCCAAGCCTCCATCCAGAAGTAGTTTGTGGGATTAAGCAACCCTCCCAAATCAGAAGGCTCCAGAGATGGCCCCTGTGCGGGTGGAAATGAGGCTGTTCCTTAGTCGAACCCTGGCAACCCTGTCACCGGTTTGGATTGCACCAGGCCGGGAACCCATCAAGGGTGTCCAGAGAGACGTGTTGCTCCTCTGTGAAATACAGAAGCTCTTAGCCAGCTCTCTGCATCCCAACGGACGACAGCAGACTCACTCACACACACTAACCAAGAGACCCTCTTGAGACAGACCACATTTACTACTGTAAACAGTGTCCAGGTCTCAGCACCACACACACACACACACACGCACACATACGCATAACGACACGCACACAACTATTCATACACACACACACATATGCACAACGACACGCATACAACTATTCACACACACCTACACACACACACACACACACACACACACACACACACACACACACACACCTTCACACAGTCTCCATACAGTTGTTTGAAGACTGGCAGTTTAAAGGGCTCAATATTATAATGTTTCCCATCTGGAGAAGCCAGTGTGAAAGGCTTCTGTCACCTATTGCAGCATTAGAAAGTTCATCGCGGTTGCTCTGTTTCTTTAATGGCTTGTTTTGGGGGATTTTGGAAAGGCTAATGTAATTTGTCTTTCCTGAAAGCTTGTTAGCTGAACGGCTTCTTCAGGGAGGCTGGGCACCGAGGTTCGGAAGGGTACCGAACGGAAAACAAAGTGTAACGCTTTTGTGAGATGAGTCACTTTTTGGGACAAACAATGGTTGACCTCACACAGAAACTGTGTCTGTGTCTGTGTACACTTTCACGCTTTGATGCAAAGGACCACAGTCATTCACCCTGGCAGCTACTGCTATCCAAGCACACAGCTGGACATCTGTGTTGTTTCTAATGGACGACGGCTAAAGCCAATGGTTGCACAGAAGTAAAGCAATGACTCCTTCAACTTCGCTGGCACAGTGCCCTGGTACGGTTTAAAGTATGGAAACTAGAATCAATGCTACAAAAAACCCGAAGCAGAAATGACGGAGAGGTTGTTTTGTCTTTGCTGTCCCCTTCATAGTAGATGCTTGTCCTGAGGTAAAGGATGTCTTGTATTGTATATCGCTTAAGCACAGCGCAGTAAAACTATAGGGATGCTGGAAAGTTACCGCCGTTAATGTTTGTCATTAGTTCAGTGACTGCTACGTTTGTGCCAGCCTCTTTAGGTGATAATTGGCTCATAAAGGCAGACATGTTCCGAAAGCAATAGCTGGAGTCATTTCCCCTGAATGCTTTTCTTGGTTTCCTTTATAAGCAGTTATGTGATTAAATGTTTTAATCAAACTCTCCCATATTGCCTTTGTTTGGGTGTGAGCAGTCATAAAATCAGGCAGGGGAAAAATATGTTTTTTAAATAGAAGAAATAAGATAATTAGAGTGATGCAATGTAACAGTGTACGATTTGGGGCCCTGTTGCCATGGTTTGATTTTATATTTCCACAGCAGCTTGTCTGGGTTTTAGCAGCTATATCGCAGGGGCCTCTCTCTCTCTCTTTCTCTCTCTCTCTCTCTCTCTCTCTCTCTCTCCGTCTCTCTCTCCTCTATTTATTTCTTTGTCTATCTCCCTCTTTTTCTTTCTCTCTCCATCTCAATCTCTCTCCCTCTCTCTCTCTCTCTCCATCTCTCTCTATCTCTCACCATCTCTCTCTCCATCTCATTCTCTCTCCCCTCTCTCTC
>BROE01000024.1:11057378-11078812 GCA_036571765.1 Plecoglossus altivelis | reverse complement strand
CCCCCTCTTTCTCTCTCTTGCTCTCTCTCTCCAGGCTGTGGCAAAGTCCCTTCCCCACTTGGTCTCTGGGGAGACTGTTCCCACACCACCACAGACAGACATGCATGATAATCAGCAGACCAGTTCTCAGTGTTGTACCATGTAGGTGACTCAAGGACTGCTTGAACCTTGCAAAGGTTTGTCTCCTCAGGGCCTCCAGACCTTCTGTATTAGTGGCTTGCTTTAAAGTGGCTTCTGTGTGTGCACTCCACTCCGAATCATTGCCTGAAAACAGAGAGAGAACTTGAAGAAAAGTTTCACCAAAATACCGAAGAAGCTCCTGGGAAAAGGCTTTGCCTTGTCTTCGTTGAATGGTCTCCAGCCAGCCTTGCACACTCACTGAGACTCTTCAGCTAACTAAACACCACGTTTCTGTTGAAAGGGTAGATGACACGGGACAAAAGGTGAAACCCTCTGCCGGTTGGCCCCACTTCAGCTCCCCTTCACAGCCTCCATAGTCCCTAGCCTCTCTCTCCCAGTGACCTCACCTCCTTGGGCCCAGTCAGGCCCGAGCTGCCCTCTCCGTCACCTCCACTGCGGCTGGTGGCGTGATGTTGATCGGGCCCTAACCAAAACATGCGTGTCTGTCTGTGTCCCCTTCTCCTCCAAACCAGAACAGAGAAGAAACAAAGTCAGGAATTTCAACTCGCACTGAAAACCCCCAAACATTTTCATTTGCAAAGCCTCGCGCAAACAAAAGCAAATAACGCACCTTCAGTGGACCCAAGAACCAAAGAGCTGGAAAGAAAAGAACCATACTGCTGCGGCTTTGACAACCACTCTAAATATAGCAACTCATTCAACTTTAAGAGAAAAAGTCTGTTTGTTAGCAATTGATGGCTCATAAATGCATGCAGAGTTGTAGCCGCTAGCACTCCATATTCTCCATGCCGACTTCTTTTGAACTTTCACGTACATTCCCTTCGACTTCTTTGTAACGAGCTACATCGAATCTGCATGGCCGCAGCCCTGCCGTCTTTGGACAGACTCCGGCTCCCTGGGATCTTATCAGTGCTGAAGAGCATATTGATCAGAGTCGTTTTCCATTTCAAAGTGTAGGACCGTAGGCATTGCTCCGTCATGCACTTTGCCACTAAAGTTTATTTGAACTTTTTTTAAAAACGTTGAACTTCTTATGTAGTCCCCCCCTTGCGAGTCGGCCTTCCCCCTGCAGTGCAACATGCAGATGGGACTGTTGCTGGTTCAACATTCAACACAGACAGTGTGTCATAGGATCTGCCTTTGTACTGCCTCAAGAGGGAGGCTTCAAGAAGAAGTTGTGGTAATTGTGTTATTGTCAATATCCTGTTGGCTGTGTGGGTGTGTGTGTGTGTTTGCAAGCGTTTGCCTGGGAGCGCTCTGCACAGGCCGTTAGGTGAACCATTCCGCCCTGAGCCAAGGAAACAGGAACTCATTAAGTCTGGGGTTGGAACTAACATCCTCCTGAGGAGAGGAGAGCGACAGGATGAGAGTGGGCGACCAGGAAAATATCACCTCAGCCAATTCATACGCTTTCAATTTTAATCTGCTCAATTGCCAGTTCCTTTACGGATTATTGATTCAGAATTAATCCATGGATAAATGGACTTCTTGTCCTTGGCTGTGCATTGTGTAAAATAATTATAGGAAAAGTTGTTAAAGTTGTCCCAAAAGTCACACAAAATGCCACTTTTACTGAGAAAATGATGTTATTGCAAATACCCCTTAAAAATTTTACACAACATCCTCTTACACCAAACAAGTAGAAAATGAACCAGATGTGTTGCTAGCTGGGTTTCATATGTACGAGCAATAACTCGGATATTTGTTTGCAGCAAGCTGTCTGAAAACTGAAAGGCACGCTAACATAAAATTATACTGGTCTTCATTCTCCTCTCTCTGTCCACGTCCCATCATCTCCTACACTTCCCCTTGTCTTGAAAAGCACCGGTGCTCATCTTGTTTTTAGACACAACTTGCCTGAGACCTCAGTTCCGCCAGGCGACTGTGGTACTGTTTCTTTCACAGCAGTCAACAAGAGATTTACAAGAGATTTACAAGAAGGATCAAAATAGCATTTTTTTTCAGAGCCCTCCAGAGACCCTTTCATTTGCCAAATTCCCGCCAGGCAACATTCACCAGAGAATACATGGATGCTCTTTGAAGACCTGCATCTTGTCGGGGTTATGCAAGGGTGGAGAAGCACTACTGCAGGTTCATCAGGTCAGAACAGGTTCCTACATAGCAACCTGGATCTGCTGGAGGTCCTCTGGGCTCCCTCCATCCCTGCTGCACCACACCGTGAGGCTGATGAGCGTATGGCCTGCAGCCCTGACCATGTTACCCACACAGGAGAGTGGGACACTTTGGTTTGCGGTCCCTGTTCCTGTTGACCACACACGCATAGCAGCACACATGTACACTGTAAAAGATGAAATCTGGGGTCCACATCTTGGGCTCATGCTCTCTTCAAACATGGATTCAATTTGGTGAGAAATGAGATCCATGTTTTGTTCATTGGACAGAAGCATCACTATGGTGTTTTTCCAGGGTTTTTATTTCCCTTCTTCTTACTTCTCCTTTTCCTCTTCCAGACCTGGTTTGGGGTTTGCAGTGATGGGAGTGGAAAGATCCAAGTGACATCAACATTCTCATAACTCATTACAAAATTATAACAGAGGTTTATTTCCAAGATGAAAACCCAGTCCTTTCTAAAAGTATTTTCTTCGGCGTAGCCGGAGGGATTGAAACTCATTCATCCATGTATCCCGAACAAAGGAAACACAAACTGTTTGACTCATTTGGTTTTAGGTCTAAACACATACATCATTATCTATAAAGACAAAGACTGGTTCAAACCGCTCTTAGAAGATGAACAAAAGCACATTTCCCCATGCACATAACCAATCTCCTTAAATGTCTTGTAGTTAGGACATTTTTGAAGGGAAGGGGTGTTGCATTTTGTTGTACGTGCTCTTCTGATAAGTCCAAGTAATGATCATTCCCACCCTCTAGACATGCTCAGTCATTACAAGTGTCATTAATGTACAGATCACTTACAGTTTACAATTTCACGTGAGACCAGTTGTTTTCATGAATGGATTGCGAGAAGGCTTTATTAAGGTCTAGTTAGCAGCGGTTATGAAGCAGTCTGTATAGTCAGACCAGGCCAACACGCCTAGTGTCCCTCCCTTGCACTCCGGGGCTAATCCAAGGACAGAGGCCTGTTTGACTGTTTGAATTACAGCCTTGTCCCCAGCCAGGGACATTCTTGAGCTCATGCTGAAGAGCTCCAGGTGTCTCTCTGAAATACAAACGAGTTAGGAAACCTGACTGGAATCTAAAGACGTTTCCCACGGTTGCCTGACCTCCCGAATGCATGTTTCTCTGCTTCATATGTTCCTCATTGAAGATCTATGCACCTATAGCTCAGACTGAATATACCTCAGACTGAATATACCTCAGACTGAATATCGATACCTCAGACTGAATATCGATACCTCAGACTGAATATATAAACCTCAAACTGATTTTTACCTCAGACTGAACATCGATACCTCAGACTGAATATTTAAACCTCAAACTGATTTTTACCTCAGACTGAACATCGATACCTCAGACTGAATATATAAACCTCAAACTGATTTTTACCTCAGACTGAGCATCAATACCTCAGACTGAATATCTATACCTCAAACTGATTTTTACCTCAGACTGAACATCGATACCTCAGACTGAATATTTAAACCTCAAACTGATTTTTACCTCAGGCTGAGCATCAGGAACGGTCAACATGCAGGGTTCAGCACAAGGTCCTCACAATAGGACAGACACACGTTCAAAATTGAATCTGTATTCTTAACTCTTAACTTGACTGTTGACTTTGCGATGCTATCTTGTTAGGTGAATTGTTTGCAGGCTTGTGAGCATCCTGTGCATCTTGTTCCCAGTGTTCTGCCCTTCTACCCAGTAGGGAGGCTGCTAGCTGCTACGCCACCAGAGAGACAGAGAGAGGAATGATAGAGAGACAGAGAGAAATGATAGAAAGACAGAGAGAGAAATGACAGAGAGACAGAGAGAGAAATGATAGAGAGACAGAGAGAGATAGACGAGCTAAAGAGACGGGAGAGAGAGAGACAGAGAGAGAGAGAGAGAGAGAGAGAGGGAGGGAGGGAGGGAGGTAGAGCGAGAGAGAGAGAGAAAGAGAGAGAGAGAGAGGACAGTGAGTTAAAGAAAAGAGAGAGAAAAGATTGCAATATTTCACCCACCCTGCCTGCTGGTTTAAAAGGACAGCAACAGGTAGGAGAACAGACTCCAGAGTCCTCCTGAATTGCGTCCTGCCATGTATCCTTAGCCAGACAGCTCAGTTGTTTTCCACCATTCCATTTCTATGCCGGCATGTTTTTTTTGTTGAAAACTCCAAACACGGGCCCCCAAAAAGAACAGGGTTTATCCCCCTGGACAGTCAATAAATGTAGCTGTGAGGTTGTCTGTCTATCATCAGATCTCCTCATCAGACACGCTCAATCCTGTGGAGGCATTCTGTCAGTTAATGCTAAGCATATCAAATGATGTCACAGCTGGCATTAACAGCTCTGTATTTTATGTAAGGTTAACTAAGATCAAGTTGCAGGGTTTGTGGCACGGAGACTGAATTTCTCACCTGTGCAACGCGCTCACACGCATGCATGTTCCACAGGATTACCAAGATCATCTGACCGCTTGTTTGTGATCAAAGGGGTAAAAAAGGGGGATTAGGTGTACTCCAATTACAAAACCTGGCAACCCTTGTTTTTCTAACTGATGCTTTTCCAAATGAGGTCTAATGCCAAAAATAGGTAGGGCGACCTTAGCTATTGAATAACCTGGCAACCATTAGTGCCACAGCCTGCCACACTCCTCATCCGCGGTCTTTTCCTGGGAATGCCGTCGTTTATATTTTGGTATTGAGCTATTATTTTGGTGCACATTAAGCACCCCAAATCCAGCCCAACATGTCTGATTTATCGTTCGTTAACTGCCATAGTGGGATTGCTGTTGTCAGGCACCTTGCCAGCGGACTCATATTCAGAACTCCTGTAGATTTATTGATTGTTATTCCGAAATGTGTAGGACCACTACTGATAGACCATGGGCTGATGCTCGCCCGAAGAGCTAGCTCCACACAGCCATGGCCACTTTCATCTACACTCGCTGTGGTTTCTCATGTTTTTCTAATGCCCATAAAAATAATAATTGCCTCTTGTTACAGCAGATATGGGCACAGACATTTTTCAGCCCCCTGATATTATATATAAACGTTTAATTGAAGGGTCTTTCTTCTAATGTGACTTTCTCTCTCTGTGTTTTTTTCCCGCTGGCGACTAGCGTCAGGCAGTCTGGGAGACGGATGTCAAAGCTGTGAGGGGCGGGAGCTTGTCTAGCCAGACAGGCCTCCTTCTGAGTGACTCCCTCTTCTCCAAAGAGCTGGAGAGCATGGGCAAACACCTCGCTGGTAGGCCACTAGCTGTGTGTGTGTATGTGTGTTTTCTGCGTGTGCGTGCGTCTGTGTGGGTCTATGTGAATGTGTGCGTGCACGTGTGTCTGTGTGTGCGTGTGTGTCTGTCTGTGCATGTGTCTGTGTGTGTGTCTGTGTGTGTGCATCTGTGTGTATGTGTTTGTCTGTGTGTGCACACACGTGTCTGTGTGTGCGTGTGCGTGTGTGTGTGCACGCACGTGTATGTCGTAGTAGTGGAACTGGGGTTGGGTTTATATAGTGACAAACACTGCGGGCTACCCAGATCAAACAGGCTGCTTTTACATCCAGACACGGATAGAGAGACTTGCACACACACACACACACACACACACACACACATACAATTTTCTAACTTTTAGACCTGATGTTGGAGAGAGAAAGAAACCGAGTGAGAAAAGCAAGTAGAAGACAGGGCCAAAAAATATACTTAGGTGCAGTGGAATTTGAACAGCTAATTTAAAAATCTGATCTCAAAAGTAAAGCTTTCACAACAAAAGTAAACAATTACCTTTTGACTTGAGCTTTTATGAAATCAATGGGTCCAACATTGCAAAGTCATGAAGGAATGTGACGTCTAACAGCATACTGCGTACTGAGACGTTTCGAGAGGAGTGGAGTCACTTTGCTCATGTTTAATCCCTGTGGTCTTTGATAGACGTGATGTCTCGATGACTCAGAAAATGGTCGCCGCAGGGTCGCGAAATTATTAATTTATTAGCCAGATCAAGGTTTTGAGAGTAGACCAAAGGCGATGTGGCAATGCACACTGTCAAATTCAAGACATGTGTCATCCAGTTGTTTGTTTACGCATGTCTTCTCTCTCTCCTCTTTCGCTCTCCTCTCTCTATCTCTCCTCTCTCTCTCCATTCTGTATCGCTCCTCTTTCTCTTTCGCTCTCCCTATCTCTCCTGTGTATTGCTCCTCTCTCTTCTTAGTATCTCTCCTCTCTCTCTCTCTCTTTCTCTCTGTCTCTCTCCCTTCTGGATTTTGCCAGTTATGCCACGTACATCTCTGCATTCCAAACTTATGTGAAGCACATTGGCCCCACTTAGCACAGCTATTAATGTCATCCAGCACTGGTCCCAGCTGCTATGAACTCAAACTCCTCTGCTCATCTGCTCATTCATTGGCAATGCATGGCTTGAGTGTGTGCCTGCCTGTCTGCCTGCCTGCCCGCCCGCCCGCCTGCCTGTCTGCCTGCCCGCCAGTGTGCTAGCTAGTGAACAAAACCACACGCTGGCACTCTGAGGGCACAAGCGGAGGACGGCGTGTTCGCCACACTTCTCGCCGTCCCCCCGGTCCTCAGATGGTATTGATTTGGAGTTGTTTTACGCCGAGTTACTGTATATTCAAACAGAGAGCTCCCACTAGGTGGTTGAATTAGGCCGCTGAACGAGCTAATTCGCCCCCCTTTCATGCCTTTATTAGCTGCTAATGTTTTCCATGTTTGGAGCCAAAGTTTCTCCTTTTATCTCATCTTCTTACCCTCAATTACGCGGTCGGACGAATTCTCCTAACTCCGTTTTACGATTAAAAAAAGAGGAGAATCTCCATTATTTCGTAATACAGGAAATGACCGATGAGCGACTTCTTGAAGATCCTGTTTGGTGTGTTTTAATGAAATAGTCATGCACAAGTGATTCTATTGTAGACGGACGGCTGTGCGTGTGTCTGTGTGTGTAGTGGGGGGAAATTGTAACACTCCACAGTCAAGACAATCTCCTCTCAGTTCTACATCATTTATCTCTGATCACAAGCCTACAATTTAAAGTTATTCAGAGAGCAGAGCTTCCTCCCGCTGAATGCAGATCTAGTCCAGGCTGGAGATAAGTCATTAAGCAAGGATGGATCTGATCTCGGAGTCAGTCGAGATGGCGTGTGTTCTAAATGGTCATGTGGCATTCTGTGGTCCTGTACTCTCACTAAGTGCTTCGCTTCTGATCAAAGAGTTTATAATAGATTAGATCTGGCTCTGTTTCTTTCTCTGTTGTGCTCTCTCTCTCTGTCTTTCTCCTCTCTCCCTCTCTCTCTCCTCTTTCCATCGCTCTCTGTCTTTCTCCTCTTTCCCTCTCTCTCTGTCTTTCCTCTCTCTCTCTCTCTCTCTCTCTCTCTGTCTTTCTCCTCTCTCCCTCTTTTGCTCTCTCTCTCTGTTCCTCCTGTCTTCCTCTCTCTCCCCCTCCTCTCTCCCTCTCTCTGTTTCTTCTCTCTACCCCTCTCTTTGTTCCTTCTGTCTCTCTCTCTCTGTTCCTCCTCTTCCTCTCTCTCGCTCTCCCTCTCTTTTGCTTTCTCTCTGTTCCTCCTCTCTCCCTCTCTCTGTACCTCCTCCCCCTCTCGCTTGCTCTCCCTCTCTCTCTGTTCCTCCTCTCCCTCCTTCTCTCTTTCTCTATTCCTCCTCTCCCTCTCTCTTGCTCTCGCTCTCTCTCTGTACCTCCTCTCCCTCCTTCTCTCTCTCTATTCCTCCTCTCCCTCTCTCTTGCTCTCTCTCTCTGTACCTCCTCTCCCTCTCTCTTGCTCTCCCTCTCTCTCTGTACCTCCTCTCCCTCTCTCTTGCTCTCTCTCTCTGTACCTCCTCTCCCTCTCTCTTGCTCTCTCTCTCTCTCTCTCTCTGTACCTCCTCTCCCTCTCTCTTGCTCTCTCTCTCTGTACCTCTCTCTCTCTCTTGTTTACTATCAATCTCCCCTTTCTCTTGCTCTTTGAATCTCTCTGATATTGTATATGTTATTGCATGTCATGTTATGATTCTGTAGATGTTATTGCATGTCATGGTCTGTAGAGGGACTAGAGGAGTAAAGTGTACCATACAGGGCTTCTCCCCTCTTCAGTGCGACCCTTATACCCGTGAATGAGGGAAGAGAATGTCATTGCACTTACAGTAAAATCATGACTGGATCATCTCCTCCACTGTTTACGGGAAGGAAAATGATTTGCCTACCAAAGAATGCAGTGTTTGTCTTTTCATCAGTGTGAAATAACAACTTTATGCTGAGAGATTATTAATCAGCATATCCTGTTTACGATCAAGTACAACACTATGGGTCCAGTCATGGTAGGGCTTGTGTGTGTGGAAAGGGCTGCAGACAGGGCTAACATCATCCTTGAAAAACATCAAGTAATGTAAATAGCTGACTAACTGTCCAACGCAATCAACACACACTATAATCTATACAGTTGTTCCTCTTTCTGTCAACTAACCTTTTCATCCAAACACGATCCACGCACAGGCATAAATGTTAAAACAAACTACTTTATACCAGTAGTCATTCCTCAAAATGATGCTAGATGTTCTGTGCCAATAACACCCCACGCGGAACACACCGCGCGGAACACGACACGCGGAACATCCTGCGCGGAACCTGAAACTAAGGGCCAGTCTGCATATACGTTGTATTTCATCTTCTGTTGCCATAGAGAACAAACAAGAGTACACCACGGCTTCCAACAGCCTATGTCTCCAGCATCACCGCGTCTACATCAGATTCAGAACATGTGGACGAGGCTCCGTATCTGCTTCTCGCCACAAGGGAATGGCCTGACCTTTTTACAATTAGGCTTGATTAACTACAGAAACGGCAATTTAATTATCCATGACACAGAATTAAATGCACGAGGTCCCGGAAGGACAGTACTCGAAACAATCTGGATCGGTTTTTCAAACTAACGAAACGATATCCCAAAGCTGCATTTCGGCGTAGTACAGTTTTGGTAGAGACGTGAAAAAGACGGATGTTAATCGGCGAGGAGCAAGCATGTGTTTCGCATTTTTAAGCATGGAAAAATGTTGCTTGTTTTGGATAGGGCACCGTTTGGTCATAAACTGGGAAGTCAAGGCTTTTGAAATACATGTCATGCCTCTACATGCTATTTATTTAATGTCACACGTACATGACTACCCAGGAATAGTTAGCGGTGAGTCATTCCTCCAAATAGCACTTTCGCGTGATAACTCCCAGCTTGATTTCGCCCAACCTTGATGCCTAAGAGAAGAAAAGCAAAGGAGGAGTGTTGCAAATGTTCACATCACAAGTTGGCAGTTGAAATATTTTCCCAAACAAAACTGTTTTTGTAACTACCAACGAAGCAGGCAAATACATTTTTTTTTGTTTCTGAGTTTCTGCGGGGCTCAATGTGAGCATGTGGCCGTATTAACGTCAAGTAGGATCCTCCACAATTTACTGAGTTTGTAAATATTGTCATCATTGACCAGTGAAAGGCTCTGAAGACAAACACGAGAACGAAAACAGTTTCTCTTCCCTTTTATGAAGACTGTGATGTGGGTATTCATCTGAACCATGAATGAGACCTGTCGTGAGCAGGTTTTAGTATGAAGCATAAACATAGCCAGGCCTAAGTACAAACACGGTGTATGCATTTGGCACAAATCAGTTCATTGGGAAAATGAAAGACTTCAACATGTCCATACAAGTCAGTACTCCTTTTAGCCTGTATTTGTTAGCCTACCTACAGCTCCTCAGTGTCTAGCCTGCCTACTGTACCTCCGTTCAGATCTTCCTTCCTGTTTGTTTCATCTCCAGAGGTGGAGAAGGACCTGGCTAAGCTGACCGAGGCTGGGAAACTGACCAGGAGTCCTAACACCCCTCACAGCAGCCTCCTCTTGACCCCCCTCTTCCACAGCCCTCTGCCCAACACCCTCCCTCTGCCTGGCCAGCTGGGCCAGCTCTCCAGGCCCCAGTCCCCTGGCCTCTCCTCCAAAACCAGCACCACAGGTGTCCCCCTGTTCAGCTCCAAGCCCACCTCTCTGGCCATGGGGCGGACTCTCTCCCCCAGCAACCCCAGCAGCCGGACCCAGACACCTCGGACCCCCAGCAGGCCGCTGACTCCCAACAGCCTGCTGACACGCTCTGCTGTGACCCCGGGTCACAAGGAGGTGACCTTCAGCAGGAGGTCACGGAGCCGCCCGGTGACACCCACCAGCCAGCCCACCCGTCCCCGCCCCCTGCTCACCCCTCCTGGGCTCAGCACCACTGACAGCCTGGGCAGGACCTCCAGCCTCAGGACCTACCTGTCAGAGGTAAGAACCTCTGCTCATTAAAGGGGCCTGACGTCGTCGTAGTACTGGCTTATTCTAGAGAGGCGGGACAACAGGCGGGACAACAATAAAACGTTAAGGCCATCGTTTTAGAATGTCATCGAGAAAGTTTCAAGAGTTTCGGGAGTTGAAGTCAGGTTTTGATATCCTAGCGTTAAATTGTAAAACTTTAAAAACGTTTGGTATTATACAGTGGAATGACCATAAAGCTTGGCTCAGAGAGTTGTGCATCAACCCCAAGTATATTGTCAGGCCTTTGTAAAGACTTACTGATGTTGCCAATTGAACATGAGAGCTTTTACACAGCTGATGCACACACACGGACTAACCGTCACGTGGGGTTTGGTGAGAAATGATGGCAGTCCACACAGTAGAATATCATCTCGGGCAGAAATGTGGCACGAAAGGAGAACTTTCAACAAGACTTTTTTTTTTGCTCCTCCTAGTTCCTTTTCATGGTCTACTTCACAGCCGCTCTGTTAAATATGAAACCCTTTCTTGAGGGCTTTATTGACGACGGCCAGGAGTTCCGCTGTTGCTCGGTGTTTTTTTTGACAGTTGCCTCAGTTGACGCCTAGTAAGATCATCAAAAACTTAGGAGCTCCGATTCACATTTGATTGAGGCCACCTGGTCTTGTACTGTTCGCGGAAAGAGAGGGACAGAGAGAGACTTAGAGAGAGAGAGACATAGAGAGAGAGAGAGAGAGAGACAGAGAGAGAGAGGGAGAGAGAAAGAAAGAGAGAGAGAGGAAAAAAGAGACATAGAGAGAAAGAAAGAATGAAAGAAAGACATAGCGAAAGAGAGAGAGAGAGAGAGATAGAGATATAGAGAGATAGAGAGATAGAGAGATAGAGAGAGAGAGCATGGGAAAGAGATACATAAAGACCAAGAGAGACTATGAGAGAACTCCTGGACCTGTTTAAATAATAGAATATCCAAGTGTTGTAACTCTTCCCTGAGCTGTTGCTAAGATGCATGATGGTGCCTTCTAGAATGGCCACTGGGAAACTGCCATCACCTTTAAGCACTGAAAAATAAGAACACATAAAAGCTTTTAGCAGAGAACTCGGGCAATTTATTTATTAAAGTTTGGCCCAGATGACAATACTCAGAGGTGTACTACATTTGAAAGAAAATCAAAACAGCTGTAGAACTAATGGGTCTGCTCTAGTTCTTTGGTTTCAAGTTCAGCAAGGTCTCTTTTGTCTTTTGGGTTCTGACAGGTTTCTTCTACCCATGGCCCAGTGCACCTTTACATGTAATATCATCAGTGTCTTCGGTACCAGGGTGAACCAACATACTCTGGTTGGACCGCCAAGACATTTTGAAATGGGTTTTTGATATTGTGTTTAAGCATTCCACAATCTGAAGTTGCGAAATGACGTATTGCAGCTGTAGACAAATCTGTTATTCGAATTTCCACATGTTTTTCTCTCTGTTGAGGTTCTGGCAAAATATAGATAATTAGTTGGATACACACATGGTTAAGCAAACAGAGAGATAATTAAGACAGATTAGATTAATTTAGATCTCACCATTTTTCTATTTGTTACACGCACATCATAACCTATAATCTCCACTACTCCCCCTCTCCTCAACTCACCTCTCCATCCCCTCCCCTCCCCTCCTCTCCTCTCCTCTAATCTTCTCTCCTCTGCTCTGCTCTGCTCTCCCCTCTCCCTCCCTCCCCTCCCTCATCCTCCTCCTCCCCTCCCCTCCCCTCCCTCCCCCTCCCCTCCCTCCCTCCCTTCCCTCCTTCCTCCCTCTCCCTTCTCTCTCCCTCCCCTTCCTCTCCCCCCCCTCCTTCTTCCTCTCCTCTCCTCTCCTCTCCTCCTCCTCCTCCCCTCCTCCCCTCCTCTCCCCTCCCCTCCCCTCCCCTCCCCTCCTCCCTCTCCCCTCCCTCTCCCCTCTCCCTCCCCCTCCTCTCCTCTCCTCTCCTCTCCTCCTCCCTCCCTCCCCTCCTCTCCTCTCCTCTCCCCTCCCCTCCCTCCCCTCCCCTCCCCTTCCCCCTCCTCTCCTCTTCCCCCTCTCCCTCTCCTCTCCTCTCCCCTACCCTCCCCTCTCTCTCTCCTCTCCCCTCTCCCTCCCTCCCCTCCCCTCCCCCCTCCTCTCTCCCCCTCCCCTCCCCTCCCCTCCCCTCTAGGATGAGTTCTACCAGCAGCTTCAGGCTATTAGACAACCCTGGCACATTCCCAGTGACACAGAAAGTGACATCATGGAACCCCCAGAACAAGACAAGTGTGAGTAGTATCTTCACTATATCTTAACTGTATCTTAACTGCCGCTCTCGCTCTCAATATCACAAGTCCCTTCCTGCTTCTGCTACTGGAAGACAGATCATTATCGAAAATTCTCTAATTGTATTGAACACGTACTTCATTAGACGTAATAAAATCACTGCTCTGTGCGAGTAATTGTGTTAAGAATGGTCATCGGTCAAGGTAAAGCAGAGCTTCTATCAGATGAAAAGGAAGGGTTGAGGCTATTATGCAAGATTTCCTCTCCTCTGAGGACATCTATTTTCGGCTAGAACAATTTGATTGATATTGACGTCTATTGTAACTCATAAACTGTCTCATTATAAAAGACTGGCTAGGATATCTTGATCTGACTATGGACATATCACGAGGCCAGCCCTCCTTTAGAGCTTAAACTTCATAAATCACTCAAATGCATTTAGTAATATAGGTTGATATGTTCACTGTTGCCAAAAGAGAATCTTAGAACTTTCCAACATGCTGAGGTCTAATGTCAAAATGATTCAGTTCTTGGTCTCTTAACTTTTATGGTGAGAATTGTGCATTGCTCATCCTCCGAGACCTTGGAGACGCTTGACTTGGACTCGTCTTGCTTTCTTCACTCTGCGCGAGTCCTGTAGCTTCAGTGGAGTCTAACGTCATAAATCAAGCAGTTTGTGTCCTAGGACATGCAGAGGACAATCTGTTGCTAATTTATGCATCAAGTGAGACGAAACTATGGATGTCGTTTTGGCATTTTGGCCTAGCTTTGCTCTCTCCCAGAACGAGTGGCAGAAATGTTTGCACATTAATTTAGCTCCATTTTTCTCAGGCAACAAAGGGCTCTGAATCAGCTGTCTGAAGAGGCGGGTGCACTTGGGAAATGCACAGACGGACTTTATGGAACTAATGAAACAAGAATTCCAGTCAAACAAAACATTAAGCACGCACAAATGCTGCAATCAAATGGAAACGTAAGCGCACATGACAAGTTTCCTCTTGAGAATTTCCCTTTTGCCAAATGACTATCTGGCAGAGCGAGGGGATGGATGTTGCTAATGGGCCCAGGAGGGGGGTGCTGCTTAGGGAGGTCAGGGCATGGCAATGATGTGTTTAGAAAAGACCAGAGCTGTACTCTGGAGGAGGAGGAGGAGGAGGAGGAAAAGGGGAGGAGGAGCGGAGGAGGAGGAGGGAAGAAGGAGAGGAAGAGGAAAAGGGGAGGAGGAGGAGGGGAAGAGGAGGGGGAAGGGAAGAGGATGAGGAGGGATGGAAAAAGGGAGAAATAAAGGAGGTGCAAGAAGAACCAAGCAGCTTTAAGATGTGACACAGTCCTCTTGAGAGAGGGATCATGTGTGTGTGTGTGTATGTGTGTGTGTGTGTGTGCGTACAGTACTTGTGTGTGTTTATGCATGCCTACTTGGATGGAGGGACTCAGTCTGCTACCATGCCAGTGTGTGTGTGTCTGTGCCGGCGCCAAGTCTATGGCGAAGGAGCTAAATAATGAAAAAAAGATCCATAGCTATTTCCTGTTATTCTAGAGACTTCCACTACGGGGTAACCGCATAAACCCCAAAGGAGATGAAAAGACCTCTCTCCCCTCTCCCCACAACCATCCGTCGTTTTAATCTTGGTGTAAGCAACCCTAATTAGCTTTCTTTATGAATTTTGTCAGCCTACACCTACTGAAGTCAATGAATCATTTCTTTTGTGTCGCCTGTCATTTCCCAATCTCATTGGCTTTGTGACGCATCGCTGGTTCGGTATCATGGTGGCGTGCAGGTATAGACTGGAGTTGACTGAACGGTTTGTCGTCTGTCTGAATTCACAGGTAGTGGAGTGAGGGACGCCAACAAGAGGTCTGTGTTTTCAGGTGAGCAGACAAACCCTTTTCAGACTGCGTGCTGTCATACTGTCAAGGTTTTAAAATACAGTATGTGTGCACAATCATACTGTATTACTGTATATTCATACCATCCAGTGGTTTGAATGTTAAAAGTATCAGTCTGAAAGCATGTTTTTCATTAGCTCATGAACAACTTTAAAGTCAAACGCTCCATTAAGAAGGGCTTTATTTGACCGACAGACAGACTGTCTGTCTGTCCATGACCTCACGCCTCGAACCATCGCATGTTACCCTGGCAACCACCAACGGGTGACACCATCTTCATTTATAGACCAATCAATTCCCTGACTGGGCTAGCGAGGAGACAAAAGTGTCTGTGAAATGTGATTGGAGGAGGGTGTCTACGTTGTGGGGAAAGCGGTACTTTTAATGCTCCAGTTCAACTGAGTCACTTGGGAACAGAGATCACATACATCAGACAGTGTTAAGCCTGGCATTATTAAGGAGGAACAGGGATGGAGAGAAAACAAGAGAGGGAGGAAGAGGGAGAATTAGAGAGGGGGGATGAAGAGAGACAGAGAGAGGGAGGGAGGGAGAGATCATTTGAAAGGAGGGAAGAAGAGGAAGAGGGAGAGAGAGCGAGAGAGCGAGAGAGAGTGAGAGAGCGAGAGAGAGAGAGAGAGAGAGAGAGAGAGAGAGAGAGAGAGAGAGGGGTGTCTGGTTGATGCTTTGTCTGCGGTTGGTCCTCTTGTGGCTCTGCTGGAGCAGTCTTACCCACTTCTCCCAGTATGTCCTCCCATCCAGTCTGGAGAGAGATCCCAGAGCTTCTTGGCTATCAGAGAGGCCAAAGCACTGCCATGGCAACCCACCCAAAACTGCAAGCCGGGGTCCCCCTAATCACTCATCTCCCAGAATTCACTGCATGTTAAACGGTCTCTGAGACGCATGGATCGCACCAAGGCCTAATTTTCATCGTCTTTGACATGTTCAAATATTGTGGCTGTTTTATTGTAATTGCCAGGGTTATTATTCTTATTAGCGGTTTAATGCGTCTGAATATGGTTTCCAAGGCGACTGATGTTTTGTCTTTGCGTTTTTGTTTTTCACAGGCCTATAGTGACGAAGACCAGGGACATTGATCCATTTAAACAATAATTATGCAAACCACTGGGCATTTTGAATATGTGTACAGACTATTTTTATATTTCACGCAAGTAAGAGAAAATATTGTATACTTTTTCCACTGAGATTTGAGATGTGTGGTCCTTAGAAACTGTTAAAGATTGTGAAATATTACTTTAGAGAATGTACTAGAAGTTCCAATGAATTTTATCTGCTTTTTAAGCATGCCTATCTAAATTCCTTTGGGAACTGAGAAAAAATGCATTTTGTTGTTGCCAAACTTTTTATTAAGAGTGAAGCATAATGACTTTGTAGCAAATGTATACCTAGAAACAATTTATTGATAAGCACTTACTTGAAGTTGTGTTGTGTGTGTGTATAGGGAACATACAGTAACACAAGCTGAATGCTGAAGTTCCACTAGATTTGAATGCAATTTATATTTATTTATCTTATTATTACATTTGATTATGTGAATCGCTCAACTTGATTTTGCATTACACATTATGTGACATTATCTGGAATAATCCTGGTGTGGAAATCCTGTTCATGTCATGAACGTGTCACTTTTATACACAAGATATGACTTGTATTACTGTTGAAATTCTAAAACGACGAGCCTGTGAATTTAAAACACAAAAGAATGTGTATTTTTATGGACAAAATAAGTTACAAGAAACATTCAAAACGTTGACATGTTTTTTTTTTTTAAAGACGATTGAAGGAGTTAGAACATCATCGGTTTTGATCATCTGTCGAAGTCATGTGACCTGTGCATGTCTGGAGCTTCAAACACTCGTTGTGCTGATGAGCTATAAAAAAGATCAGGTCTGACCACAGGTATATTTCTAAGTATTCAGAGTGTTTTCCTGGGCATGCGTTCTTCAAACTGCGGCTGCCTGAGCTTTGTTGAAGAGACGTCAATAGAAGATTCAATTTTCCATGTGCAGTCACACACGCACACACGTCTACACAGTGTGCACAAATACCAGCTTACACACCCTAACCCAACACCCGCCCAAATCAAGCCGTGCCATCTCATGCCAAAATCCAAGCCAGCACTTTGTTCTTTTTCCCCCCCGCTCCAAACTGGATGTGATCAACTGAAAGCTTAGAGGGCCCAGTCTGGCCTCGACATGGATGATTCCGGTAAAATGATGAGGATTTGTCTAAGCAGCCGCTTCTTCAAATGTTACCAAACACGGTAGGTACCCTGCCATTCAAGTTGTTTTTCTCCAACAGGGATTTGGGTTGGGAAGATGCCCACAGTTTCATCAGCTTCTGTTCCTAATTTACAGATCAACATGAGAACTTTTTTTTGTCGCCGTCAATATTTTTCTTCGTCCCTTTCTCTCATGGTTCTATTACATTTGTCAAGTCCGCAAACTATTAAAGAACAGCGTGCACTTCGGACAAAATGATTGTGTTAAATAACAGGTTAAGTCACTGCCACACAAATCTAATAAAGTAAGACTCTCTCAATCCCTCCTTCTGTCCATATGAGAAAAACTCATGATGTATCCTAATTCATAATGATGATACACTGTATGGAGCGTATGTTGAGACTTTCAAAAAATACCATTTGTAACAGTTAATGGCAAGACGAACAGTTTCCATTCCCCTAGTGATCACTTTTTCAGCCGCTTGCTCGCAATTTTATTTACAATCAGACAGATTTCGTTTTATGTGCCCTATTTGATCTTACGGAGTTCTGAACCAACAAAATTGCACAGTGTGTTTACCATTCGATCTAAGCTGGACCCATTCAGAGTCAAGGCCACCCAGGCACACAAGCCAGTCACCACCTCCCCGACAGGAAGTCCGGACCACCATCAGCGGTCAGCTGACAGGCTCGTCTCTTTATTTATGACTGACCTGTGTTGGTCTGAGTCTGACATATGGGCCAAATAAATCTATGGCTGAGGACAAGTATGCTTTGAAGGCATACAGTATTAAGAAGTATCAGTCTAACCCAGTAATGTTCCCCACGAGATGTGTGTGTGAGAGAGTGTGTGTTTGACAAAAATATATAGACAGAATGAGAAGAGAGAAAAAGAGATAGAGCTAGAGAGGGGGATAGAGAGAGAGAGAGAGAGACAGTTGATATACCAAGCCTTGGAATAAATTAATCTCCAACGCTCCACTATTCGGTCCAGTAACCCATAACTCTTGAAATCTTATTGAATCTGACATTTCTGAAGCATTCCCTCCAAAATACTTGGGGGGAAAACGCCCTAATGTTTCAGAAGAGGAAATCATTTTGTAAATTAGACAAATAACCTCCGTTCTGCCGAGTGAGTCTATCCCTGTGGAGCCAAAGAAGCTGCTTTCAGACTCCTTAAAGGATCCTTACAGTCCTTCCTAATGCATCGTTTACCTACTCAAACAGCACATGTCAAAATCCAGCTGATGTTGCCTTAGATCTTGTTAATAGGGTGAAAGTCCATATCCAACACATTGGCATACTGACCTCCCCACAGAGTTTGATGTGTTTGAGTGGTTCCCTACATGGTTTTACATGGTTCTACATGGTTCCCTACATGGTTCTACATGGTTCCCTACATGTTTCCCTACATTTTTTCCTACATAGTTCTGTATATTTCTCTACATGGTTCTGCATGTTTCCCTACATGGTTCCCTACATGTTTCCCTACATTGTTTCCTACATAGTTCTGTATATTTCTCTACATGGTTCTGCATGTTTCCCTACATGGTTCCCTACATGGTTCTACATGGTGCCCTACATGGTTCCCTACATGGTTCTACATAGTTCCCTACATGGTTCCCTACATGGTTCCCTACATGGTTCCCGCTGGTTTGATTGGAAACATAAAGAAGCTTGTCTCCCCCTCCCTTTCTGAAAGGCTGTCTCACTCTTTCTGTCTTTCTATTTCTGTCTTTCTATTTCTGTCTTTCTCTGTCTGTTCTCTAATGAAACTCTTCCACTGTGTGGTTTTACTTAAGCGCTAATTTTTTCAGAAGTCTGTTTCTGATGCAAAACAACACGTAGAGGAGCTTGCTTAGGCCCTGCATAAACCTTATTAAACATCAGACTGCAGCCAAGATCATCCTTGCTGGGCTATTATACACAATGACAGTTTCGTTTCCCTTGCGTTGGGAGAAAGCTACAAAGACAGCAGGAACAGGCCTCCGTGTAAACCTCAAAACGCTAAACAATGATGACACAGGTTGGATTTTCCGCCGTGTCAGACAGGAAGTAGCCCAGGTAGCTCCGCCCCTCCCAGGCGGAATGAATGTGAATACTCCCACTGTCTGAGTCCTCTTCAAACAGTCTTTGCATGAATGAATCTGTTATTTGAACATCCTTTCTTCAGCAATCCCACAGCTATCCATCATTGTTGTTTGGATGTTAGAGTTGTTAGGATTGGCTTTACTTATAAAGTGCTGAAGGACACTCTGTCTCCATGAAACAAGTGTATGTGTGCTATGTTTGGCACAGACAGTTTCAACAGCTTTCCTGTCACTGCAGTAGACATTTATTAGCCTCTCAACCACACTGTACGAAAACCAACGACATTTTGCTTTAATAATTACAAGAAAAAGAAAGTGTCTTTTTTCAATCCAATGATGAAATGACAGAAAGATTCAGTAGCGGATTAATTCTCTTTGATAAATATTGTCTTAAACCAAATATCTAAACGGCTTTGTGGCACATGAATAGCATTTGTCAGGAATCCTTCCAACAAGTTGTAGAACAAACCCAGGAAAGGATTATACTGTAGCTGGATAAGCAGATATTTGGTTGACATTGTGGTCTCATTCAGGGTCTTTCCTTTCAGCTGTCTGGAGGGGAAGGTTGACGGGAAGGTTGCAGGGTGGGGTCCACATGTTCTCCTGGCCAGGGAAAGTGTGATGAGTGTGACTCAAGAAGCTGTGGAGAGGCTGCAAAGATGATCTTCCTGTCTGTCTGTCTGTCTGTCTATCTGTCTGTCTGTCACACACACACACACACACACACACTATGAGCACTTGAAAAGTCTTGGAGCAACTTGAGCCCTGACCGCAGCCTGGAGCCAAGCTGTGTGTTTGGGTGTGTGTGTGTGTGTTTGGGTGTGTGTGTGTGTGTGTGCGCAGCATCGTGCTGGCAGGAGGTGTGGTGGGTGAGGCCCAGTACTCGGCCAGATGACTCATCTCAAAGCAGAGACGATCACCACGCCAAAGTTAGTCTTTATTTCTTTCAAATGCAACAATCCAAGCCGGGTTCTGTGGCACACTGTCTCATGGAAATCTTTCGTGTCTGCGTTTGGGCATGTGTGTGTACCTTTGTGTTTGTGTGTGTGTGTGTGTACCTTTCGGTGTGCGCGTGTGTTAGCTATCTGGAGAGGTTTGAAACACAATATTGTGGCAAGTAGACAAAGACATGGTTAATGTGCTGATATTTATACCTTTTGTAAAACTGTTGAGGGTCTGATGATGGATCCGATTCCTTCCCTCCCACACAAGCAGTTCAACTCCCCTCTGGCAAGCGTGAGCGATACCTCATCAGCTCCAAAGCCACACTTTATTTCAACCCAGGAGTTGATTTCACTGTCCTGTTTGCCAGCCTCAAAGTTCCCACAATGCTGACAGATCCTGACTTCTTTTTATGTTCATTTACATATAAAGTTGCCTGGAATTTATTGCGTCTGCATATGGCTTTTTCTTCAAGCGATGATTTATTTCTTCAGCTCGTAGCATTTTGTTCTACGGTGGTGCCAGCGTTTATTTTTGTGTGCCTTCACCGTGTTTTTCAAAGCTTGTGGACAAGAGCTGTTTGATGACTGTCTGTGCCTTTAGTGTCAAGCCAGAAACTTGTCTTTGCTTCACCTCAAATTTACTGGGCTGTTTACTAATCGAAATCTATCCTGATTTTCGTCTGATCCAAGTTATCGTCATTGCGTGAGTCGAATGCGTGCTAGGGGTTTGATCTAACTCATCCCATGTTACCCGTTAAATTCCTAGATCAGGGAAAACAAGAACTTGGAGCTCAAAGAAGGCTCACCAAAGTCAAGTATTTTTTCATTATCTTCTCCCAATCCAGATGTTTCATAAAGCAAATGTGTTTACTCCTCTCCTTGATTCACAATGATTGGGCAGCGGAGATCAGAGAAGTCCTTGTAAATAGTCCTGACGGGTGCTAATTGGAATCAAACAGCAGTACAAGCATTGTCATCACTATTCATCTGCTAAGCCATGGGAATCTTTCAAGGCTCAGTTTTAATGGATGGGGGGATTGCAGATGTCAGCCCTGCACTGGTAGCCAATGGGTCAGTTATAAGTGAAAACGGGTGTGATTATCCAATATATAAATGTGTACTTTAGGATAGAGAGGACGGATGAATGTTGATTAATCGATTGATTTTTTCTGTTTGCCAGATTAAGCAGGTTTTGTGCATGAGTTCCACTAGCCCTTTGAAGATGTCAGAAAACAGTTCTCATGTTGTTCCTGTTTTACTATCGTTTCACACACACCCCCACCCCCCTGTTCCAAGTGACAGCGTACAGATGCAGGGTGGAGCTGGACAGATGGAGCAGTTGGCCCTCTGAGAAGGAGGAGCTCCTGGAACACTCCGGTTTACTAGCCTCCAATGTCCCTCATGATCATGGAAACCAGAACACAATAAAGGTGTAGCCTCCATCCACGAAAG
>BROE01000024.1:11025124-11056620 GCA_036571765.1 Plecoglossus altivelis | reverse complement strand
GAGGGAGGGAGGGAGGCAGGGAGGGAGGGAGGGAGAAATACATAAAAGGGATACATGGACATGAAGTGAACAGGTCAAACAACACCAAAACAACCTGAGCTTCTCCACACCTGCAAGCTTCTAGTCTCTAGCCTCTATCGGTCTGTGGCCCCCAGGCTCCAGAGCCAAGCATCTGGGCCCTGCTGGTGCTGCTGGAACACCACCATGTCCTGTGTAGCAAAGCATGAATCCTTGTCGTCAGCCCTGGCTTCATGGTCAGTTGATGAAGGCTATGGGCCGCCGAGTTCCGTGGCCGAGAACGTGGACCGGGAAAGGACAGATTGATTGTGGCGGTCTGAGTAAGATTAGAAGTGTTAGTAACTTCTCGTCTTACCAATCACTAAAATCATGCCGTGTTTCCTCATCAGCATGTTAGGCTGCCAAAAATCTGATCTCAATTTCCCAGCATAGCAACGGGAAGCAGAATAATCCGGGCCTCAAGATCCATTAGCTTCAGTTTGCTCTCACACGGTGCGCGCAGAAGGCATCGGAAGAATTAAAACGTGACGTTGGTTGATGTCAGTTCGGCCGTCATGTTTCACAAGACGCGTTGCAGTAAGAATATCTATGCAACTTGATCCAGCGACATATTTAGTCTGCACCCTTTCAAAAATTGCTTGAGGAGCTTGCAGACATTTTGGAAATGAGTCATGAGTGTTTTTACTTTGGCTGTTCAAATACTTTTCCGGTTTCTCTGCCTCTGCTATATTTCTTCGAGCGAGGAGGACGCAGTAGATGATTTTAACAGCTGTCCTAACTCAATTTCCTTACTGCATCCTGCCCCAAGCTCACCTAAAACATCCTCAGTGATTTACATCCATCCAAGCAAGGTTGTAAATGTAATATTTATTCACAAATTGACTGCTTCCAATACTTCAACAGGTCGTTCCATCCGCCAAAAGCAGGATGAAGCTCAGCAGGATGAAATTGTGGGTCAAAGTGTTTGTTAGGTAGGCCACAATCCCACTTTAGTTGTTGGCAAGTCGTTTGAACTGACTACCAGAAGGGATATCATATAGTATGGTCGAACCATAGCTGTTTCTTAGCCCCAACATATTATTCATAAAGACTGGAGCTTGTGGAACTATGGAAGTTTTACACATGCAAATATGAGGGGTTGTTTAGAAAACAATTCAGATTACAGTAGTATATAGTGTAGTGTATACAGTAGTGTATAGAATGGTCCTCATCTATGATGTAAACCTTTATTTAGAAACATTTAAAAAATATATTGTTTCAAACTTTGAATTCTTTTTTTCCACAAACAAAGTGAGAGGACAGGAGAGGCGAGAATCTGGGTTTGGAGGTGAGAACAGAGTGAAGCAGAGCAGATCAGAGTACAATAGAATACAGTAGAGTCTTCATCAAGTATTCATCAGTGATGAAAACCTTTTCCTGAAAGTTTTCAAAATTTCAAATATTTTCAATTACGTTTTCAAAACTTTCAAAATTTATACAATTATATTTCAACCTTAAAAAAATTGTCCATAAAAATATTGTTTTCGAAAATGCATATTCAACCTTTGAAAGCAAAAATCATCGAAAAAAAGAGTCAAATTTCCCCCCTCAACCTTTCACGCAGAGCGTGGTGCACTGTGGGAAGACAAGCGCCGCATTAAATAACGCTAACACCAACCCACGGTTAGCGTCGGTGGAACTGAACAACTTGTATTATTTCTTTGGTATCTATTTACCAGAAACAAAGTTAATCCATTCAGTAGGGACATCTTAAGTATCCAAGAAAAACCCATAAGAGGCAATTATCGAGTTATTCCGTACTGGCACCAAACACAAACCATAAACGACTTTATTACAGAGAGATTTGTTGAAGACGAAAGTAGATGACTTCTGTTCATTGGCTGTCCTCGTCCGCTGAATGGTTTCCATTATGGTTTCAACTCTTAGAGTCTTCCACCCTTATGCCTCATCTCTATGGGACAGAAGCTGTCCAGAACAAAATGAATCTGCTTTAGATTGCTCAATAATATTAATGTCACACTTTGGCTCGCAGTGAAGAGGAGCAATGAGGGATCGATATAAGCTCGTCTGGGTTTTCCGGGGAAGCTCGTCGATAGCAGAGCGTCTCAGCGTTTCTCCATGATGTCAGTGGCAGGGTTAGCTCACAGTTGGATATGAGTTTATGAACATAGTGCGCAGAAGTTTAAGAGCCTTTTAAGCCCAGTCAAAACATTGAAGACTTTGGGGCTGATATTATTTTCTCTAATACGTTTCCATAAAACGGAGAGGTGCTCGCGCGTTGCCAAGGGGGCTGCGAGGGGAGTGGAAGAGGGAGGAACGAGACATCTTTGTTGGGAAATGAAAATCATCCAGACCGTGTGCTCTCTGCCCCTGGAGTGATGAAAGAGAAGAAGGATGAAGACAGATGAGTGGCCTCGCGCTGAACTGTGCCAATCATCCACAAGAGGGCACAGATGACATGGCTGAGGGGGCTGTCACGTTGCGGATGACAAGTCGGCTTAGCTGCCTGGGGTATAGTCATCTCCCTCGGCAGCCTTTTAACTCCTGCAAGAGATGAACAGACCCCTGAATACGCTTGTCTGATTTGTGAATAAAGAGCCCAAGCCCATGAAAATGGAAAGAAAATAAAATCCTTCTTTTGCGAAAGGTGGACAGAACAGGTTATGAAATGACGTTGCATCGTGAATGCGAACTGTCTACTGCAGGGGTGTCAAACTCCAGTCCTCGAGGGTCGCTGTCCTGAAGGTGTTCGATGTTTTCTGATTCTAACGAGTGGGTTGTTATCAAGCTCTGTGGAAGCCTGATAACGACCCATCATTAGAATAAGGTGTGCCGGAGCAGGGAAACATCGAAAACCTTCAGGACAGCGGCCCTCGAGGACCCGAGTTTGACACCCCTGGTTTACCGAAACCCTTTTTCACCTTCTGATTTCAGTGCTTTGTGCTCGCGCCCCATCGAGGGTCGGGGGTCAATCTGGTGTAGGACACCGACAAGCCAAGCTCCTGCCTCTTGTTTAGACGCACATTAGTCTGGATGAGAACATCCATCTTCCCCTCCCGCTATCTCTCCTCAGCTATCGCCTTCAACTTTGCGATGACTGCTTTTTTCAATAACGCGCCGCGAAGTGGAAAATTTGACCATGTGGCCGTTGTGATGAAATCTTAACGGGTGCTTCTTCGGTGCGCTGTCTAAACTTGGCACGAACGCTTTCAACAATGCGTCTGCGAAGGAATGCTTCTTTTGTTTCACCCACTGTATCATTATATTTTATTTGATCATTTCTCTTTTCCACATAATCACACGACGTCCAAACAACGGGGCATTCCAAAGCCCTGAGATATCAGTTTATATGACATTCTGTACAAAAATGATGCACAAAAACGTCATTGTCCAACTCCGTGGGGGTAGAAAAGTGTCTTTAGACAAAGGCTCAAAGGACAGGGAAGATTATTCGATTTTACTGAAAATTGACAATGACTTCCTTTAACGGTTCACTTTTTACACTCATACAGTCTCTAAGCCCGTTGCATTCCTCTGCAAAGTACTTTTAAGCTTGAAACTTTTAACACACAACAAAGAAAGGTAGGATGTAGGATTGAAAGAATTTACAGAAATAATCGGTAAGTGGTAATAATTGTTTAAAGAAGCTTTGATTGAGCGTTCAGAGGAAGTCATCTAATTCACATAGAGGCATGTCTGCTACCCTGCGTGGCATCTGAAAACCATGGACTTGGAGAGCAAACCCTTCACATGCAGCCTCACCGTTAAGCACGCAACGTTTTTTATTTTCAATTTGAAATAAGAAAGCAGTTTAATTGCAAGATGTGAACGGCCTCTCTTCCTGCGTAACCCTGCCTAATTACCCCCTAAGCCCAAGTGACAGAGTGTAAACAGGGAGGCAGCTGTGCAGACGTCAGTGTATCTGGAATGGACCAGTCAGTCCCAGAATGCAGTGCGACCTGAGACTGTTTTCTCCCTCGTCTGTGCTTGTCAAGGAGAGAAGACCACACAAAAGAAATATTTGCTCAATCTGTCCAAGCAAACTCGCCAATTGAGGTTTGAACTTTCCCATCGCTTCGCTCTGTGTTTGTGTGACATGTAATTGAAAGATAAACCGCGCTTTGAACTAAGAAGGAGGAAGCATTTGAAGAAAAATAAATACATTAGTCCGTTTAGTGTAATTAGGTTTGGCAAATTGTGCACCTGCTTCTGTCAATGTTGAGCAAGTCAGACATATGCATGTGGAGATGTGTATTCAAATGTTGAGATAATCAGATGAAACTAAACAAGGCACAATGACTTGGCACATCTTTCAAAGGCTTCATGGTTTTTTCCAATAGAGCATAAAAGTTACAAGAACAGTTAAAGATAAAAGATATTGGTTTTGACTGCACTTTTTGACTGTGCATGTTTACCTCCAGAGCTTAAAGATGTTGTTTTTACAGACCACATTAAAAGCTATTGACCTTTTAAATGGCCCGAGCTTATTCGAAGCCAATAATGACCGTACGTAAACATGACATTCATCCTCTGCAAACCCACCGCTGAAGGTCTGCCATTTCAGCATGCTCTTGTTCCAACCCCCTCAGCTCCTCCACCTCTCCCTCCTTTCAGCTCCTCTCATGACCCAACAGGTTCTCAGAGAGCCTTGGCTCCGACCTCGCCCAGTGCCAGGAAGTCTTGTCCGTGTGCAACCAGCGAAACGTTTATCTCTCCAATTTATGAGAAGACGTAGAGCCTTTTAGCGCTACGTCCTGACCCTGTGGACTGAAAGGGTTGCCAGTTTGGAGTGAAAGGGGGTTGCCAGTTTGGAGTGAAAGGGGGTTGCCGGGGTGGTGAAAGCAACATGTTTGCTCATGTCCAGGCCAGGAGAATGGATGGGGACACAGATGGGAGATTTCTGTGACAGACTTTTCTGTGGCTCAGTCTCCTTGTGTTTGGAGAGACATGGAAACCCTGCCTGGAATGGACAGGAATCTTATTGAGGGAAGGAAGGACCTTAGGGTTCAACCTGCTGAGTGTGAACAGCACAAGGGAAGGCGTGTGACTGGATGCGCTGGAGGGTTGAAGGATGGGGGCATGGTGAAGATGAGGTCATCGCAACATGAACGGCTCCGACTCTCCTCGAATGTTTATCCACTGGCTCTTGGCCTGTGAACACATATTATTTCATATTAAACCTGATTAATGGTTCGTGATCCACATGGGTGGAAGGGAAATTCATTGAAATCCTTGCAAAAGTGTTGGTTTGATGATTGGTCTGACTCGAGCCAGTGTGTTACGAGGCCTGCGACGCAGGCACGCGTGTGTGTGTCGAGCATGTGGTAGAGTGATATGGTGTAGGGGCACCAGATCTGCACGTGTGATCGACCGGGTGTGAGTCTGGATCGACCCCGCTAGCGCCTGTGAGGCCGCAGCGCCGTAAAACTTCAAAAGGTCGGCAACGTTTCCCAGGGTTCTGTTTTTTTGGCCGCTGTGCACCAGGACAACAGGGGATTCACAAAACAGCAGCTTATTGTCAGAAGGAAGTGAAGTGCATCCCCAAGCCTAGCTCAGGAGGGACAATAAAAACCTGCGCCGGGTTGATGCGAACCCAGGGTAAACACACTGGGCCGCTTGTTGCAGACGCAGGAGAACCTGGGGAGATGTCAAGATGTCGTCAGCTCATCCTGTGTCCCAGCTCTGCAACACGACCTGTCTTCTGTTTCTGATAGAAACACAGAAACTCCATCAAGCTTTGTGTTTGAGTACAACCCTACAGTACGTGTGTGAAAAAAAGACACTCCATTATTGTGAATAAGGTAAACTTCTGAGCTTCAGCCTTCAGGACAGGGAGTTAAGGAGAGTGTGTTCATAGAAGATGCTGCTTGTGTCCCATCCTGCTTCAAGTTTAAGAGCAGTGACATAAACAGGTTTTCCTGGAGGTCGCAAGGTCATGGAACAGGGCTCGTGGGGTGCGGTCGTGACTTGTTGACAGGTGTAGGAGGAACGAGGGTCAAGGGTCAAGAGGGTAGCCTTGGCAACACAGGTTTGGGCGGGTTCTCCTTGCGCACGAGTGAGCTGTGTGAGAGAGTCATCAAGAGAATTGAGAAAAGGTTTATGGGATGTGAAAGAGTTGTCTTTCAGTGGAAGTCATATCTGTGGAGATTTCTACAAAGGTTTCTCACACCGAACAAGCTTCTTGGAAATTTTTCAGTTTCCTGAGAAAGTGAGCGCACTTTGGGGGCATGGGATTTGATTGAAAAAATAGATCTTGTCACGATTGCCCATGTGGGAAGGGTTCGTCTGTGGTGTAGGTTCCACGGTGTCCGTCTAGGTGCGCGCTCCAAACGCAGCTCGCACACATGAAAGCACATTCCTTCTCAGTTAGGTTGCGGTCGCCTGTAAATTGCTTTTGACAGGTGAGGCCGGCCAAGGGCAGACACAGGGGCAGATTGGAACAGGGCTGTTTCAGAAGGGCAGAGAGTGTAGCCACATTAACATCAGGTTAAACCAACAGTGTGGGCGAGAGGGCGAGGGGGTGTGGGGGGGGGAAGGGGGAGGGGGGGATGCAGAGCAGCGTCTGGTTACAGGAGGTGGTACCACCCGACCTCTGCTGGACCTGCCTGTCTCACGAGGGGTGTGTGTGGGTGCGGGGGGGGGGGCGGGGGGGGTAATGATGACTGACATACTCTGTTGTGGTCTTTTGTCAAAGGCATCCATTCACCCTGACAGCGTCACTCACTGGGAAGTACTGGCTGAGCCTAACGAGCGCTGAGGCCCCACATCAGAATGGCTTTCAGTCGGCCTGTGTTGAACAGGTCCTGGCTAATGAACTGAACGTTAAACGATAAGATGGCGCATTTGGGCATTTGCGCTCAGACTTTTCCTTGAAGTTGACGTGACGCTAATATGAATGGAAATGCACCTATTCCAGTCGGATCGTCTACACTACAGATGTGCATATCTGCTCTATCCAGTATGTACCGGGGGTGAGCTGAACCAATCGGATCAGTCTGATGATCAGTCTGATGAGACTCACCATGCAGTCATCAGAGCAGAGAGAGGGTTAGACTGTTCTTGGCTGCAGACGGCCAGGGTCTGTTACCTCCACCTCACCTCCCCCTTCCCCCCATCCATCCGCCCCCTTCTCCCAGCTGGCCAGCAGATGGAGAGACCGCCTGGCCAAAAAATGGTGCAGGAGGAGGAAGTGAAAAGAAGGACAGAGGTAGTGACTGATAAGCACATTTGTGGATGTCTGGATCAGTGAGGGCTGGGCTTAGGGCTCTTGTTGAGCAGGTGTGTGTGAGGAAGTGAGCGACTGTCTGGAAGAGGGTTTGGCAGAGGTCTGTAGAGACCACTGCATTAGCGTTGGAGTGTTTGTTGACAGGACTTGCGCCATGGAGGAAATCATGTTGAGGGGGAGGGGTGGGAGTCAGAGGATGGGAGACAGACAGGGTGAGGCATGGGTGCAGCTGACCAGGTTGGCACAGAGACGGAGGGGATTTAGTGTGTGTGTGCACTTTCTGTACGTGCGTTGCGTGTGTGTGTCCTCTGTGCATGTGTGTTTGTTTCTGTGTTTGTATGTGTGTGTGTGTGTGTGTGCGTTTGTGTGGGTGTATGTGAGTGTGTCCTCTGTGCATTCGTGTGAATATCAGCATGTGCGTGCGTGCGTGTGTCCTCTGTGCATGCATGAGTGTTTCTGCATGTGTGTGTGTGTGTGTGTGTGTGTGTGTGATGGACTGCTCCAGTTGGAATAGGCCTCTCTGTCCTGCTGTTATTTACCTTGCAGACCCTTCAGAAAGGAAACAGAGGGTGTGGTGAGGATCAGCAGGCTCTCTCTCTCTCCATCTCTCTCTCTTTCTTTCTCTCCATCTCTCTCTCTCTCTTTATCTCTCTCTCTCTCTCTCTCTCTCTCTTTCACAGCATCTCACTCTCTTTCTCTCTCTCTCTCTCTCTTCTCATCTCTCTCCTCTCTCTCTCTCTCTCTCTGTCTCTCTCTCTCTCCCCCTCTCTCTCCTGTCTCTCTGTCTCTCTCTCTCTTCTCTCTCTCTCTCTCCTGGATTTACACAAACAAAGCCTCTCCCTCCCTCTCTCTCTCTCTCTCTCTCTCTCTCTCTCTCACACACACACAGCCTCTCCCTCCCCCCTCTCTTTCTCTTTCTCTCTCTTTCTCTCTCTTTCTCTCTCTCTCTCTCTCTCTCTCTCTCTCTCTCTCTCTCTCCCTCTCTCCTCCTGGATTTACACAAACACAGCCTCTCCTGACCAGCTGGGAGCTCAACCCTGCCTGCATGTGTGTGTCTGTGTGTGTATTTCTGCATGCGCACGTGTCTCTGTGCGCGAGAGAGATAGACAGAGAGTGAGAATGAGAGTTTACGAGGGCGTACACAAGGACATTTGCCCAAAAATGTGTTACAAATGACAAAATATAGTAAAATGAGACCTCATCCTCCAGATTAGAGTTTACACTGTATTTACAGGTGGTGGAAATGAGGAGATATTAGAACAGGAAGTGAGCTTGGGAGTTATGACTCATATTGTTTACTTTCAGATTAGAGTAGCAATTTGAGTCACACCTCAGACCTGTAAATTATTTTACAAGTGCTGTATAGTGTGCTGATTCGTAAGAATCATTTTCAGAAGAATCAGTCTCAGTTCATATTTGGTTCTTCCAAAACAATGGCCTCTGTATTTATCTGAAAGCTAGCCACTGTCAAATATCAAAATATTTACAATGCAACGGGTTCGTGTTTTTATTACTGAGAACCTGTTGAAACATTTGACTGGGTTTTATTGAGTTCCTAGGTCGAAACACCTGAAGAAACAGTGTTTCCTGATAGTGCCAAGTAACATTTCTTTCTCAAACTTGTTGAGTTTGGCATTCGGTATTCAATAGAACTCGGCAGCCTTTGTCATTGGAGAGCAAATATGAAACCAAGAATATCATCGGTCATTTCCTCCCTATTTGCCTGAACATTTCATGTGCTGCTATTTAATCCAGGTAATGTTGCCGTGGCTAGTCAGCGACATACTGTAGCCTTTCTTTGTAACTGATGTCAAACGTTTTGTTTTGTCAGCATTGTGAAATCCTTGTTAAGTCGTTTAACGATGAGGTGGATGATGATGATGCCTGTCCGTCTGTTGACACTGACGTGACAGTGACTATTATTCTCAGTAGCTAGTGTCAGAGTCATAAAAACAGACAACCACAAACCACAGCTACCGATTGTGATTCTGCTATCAAATGTATCTTCCCTACTATAAATCTGTCTCTTGGTTCGAGTTTGTGGCCCTTGCGAAACATTTACAACACGGACCAATTGTTTTCTGCTTCCTCCAAATGGAACTTGTTTCCTCTGTGAGCAAAGTTCTAGTTTGTCTTCATTTAGCTGTTATAAACCCCACTATGGTTCTACGGCTGAAACGATGATAATGACCGTCATTCCAGCAGGATAAAGCCCTAGCTTCCTCCATCCCATGTGCCCCCCCACGCCTCCCCCACCTCCCATCTCTGTCCCCTGCCCCACCTCCCCAAAGGATTCGGCCTGTAAAATGCTAATTTCATTCTCCATTGTCCCAGGTTTAGTGCCCTGGCTTCAGAAGCAGGGACTCTGAACTGGACCAGACCGGTTCATAGCCAGTGAGCTCCAGTTGGCGTCCAACCCTTTACCCGTGAGGGAGCAGAGCTTCGGTGACAACGGCGAAAGAGCCTCTCTGGCCTGTGTCATTCGTCTCTGCAACAGAGAGTTCTGACCCTGTTCCCACAGCGTTCAGGTCCTGGTTGCTCTTCCTCTTCCTTGTAATGAATTAAGTTCCCTTCGTTTAATCCCTAATTAAATTCAGCCTCCAACACTGGACAGTAGCTCTCTGGGTCAAGGCCTGCCTCATTTTGTTCTCTGGGACAAGGCCTGCCTCATGTTGTTCTCTGGGACAAGGCCTGCCTCACATTACTCTGGGACAAGGCCTGTCTCATGTTGTTCTCTGGGACAAGGCCTGCCTCATGTTGTTCTCTGGGACAAGGCCTGCCTCACATTACTCTGGGACAAGGCCTGCCTCACATTACTCTGGGACAAGGCCTGCCTCATGTTGTTCTCTGGGACAAGGCCTGCCTTATGTTGTTCTCTGGGAGACTTTCCAGGGCAATGAGAACAAGCATGTAGTATTAGCCTACCTGTAGTAAATCTCCCATTGTTTTCCACATGTAGCCTAGACATCGTGTTTGATTTCTAAGGCCTTCCTCCACAGTTCTTTCCCCTGCCCCTGGCTAGACTAAGTTCCTCTATATTACTGCAGAAAAGCCTTAATTGGGGGTTTACAATAGGCCATTGAGCGGCCAAGTTTGAATGAGCATGTTTTTATTTTCTCGGTAGAGTTGGAATGAAGACTGATGGTATCCTGTGGAGGTGGTGGATGCAGTCACGCTTGACGTCTACACACCTCGTTTTAAATCGACTGTTTTTTTTATCAAGATCATTTAAGTGCCAGTTGAATTATGCTCTGCATGAGCAGCTGGTTAAAGTTGGTCTCTTGGGAGCCACCTTAACGTAAACTGTCAGAACTCCTATGAATCCTGAGGGATCACCACACATAAACCCAAATTCCACTCCACCGACTAAAATCCCTCTGTGTCAAGCTGTTTTTTTTTACTCAACGACAGACATGAATGACAAGTTCTATTTTTAGAACCTTTACAGACCCAAAGGTTCCTTATGCTTTTGTGACAGACAGATAGAATGACTGCTTAGTTTGAGGTTGCAGATTTATATTGCCGCATAAACATTCATCATGTCATTAGGGAAATGTTTATAGTAAGTTCTTTCATGAAAGTTGAAGCTTTTTTCAGAGGAAGAACTTAGACAGCAATCACAGGCTTGTTACATTATGCGTTAAGCCCCATGGTACCTGGTAATTGGTGTGGGGGGTACGTTAACTTTACACCCCAGCGTACCTGCCAGGCATCTAAACCAGCTAGCCATAACAACCAAACACATTTTGGAGTTGGCTCCGTTAGAGAACAGAAACATGTTTGAAAGCAGAAACGTGTCTGTCTCTGTACAAGGGCCTCAACCGACCTGAGAGACGAGAGAAAGTTCGATTTTCTCGAATGTTTCGAGAGACGAGTCTGAACACCTTATGTGGCACACTACACTGAGGAGCCAGGCCCACAATAAGCATGGAGACAGTGATGTGTGTGTGTGTCTCTGAGTGTGTGCGTTTAGATCTTGTCCATCAGAGCATAGCGTACTGGCAAGAGATAGTCCCACTCAGCTAATAGTTTTTCATGCCAGTGTTCGGTTTGATATATTTCAGATTGTGTGTGTGTGAGTGTGTGTGTCTGTGTGTCTGTGTGTGAAAGACAGAGAGTAATGCTTTTCTTTCTGTATCAAGGAAGTTCTGTGCAGAAACACATCTATCTACTCCAAACACCCCCATGTTTACAGTTGCCAACAGACTAAAGAATGCAGGAAATGTAGCCAGTCTTTGATGCAAAATGGCTGCTTTTCTCGATGTTATCGTCTCTGTGAGCTGTTCTGAGGGGGCCTCAGACAGATAAGGACCAGCATACATTACCATCCTGGTTTTTGTCAATGAACATCCACAAATTATCAATGGATCAAATCCAAGACTTGCGTACAAGATGGTAAGCTCATGACCAGAGATTGTTTTGAAAACATTGTGTGTTGGGTGTGTCATACAGGCCTTTTCTTTCTTGCAGAGATAAGCTCCTCTTGCTGGCCTGTTCAGGCAGTACCGTGTACACAGCGCTGCTCTTGGTGATCTGAAAAACAGCTTAACCATGAATGAAAATACACCTACTTTCACTGCTCTTTTGGTTCTTTGTTGTTGCTCAGACAGGAGAAGAAGGGGCTCTTTTTTGGGCCCTTAAGAGCCTCTTAAAGAGCCCTGCCCGCCACTGTCCCAGCCCCACCTGCCACTGTCCTATCCCTGCCCACTGCTGTCCTATCCCTGCCCACTGCTGTCCCATCCCTGCCCACCACTGTCCCAGCCCTGCCCGCTAATGTCCCATCCCTGCCCACTGCTGTCCCATCCCTGCCCACCACTGTCCCATCCCTGCCCACTGCTGTCCCATCCCTGCCCACCACTGTCCCAGCCCTGCCCGCTAATGTCCCATCCCTGCCCATCACTGTCCCATCCCCGCACGCCACTGTCCCATCCCTGCCTGCCACTGTCTCATCCCTACCCACCACTGTCCCAGCCCCGCACGCCACAGTCCCAGCCCTCTCCCCTCTCAGGCCCAGTAGGAGTGTGCTTGGCTGTTTCACAGGGCGCCCGAAGATCCGATCAGGATGGAGGAGAGAGGGAGAGGGCTTGGGACAGGACGGCCTGTCTGAGCGATGGGAGAATGAGGAGAGGGCGGAGTAAACGCGAAAACATGACGCTGTTTATTTTGTCAGTCTGGATGAGTGTGTGCGTGTGTGTGTGCGTGTGTGTGTGTGTGTGGTATGTGAAGTGAAGTGACGTATTGTCACTGTGTGTGTGGTGTGTTCGTGCGTGTGTGCGTGCGTGTGTGTGTGCGTGTGTGCGCATGTGTGTGTGTGGTGTGTGTGGTGTGTGTGGTGGCGTGTGTACGTGTGTGTGTGGTGTGCATGCGTGTGTGGTGTGTGTGTGGTGTGGTGTGCGTGTGTGTGGGGTGTGTGTGTGCGCTGTAGTGTGTGTGTGTGTGTGTGCGCGTGTGTGTGTGTGGTGTGTGTGCGTGTGTGTGTGTGGTGTGTGTGCGCGTGTGTGTGTGTGTGTTGTGTGTGTGTGGTAACTGAAGTGAAGTGACTGTATTGTCTACTGTGTGTGTGGTGTGTTAGTGCGTGTGTGCGTGCGTGTGTGTGGCGTGTGTGGCATGTGTGTGTGTGGTGTGTGTGGTGGTGGTTGGTGCGTAGTGTACGTGTTGGTGTGTGTGCATGCGTGTGTGGTGTTGTGTGGTGTGGTGTGGCGTGTGTGTGTGGTTGTGTGTGCGCGTGTGTGTGGTGTGGTGTGTGTGGCGGTGTGTGTGTGGTGGTGTGTGCGCGTGTGTGATGTGTGGTGTGTGTGCGCGGTGTGTGTGTGGTGTGTGTGCGTACGTGTGTGTGTGTGTGTGTGTGTGTGTGTGTGTGGTGGTTGTGTGTGTGTGTGGTGTGTGATGAGAAAAGCAAGTATCATGTGCCTGCTAGTAGTATAATCTGATAGGACATAGAAAGTGCTGAGCTCAGTATTTGTCCCAGACAGCTTCTGTGAAACTATCAGGGTCAAATAGAATTTATGAACGGTTGGATTTCTGTGGGGGTTCTCAAATTTTAACAAGATCTACCAAAATGAAATAGTGTATGCACAGGTGTACGTTTCAAATGGCTTCCCCGTTCATGTCTCTGGTCTGTTTCCGTCTGTGGCGTTTATTGACTGGAGGATATGGCTGTTGCATTTCACGGGTTGAATGCATAAAGTATATCAAACCATATTTTGAAAAGATTTAAAATAACCATGAATTGTACATTAACAGCAACCTTCCAGGGAACCGTGTTTGCTTAGCCTCCTTGGCAGTGAGGGCAGGACCACTGGGTCAGTATGAGAGGAAGTTACGGCCTGTTATTTCAACACCTGTGTTTAAAGGTCTATAAGTGGTCCATATCGCTGTCAATTCTTCAACACTGTAACATGTATCAGGGCCAGGCACAACGAAATGGTTGTACAACTGGTTTTACTTTTATACAAATGTTAAACTTGAATGTTTCTAGTGTAATTATAAAGGTGCACTTATGGTATACATGTACACGTGCAAAAAAACTTGCTGTCAAACAATGATAAATGCTTGTTGATTTCTTTTCGAATTCAGTTCTGGTGTTGATGTCATTCCAGACTGCTGTGAGGGTTCTGTCATGATTACTCTCCCTTACCTCTGTTTCTGAAGTATCTGTACTTTCTTACTTCCCATCTCTGCTGGCATATATTTATATCCCTCAATCTCTCACTAATACACAAGTCTTAATTTTAATTTCTCCCTCCCTCCTTCCCTCCCTGCCTCTCTCTCTCCCTCCCTCTCTCTCTCTCTCCCCTCTCTCTCTCTCTCTCTCACTCACACTCTCTCTCTCTCTCTATCTCTCTCCTCTCTCCTCTCTCTCTCTCCCCATGTGTTAAGCTGAACCACTGTGCCCTGGCTGGCTTTTTACTAGCACCCTCTTTGTATCCCAAGGCTACAAAAATAAACACTTCAAAGTGCAAAGGCCCGCGTCTGTTCTCCCTTACTCACCAATTATACATGGGAGATTGGAGCCTGTGCCATATTAACGCTCCAGAGGGGAGAGGAGGGGAAAGCATATTAACAGGTGGGTTTCATTTTCAGAGCTTTTTATTTATTTGTTAAAAATGATCATGGTTCTTTCACTCTGATAGGGTCAAATATATACAGAAACTGCCTGTGATGTCTTGCCCCGCGCTCTGAATAGTTTTGAATTCGGCCTATTAATTGGTGAACCTCACTAACAGTTAGCTGTTTGTTGGATTCCAAGCGTTGTAGAACCTCTGGTTGGAGCCATTGAACTCTGACGAGCTCCAATTGGACTAAATTGAGGAGAGTTTGAGGAAGTCAGCTCTTGTTATCATCACCTGTCTGTTTAGCTTTAGCACCATGTGCAGGCCATCACAGATAATTCACCTATTCCTTCGAAACATCGGGAAATCGAAACTTTTTATTTCATGTTGCTTGGTACGCGTCCATGTGGTTTTGGATATCCGGTGGATGCGATCATGGAACATTATGGGATGGATGTGTGACATGACCAATGTACAGCCACAGATACTGTCGGCTCTAAACAGTTTGAATCTATATTATTTATCCAGCAAATCGTTGCATTACGTATGTGTGTGTGTGTGTGTTTGAGTGTGTGTTTGAGTGAGTGTGTGAGAGAGTATGTGTGTGTGTTTGAGTGGCTGACTTCCATCTGGTTCAAAGCAAAAGAATGTTCGTCTTACTTTGAACATCAGGCCTATCCACAATATGAATGATCCATATGGAACACAGAACACAGACAACATATCAATATCCTGCCACTACTCTGGGATACCATGAAAGATTCCTCCTAAATTCCTTCCCATTCACGGTTTCCAAATCTTTCACAACCATGTGAACGTGTACAACACATGTCTGAGACAAAGAGAAGAGTTTGATCGGTAACTGGTTCGCCAAAATGTGTTTAGAAAAGTCTAGAAGAGTCCCCTCCCTATAAACCAACTATTCCCATTTACCTGGGTGATAATGATGGTAATGACTGTCCGTAATTGAAGCACAGATGCAGAGAGCAGAGAGCAGGACTGTTGTCAGCCTGACAGGCAGCCTGCCTTTCTGTCCTCCCAATCCAGATGTTCCTGCAGACCTTGTTAAACAGTGAGCATATTGTCGTAGCAACCATAAATTCTCTCCGAGACGAGAAGAGGGAGGAAAAAGGAGAAGAAAGTCAGACAAAGACATAGGATGAGCACAAGGGGATGATGAGAGAGACAGAGAGAGAGAGAGAGAGATATAGAGAGACAGAGAGAGAGAGGGACAGAGAGAGGGAGGGAGAGACACCGAGAGAGAGCAAGAGAAGGACAGAGAGAGAGAGGGACAGAGAGAGACAGCGGGAGGGAGGGAGGGAGGGAGGGAGAGAGGGAGAGAATTACTTTTTCAGATGGCTGGTGGTGGTGCCTTTTCCTTATACCAGACGTTCTAGCGGTGCGCGGCCTCATGACTTTGTTCTCTTCTTGCGGTCTTGTTCCAGAACCATCAGAACAGGTGTTTCCCATTGATGTTGTCCTTCTACAGAGTCCAGTACTCCACCACTGCTCTGTGCTACTGTACTGCTTCCTGGAACCCCAGTGATCAGAAATACGATGGTTTTCCTACGATCGCTTTGAAATACGTTTGAACACTCCTGGATGCAGGATCCATAAGAAAGCAGCAGTGTGTAGTTTACTGTGTGTAGTGTGGTGTCCTTCACAGACCAGCCACAGTACAAGCACAGTAGGTCCACAAACTCACTTTGTGAGTCTGGTCTGGTCTGGTCTGGTCTGGTCTGGTCTGGTCTGGTCTGGTTTGCCCTGCCCTGGTCTGGCCTGATCTGACCCGGTCTGGTCTGGCCTGGTTTGCCCTGCCCTGGTCTGCCCTGGCCCAGTCTGGTCTGGCCTGGTTCACCCTGCCCTGGTCTGATGGTAACAGGTCTTTCTGAGGCTCCTGCGCACAGATTTAAGAGAGAAGATGTTTGTGGTTGAGCTGGTGTCTCCATGTCGTGTATAATTAAACATGCTCCTTAAAATTCCATTAGAATGGTCAGAGTTGCTGGGGAGGGTATTTTAAGTTGTTTTTTGGAAGGAGAGTGTTTATAGAGGTAGATCATCTTGACATCCTTGTAATTGTCCATTGGCTGCAGCTCCTGTTACTCTTCCTGGTTCTAAATTACAGTGACTCACAATTAATGACTAGCAAGCAGATAGTAAATCATACAGAGGCATCTGCCATGGAGGTGGGAACAAGAAGTCATTTTTTGTGTTGGTGAACAATGCTGGCTTTCTTCGCCCCCCTCAATCACTCCAAAACAGACACGTCCAAACCAGAGAGATGGTTTGCTGTCTGTAAAAGAGGGGGGGTTGGGAGAAAAAAAAGGAGAGAGGGAATGAGAGAGCGAGATTGAGAAAGAGAGAGGCGCTTGTTCAGGGTTGTTTTTTTGACACACAACCTCTGCTATAAGTCTAGGCCCATAGCTCTCCTCGTTCTCCTGCTGGCAGAGCAGACCTGTGGCTCATCCTAGCATCCATAAATCAGTTCCCAGGCCAGCCTGTACAAAAAGCGAAGATGACACGGCTAAAAACAGCACGGAACCCTGGACGGTTCCACGCGCAGCCAGGAACGGTCGCAAACTAGAAGCGTTTCGGCCCGCAGAACATGTCAGCACAGAGTTGCAGCCATACAAGGAGCAGCGGAGAGAGCCAGCAGAAGGCCTTAAGCAGGAGTCATGAGCTCAAAGCAGACCGGGGACCCGAGCGGAGTCGGCTTGGCAACAGCCTCGGAGTGTCAAGGCCCATTATCCCTCTGCGGATGAAACGTTCATTTCTGGTCACACTTGGAGGGCGTCTGACTGTCTTTGTCTGCTGTGTGGCCAAGCTTGATTTGATTTGGAGGACACTGGGTTCTCTGACGGACGAGCCGTTGGCGATGGTTAACAGCTGAGTGGCGTTGATGCTTCAGCGTTAGTATGTGTCTCAATATGTGCCAGATTATATCTGGGGATGGCGTATGCTGGTGGTCCTCTTTCGAAAAGTCACTTAAAGTCAAGTCCAGACGTCTCTTCAATCCCAGTAACGTGAAGGCAAATCCACGTGTATTTGAGCAATTGCACGCCTACGATAAAACATCCATATTTATGAATCTAGATGTTTTACTCGCATTGAGTCTTCATGACAAGAGAGAAGAAATAATCCCATTGTGGATGTTTAACTGTACACCCGCCCCCCTTTTAGTATTCCGTCCAATTTACTACTCTGGATTCTGGTTTCACGCTGCAGTTAGGGTGTCACAATATAGATCTTACCAACATGGATTTCATCGCTAGTAACATTCCTTTGTTGTTGCTCCCCATTCCTCAGTCCCAGGAGACACTGCTGTGGTCAGAGGGCTTGTTCCAAGCTGGCATGTGTGGCTGAGAGTTGAGTGACACTGATGGCTGTGAGTCTTATTGTGTTGGTGTTCCGGTACGACACAGTGATGATGGTTTGGCTGGCTGCTGTGGTACGACATGTTGGTTCCAGTTTGTACCAAACCAACAGTGATCGTCTTGGTGTCTTTGACACATTGTTCATTGAAAAACAAAGTCGTTTTGGGGTTTTTTCATGGTGCATGTTTTCTGCTCTAATCATGGGTGGGAAGCCTGGGAAATGAAAAAAACAAAACAAACATCTAAGGCTCTATAATTGTATGATAATTCTGATCGTCTAATCCTGTGTTTGAAATGTCTGCGTCTCTACAAGTTTGGGAATTGGTTCACACTGCATCGCACACACTCGGTCTAATTACAATCGCATGATGATGTCACGTGGAATACAATGTGGGCCTTTCTTGCTGTAACGATGTGGTGGCGACAACACGCGAGCATCGCCACTGGGATAGGCTTTGATTAACGACCTGTAGGAGACACAAGTGAAAGATGGGGCTCTGGTCTTGCTTTTTTTGGGGTTCAGCCTTGTTCAAAGAGACATGGAGGGAGAGCGAGAGAGAGAGAGAGGAAAAAAAGAGAGAAAGAGAGAGAAAAATAGAGAGGGGGGGGAAATATAAAGAGAGAAAGATAAAGAGAGAAAGATAAAGAGACAGACAGAGAGAGAGCGAGAGAGAGAACTCTGAGGTATCTGTAATGTCTCACCCAGTTTGTGCAGAACGCGGAGCTGTCATTAGAACACATGGAAGGCCTTTGCAGTAACCACACCCCGATCGCTTGTGACTGCCTGGAGACAAGTCCCATTGATGTCCATGGCTGGAGGGCTGAATCCTGCCTGTCCTCTGTAGTCTGACCGTGGCTCGGTGGGACATGATCTGAGGAGGACCCCACAGCCAGCCTGAATGACAGGCAGGAGGATAACAAGGGAGGGCAAGGCAAGATGTGAGGCAAGCATAATTTAAAGAAATTGACGACGTGGTCATACGAACAGATGTTGCATGATTGCATGATGGGAACTTATGGTTGAGCTTTAAAAGAGCGCTGTGATAATGCCTTCAGTGTGGCTTAAGGCCCATTGTGTTTGTTCAACATAGTTACAATGCTGTCATATCAGAGTTATTTCCCTCAGTGGAGGGTAGAGGAGACATTTATATCTTCATATGATCATTAGGTGATCAGTTATTGGGCTTGACGTGCACTGCAGGAGAAGGGTTTCTTTGCATGAGAGACATGAAAGCTTTTTGCTCAGAAGCTGACTGAAGCGTTTCTGCGGATGGACCTATCAGTGGATAGGATCTGAGAGGAGTAGGCTAGGCTGGATGGCAAGGCCTTACGTTGTTCTTCCCTTAGATGGAAACCAGGCCTGATTCTGGCCCTCGGGCGCGGCGTTGCGAACAACACGCTAATTACAACGGCCACCGCAACAACCCCCCTAAGAATCGTTCTTTGAAAATGAAGACGCTTGGAACGTTCAGAAGTCCCTCTCCGCCGTGGTAGTCAACCGCCATGGCTGCCGAGGAACCACCAGAGGCTACAAGCTCTGGAGCTTAAGCAGAGATGAAAAAGCCGTGCGGAGCAGGGAGTTTTTCGCCAGTCATACCGGTTCAATAAATAGATAGGAACAACTGTTTAAATCATCCACAGTAGATAAACAATAGTAGCTGATGTTTGGCTCTCATTCCCCTCTGCTGCGTAGAGGACCGATGTCTTTTCTTAGGGGAGTTTCCAGCACATGCAGTCAAAGTCTAGTATTGATCAAAGAGTGTGGAAAGGAGCGGAGCGCTACTGTACTCTAGGTCTGGACCTGGAACTGTCAATCAATCTGGTTATTTGTCATGATACGAGAACTTTCAGCAGACTTCTCTTCATTACATAGATGGTTTCGTAAGTTCGAGACAATTTCATTGGAAGAAGTTTCTTTTCTTTTTTTAAATGAGGATCGTTTTTCAGAATCTCTGGATTTAACTTCCTGCCCTCTTCGTAACCTCCTTAAAGCTGTGATGTTTATGGATGAGGTAGCAATTTCTGCAGGGAGTTAAAGCACAGAGGAAGAGAGTTTCCGTACTCACACTTCACTATGTGAACTGTTGTTCACAAACATTGAAAACGTGCCATTGAAATGTTAATGTATGAGACAAACTCGTGGCTTTTTAATAAATGTACCGCACTGGATTTGTTTGTAATTGACACTCAGTTCATGAAAATATTTAGGTGGTTTATGATATGTTGATGTTTTCTAATAGCCATCAACCTAGATTATTGCAGTTTAGAGGAAAAAATGGTTTATGTGTGTGTTTGGGCACGGATGTGTGTGTGTGTGTTTGTATATGGTTGTGTGGTTGTGTGCTGTGCACGCACGCATGAGACGGAGCTTTATGTGTGTGTGTATCTGTGTGTGTGTGTGTATCTGTGTGTGTGTATGTGTGTGTGTGTATGTGCGTGTGTGTGTGTATGCATGTGTGTGTGTGTGCTTGTATGTGTGTATGTGTGTGTGTGTGTGTATGTGTGTGTGTGCTTGTATGTGTGTGTGTGTGCTTGTGTGTGTGTGTGTGTATGTGTGTGTGTGTGTGTGCGTGTGGAGACGCCAATGTCCTTCCTCTTTAAGACTCAGGTTGCAGACCCCAGATGCTAGCTTCATCTGCAGGTCCCTCTCAGGTCAGACCCTGGCAGAACCAGGTAACATGAGCCAAACACAACCTTGAAAAACACATTTGGAGTCAGATACATCGCATTCATGTACACTCTACCAGGGCGGAACGGATGATGCATGCACGTTCCCATTAGTGTGTTGGTTTGTACTGATAAAGAGCTATCCTAAAAATACATTTTTTCCTAAATCTGTAGACAATCCTTTGGTTTGAGGTCATCTGTTTTGTATCACATTTTTAGACCTTTTTTCCTGTGGAAAAAATATGCTTCATCTTGGTGGTGTTCAGGTTAGACAAAGTTTCCCATCCTGAGGCGTAAACACCCTATTACTCTCCTCCTCTGCCCTTCTCCCCACCAGAAAGGGAGGCCTGGAGGCTGAACCAGCAGCAGGCTTGAAGCTGTCGTCCTCAGCCTGTAGGAGGAACAGGACTTTCCAGTCGGATCTGACCGCACCAAAAGCCGTGTTACTTGTCAGAGTCTGGGCCGGTGGGGTGGAGTGGGAGGGGAGGGGGTGCGCCGGGCAGAATTCTACGAGTGCTCCCTGAGGATCTTGCATCTCCGGCCAGATATAGAAGCCAGCCTGGCGAACATTTCGGACTTACACGGAACTCCCACCCCGAAGGACAACACTGCTGTGCTGCTCTCAACACTACCAGGGAGAGTGAGACAGAGAGAGAGAGAAAGAGAGAGGGAGATAGAGTGAAAGACAGAGACAGTGAAAGAGAGGGAGAGAGTGAGAGAGAGAGAGACAGCGAGAGACAGAGACCATGAGAGAGAGCGGAGAGAGAAAGAGAGACAAACCCCCCACCACCCAGACACAGAGAAAGAGAAAGCGACCAGAATTTCTGCTCTGATAAAAAGCGTCCCCCCCTCTCTGTTCCGCTCTCGCACACTCCTCTTCCCTCCCTTCTTCTCCTGTACCTCCTCTCTCCTCCCACTCCTCCCTCCCTTCCCCCTGTAGACCCAGCTCCTACATTAATCTATCCATGCTCCTGTATCGGTTAACGGGACAGTGTCTGAAGGTATTATTGTAGCTGATTTCCAGCTGGAAAGCTTTTCCAGACCGATCCAAAGGGTGTGAACAGGGTGGCTGACGCACTATTTCACATTCCTGCTGTAAGGCTTTTGAAATGAGCCCCCCGACCTGACAAAAACGAAAGTCTGGTGAATCCGTCTCCGCAGCTTTGATGCTTTTTTTTTTGTTCCACTGCTTAACTCAATCCCTGTCTTTAGCTCTTTCATTCCTGCCCTCGTCGTCCTGCTCTCTCTATCTTCGGCTCTGACCCCCTCTTCCAGAGTTTCTCTCTTTGCCTGGTCTGTACTCCCACCCCATTGTGAGATTTTGACGTATTAAAGTATGATGGGTAACATCAAGAAGTCTAATCTGATCAATTAGATTTAATGAAATTTAATTTATATATTTTCACATAACAAATAATAATTATTGTGGCTAGTGAGACTGCATGTAATTGGTGAGGCGAACGAGTTTTGATGAAGGGTTCTGTTTCAAAGTTAGGATTTAGTAATTACTGTTTGCCACTTTACTCTATTGTTTGCATAAGGTGGAAACGTAATCAAGATTTACCTTTTCAATGCTTCAAACACTCACAGCTGGAATATTAGAAAAATTCCTGAAAGAATGATTTTTTGGGTGGACAGAAAGATTTTGTGAAACTACAAAAAAACAACAACAAACTATACCATTTTAAAAGTAGATATAGACATGGTTTTTGTACCAATTATTCAAAGGATACCGATCGTTTGAATGAAAGCGGTTTTCCTGAATAGGAGCGTTTACCTTCAGATCCTGGGATGCAGTTGGGTGGCAGTGGCCCCTGGGAGAGCAGCTTTTTCAAGTGGCCTCTGGTCATGTTTCTGCTTGACAGATCAGAGCGCAGGAGCAAGAATCAGACAGGAAGTGACCTGCTGATACAGGTAAATGGTGATTTCAAGCTACCGCTTGGACTTTTCAAAAGGAAGCATGGCCATTGGAGGGAACGTTCCAGTCTTTGTTTCATTTGTGTGTGTGTGTGTGTGTGTGTGTCTGTGTGTGTGTCTGTGTGTGTGTCTGCGTGCGTGTGTGTGGTGTCAGACTCTAATTTCTTAATCATTGTATTATTCAAACACTTGGAATTGTTTATATGGATGTAATTTGTTCTGATTTGACTTACAGTGTAAAGCCTGCAGGACATATTATGTTGAGGTACATCTGTGGGACAGAAAGATTGATAGAGAGAGAAAGGGAGAGAGAGGGAGAGAGAGACAAAGAGGGGGAGAGAGTGAGGGAGAGAGCAAGAGGGAGCGAGGAGAAAGAGAGAGAGGGAAAGAGTGAGGGAGAATGAGCAAGAGAGAGCAAAAACAATAAAGAGAGAGAGAGATAGAGAGTGTGAGAGAGAGAGCAAGAGAGTGAGAGGGAGAAAGAGAGAGAGAGAGAGAGAGAGAAAGAGAGAGAGAGAGAGAGAGAGAGAGAGAAAGAGAGCAGTGGAGTCATCAAAAACAGACGTTGAGCTGTGATCTGCTGCTGTATCTGAAGCTGTGAGCGGGCGAGCGAGGGCGAGCGAGGGCAGCCAGCCGTGCGGCGTCACTCCTCCGCTCCTCCTGCAGGAATGTGCTGCAGCACAGAAAGCCCAGGATGACCCCCAGGGGCCTCTGCAGGGATCCGGCCAGCACGCCAAGTGGCTTCCTCTCCTTCCCCTCCAGAACACTGGGCACTGAGGGACGAGCCACGCTCAATTTAGCTAAGTGAGCCTGGGATGTTGAGGTAGAAGAAGCCCCCCACCTCACCCCACACCCCCCCCCCACCTCAAATCACACCCCCATCTCCATTTCAAGAGCCCCACCCTTGTCCCTCAAAAACCCCTCTCTTTCTTGTCAACACACACAAGCCTCACAGCCAAGATAGCAGAATGGGAGCCGGGAGTCACAAAAAACCCTTTCCTTTAGTTTCCCGATGCCCCCTGGAGGTCTGGAAGCAAGCTGTGGGGCGAGCCAGCAGGCTGGGTGATGCTCCACCACCATTGATGTCTCCAGAGGTCTGGATCTCATTGGGTGAGGATCCCAGGACAGGAGAGACAGAGGGTTTACTGCATGGCCCTCAGGGATACAAACACACGATCAATTCCACATTTAGGGCTCTCCCTATAATGCAAAGACACACACAGACACACACACTTTGTGGTACTTCCTGAGAACACCCATGTGTCTTGAGCGAACACCAGATTCTTCTCTGGAGGAACTAGGAGATGGTGCTTCATGTGGCAATGCCCCCTGCGTTGCTCTTACTGGGAGTGTTATCGTTATGCCACCAGAACAGAGTGTCATTAATGATCCTGATGGTTTCATGCCCTGCTACAAGCGTCCTCTTGTGTGGCCTGTGTCTCCTGAGGGCCAAGGCAGACCATAGCGACGCACACGACTCGCAAAATGTCTTCTAGTTCGTCATGGGGGGTGGGGGGGGGGAGAGAAAAAGTTTGCCACATTTTTTTTTTCTACGGTCTCAGATCAAGAAAGTTGACATGCTTCTTAATGGGGTTTGTTTTTTTTCGAGGTCGCTGTGGTTTTTTCCTGTCAAGCAGAGCTGTAAACACATCATGAATACAGATGTGCAGAAGATGCTCGCGTTTCAGATGATTCTGGTGACGACCCCAGGCAGGTGTGATTACCCAGGTGTTTTCCTTGTGAGGTAAACGGATAACTGTCACACTTGGTTTAACCCTGTTGAGCTGCTTGAAATGCAAAGCCATCCGCAGTGTGACTGTGCGTGTGTGTCATTCCAAACAACCTTTAAGTAGCAAATAACAGAGGCTTTGTTTGGCACGTGGATGCTTCAGGTGATAGGCCCAAATGACCCATTCATTAGTCTGACACACATGAACACACACACACGCGCGCTCGGTTTCCCGTTCGGAATAGGTGACCAGGGAGGTGTCCGTAACTCAGACCACGGATCTTAAAGTGACTTGGAGTCCTTCCTGGAGCCAGAACTGTCTCCTGCTCTGCTAGGCTGAGCACATGGCTGCTTTATCTACCCCAGACTGTAAATACTTCACCCACATGTTTTCTAATAGCCAGACACTGACATGTATATATCGCTTGAGATATGTGTCTGTGTGTCTTTTGGCGTGTGTGTGTGTGTGTGTGGGGTAGGAGCATATATACAGCTTATCTTAGATTGTAAATGCCATGCAGGGCGTTAGTTTATAGTAAACTCTACCAGGGAAATCTTTGCCTCCTATCTGACAGCCATTACTCATTGCAATTAGGATAACAGGTCATAACAGTAGAGCAACAGTGTAAATCCTACGAGGTTCTGTGTAACAAATCACTGGAGCGAAACAGACTTGGCTCATTCATGAAATGACTTAGGTGTCTTAAATCTTTGACAAATGTTTGCGAACCATTCCCCAAATGATCCAGTGGCATGGAAAATTGTTTGTCCAATGTTTCAATACTTGTGCGGTGTTCAAAGTTGTATTAAGTACGGTTGGTGTTCCTGTTGAGTGTGTGTGTGTGTGCTATCGGTTGCGGTTTGTTTTCTGGGTCAAGACGGAGGGCCAATTTCCTGGTGTGGTAATCAAGCTCCCCTGGTGTGTCCAGGAAAAGGGAGGTGGTTAAACTGGAAGGCAGGGTGGGGGAGACAGGGTGGGGGAGGCAGGGTGGGGGAGGAGGGGAGAGATGGGGATGGGGGGAAGATGAGAGAAACGGTGATTTATCTCCAGCCTCCTGGGCAGACTCTGCTTCTCCCCCGAGTCCCTCGTCCGCAGCTCTCCTCTCTCCCTCTCAGACGCTCAAGCAGGCTGGGAGGCAGGAGAGGGAGGCTGGGAGGAAAGGAGGCTCAGAGGCAGGCTAGTAGATTGATGTGGGAAAAGGATTCAGGAGGCATCCAAATCCGCTGGTTTACCTGACACTAGCCCTGCAGACATTAATGACACACATAAACAGATAACCGCACGCAAACACAGTTTTCTGGATAGTAGCCCCCATGTGAACTGTAAGAGCTCAGCCAGAGAACATGCAAATCAGCCCTAAACCTCAGTGATGGATTCGTCTGCATCTAAGGATTGCAGGCACTGTTCTTCTTCACTGAATCCAAATACACGGACGTTCGGATATTAGAACAGGAAGCTGTTAAATTGCTATCATCATCCAGCAAGACAGGGCTTTTGCAGAGAGCTTCTTGCAGCCCTGTGAGTCGCATCAGAGATCTTGTTCCCACCAGGAGACCAGCTCTTCCCTCTGAACCAAACTGTTTGCCCAGCAGGCAGAAGGCCTGGGGGTGGGGTTCACACTGGGAAGCAGCCTCAGATCTGATAACCTTCCCACAACCAGCGGGTGGCCAGAACAAACTTGCCAATAATGAATGGTATGCGCTGGGTTCTGTGTGGGTTTAAGCTCTGGGCCGCTCAGGTCCAAAAAACAAAAAAGCCCTGCTGAGAAGCTACGTGGTATATCATGTTTGGAGAGATTAGCTTGTGTACCTGTCTGGTTATTAAAAAACCCCAGTCTTTGTTCCATTGACAATTTCAAGTTTTCTGCTGGATTTTGGGAAGGGGCTCAAGAGATGAGATTTGTATGGTTGGTCCGACAACCTGTTGTATCACAGGGTAGCTTTGTGGAAGAGCTCTGGTGCTGTGGAGAGAGGGATCGACAGAGAGAGAGAGAGAGAAAGGGGGAAAGCGAGAGAGAGAGAGTGCGAAAGAGAGTGCGAGAGAAAGAAAAAAAAGCGAGAGACAGAGACAGAGAGGAAGAGTAAAACACACTTAGGGGCTGAGTGGAGGAATGGAACAGAGCAGATCGGAGAGAACAAAATGGGCAAGAACGAAGACAAAGACAGAGAAGTGTTTTCCTCTGTTTCCTCATATACCCTGATTGCTCAACAACAGGATGTTCCCTCGGCCCAGCAGCAAAGCAGCGCGCGTTGAAGCCTCCAGCAAGCTTTCGTCTGCCCATTTGAGGCTTAGCAAGAAGCACGCCATCCTCAAGCACACGGCCAAAGAAGTCATTTGCGATTTCCCAATAGTAAACAACGTGTCCAAGGGGGTCGATTCTCCTGACAGCGTAGCTGTGCGTGAGCTTGTGAGTGACTTGGGTCTGCCTGCGTGCGTGTGTGACACTGTGTGGTTGGGGCTGTGTGTTCGTGCGCTTGAGCTCTGTTTGAACTGTGCTGGATACAGACTCATGCTTTTGAATATTTTACCCCCAAGTTGAGCAAGAGCAAGCAAGTGCAGAACAGTTATTTAGTCAGTACAATCGGCTCCAGAGGTCTCTGAGACAGGAGCGAACTGTTGCCATGAATGTGCTGATGAATGCTGACGTGGAGATATTAGAGACACGCTAACGACTCGGGTTGCCAGGTTTGAAGTTTGCGCCCCCACACGCTCATTCTCACTGAAACGCAGAGGATGTAAATGATGGCAATTGTCTATTAGTAGCGCGTGCTGGTGTTTTCTAACGAGAGTACAATGACTTGTGTGCGATGTGTGTGTTCCAAGTGGTGAGTGTGGTTTTTTAACCCTTCGAGAGTCACAATGACCCAAACCTACGTTTAATGCACACACTGTGCATACCCGCAATGAGACATTTAAATTGTATGCGCTTGATTGAACTCAGACAAATCTAAATCTTTCTGATTCCTGTGGAGCATGGCTGCACATTTCAAAAATGAAATTTACCTGGTGGGGCCTTTTTGACCTTTCGGACAGGGGGAATTGCAGAACACAGAGAGAGCATAAGGGTGAAACCAGAGGTACTGGATCTATGTCTGCAAGAGAAAGAGAGAGAGAGAGAGATGGTTGCCTTTTGACCTCACACCCTCCTCTGCTGTGTAGATGGTGGTGTGAGTTATATTGGAGGGTCTGTCATGTCTCCAACACGCTCTTTAAGTATGAGAGAGGGGGGGGGCGTGTTTGGTGACAGCGCAACCAACAAACGTCCGCGGTACCCACGCTAATCCCATTGCCCCCCTCCTTCAAACCGGGTCAGAGGTCGCGGGGCAATTCCCCCAGATCTGAGTGGGCGTGACGGTGTCAAGGCCTCGGCGCTGGTACAGCGTGGGGCTGCGGGAGAGAACACATTGCATCGCGTCAAGTCAAGTACGGCGCTGCCAAACTGCCACGTTGTTTGGGATTATCACCCCAGCCGAGGCCTCTGATGTGTCCTCCCTATTTATAGCCTGTAATAGTTGTCATTACGGCTGTTTTGCAGATGGCCATGTTCATGCATGCCCCTCAGAATTGACTCCACAAGTTTGGCTTCTAGGCAGCTTTGACACTGCACACACATCTCTCTCTCACACACACACGCACACACTCCCCTCCTTCGGGTCTGTGAGCGAGGTTTGGATTGTGTTGGGTTTGTCCTTCAAACACACGACAGAAAGAGCGGTCGACCGTTTCCCAGGGTTTCATGCTCTGCCATACATTAAAATCCTGTTAGCTGTGGATGGGGGCCAGACGATGAACGTCATGTTTCGTGCCAATGTGTTGAGTCATGACTGTACATTGCTCGCTGCGCGCACGCGGCCTGTGCACGCCGTTGTCTTATTCGACCCGCCACTGAACTGTGGCTGTGATCGCGAGGCGGCTGATGTAAGAAGAAGCGACAGTTGACACGAGGCACAGCTGCACGTTGGGCCGGCGTGGTGCATCGCCAGCCCGGAGGACGCACGCCAAAAAAGGCTGGAGACTTTCTGGAGGTTCCGTGCGAGTGTGTCTGGGTGGTCGTTTTCTTCCTCCTCTGAACTCCCCTCTAGTCTCAGGACCGCTTCATCATCCTCGCTTGCTTGTCCTCCTCCACCTCTCTCCAGTGTGAGGTAACCCACTATTTCATGATTTTTTCCCAAAAGCAAAATAGCCCTTGACTGGATTTCGAGGCAGGCAGCCAGCCAGCCAACTAGCCAGCCAGCCAGTCAGCCAACTAGCCAGCCAGCCAGGTAAACCTCACGCAGTCCGTGTTAAATGATTCCAGGATTATGAGCGCTTTAGGCGAATGTAGCAGGAGAGACATGTCAAGACTCCCGCGTGTATTCTGGATGGACCTGGGAGATAGGGAGCTGCAAAGAGCCCAGGGTGTGAGTGCGTAAGAATGTAGAAGCCCCGTATGAAGGTGAGGCCCTTGGAATGTCGTCTAAAGATATCCTCGCCAGACTATTGGATCAGCTGTAGTGAAACTGTGTCAACATAGGAGAATGGGAAGTGAGAAACGTTGCCCTTGAGTGATTCATCTGCGGTATTGTCCCCAACACTGCTCGTTAATCGTTTCCATCATATTGTTGTTCGGTGGTAAGTGGATCACGTTGATGTGTAGCCTTGCAGTCATAAACCTGTGGCTCCCTAGTTCACACACAAGGCGTTTCGTCCGTCTGATGGTTAAAGAAAGTGACGGAAACGATTTCGATTTGACAACAGCTTGGAGTTGTGAATTCTGGAAATACTTCGGAGGTTCTGATTTTCTTTTTTTTTCCCTTCAGCGTTCGGCTATTTCATCATCGCCTCAAACAGTATATGTGGGAACAAGCCCATTAACCCTTCAACATGTTTTATCTCCTACTGAGTGTGTGGTTACAGAGTACACACTAAGCTCAACACATTCATCACAAGGAAAAGGGAGACGGTGTAGTCTCTCCATCTGGGTCTGGACAGGAACAAAGGGAAAACAAGGGAATACAGGGAGCTTTATTCAAGCAGGGCGCCCGTGTCTCACAAAATATCGTGTGTTTCTCAAGTACGAGTTTCAAAACAAGAAAAAACGTTTCAAAAATACAGCCCAGGGTGGTATCGCAGGAAACATAGCTGTTCTAAATAAGAAATTCATAAGCCCTGTCAATAACTTCAAAATCACATTTAACTATGTATAGGGAACGAGTGACATGGCCTTCATAGGATTCTATGTTGCTTCCCCTTGAAGCAAGAGGGAAAAAGGAGTCAAATACGTACTGAACCCCATCAACAATTACAATGGTAAGATTTGATCTAACTCTAAAAGTAGCTCTAGCTATCTTAAGGACGGATTTACGTAGCTATGTTGCCTATGCCTAACTACACATGCTAGGCTAGTGAGCTAGCGCGCAAAGAAATTCTTATTGTCAGCTTGCTTGTCACTGTAGTCATTAATGTTCACACATAAATAGTTGTTTTGTCATATTTGTTACCTATGGACAATACAATGTCTCGTGTATTTCTCCCTTAAGAAAATCTAGATGATAGCCAAAATAGCAGAGGTGACGCAGGTTACCTCTCTTTACAAAGTGTCCTCACCGTCGTGAAAGTAAACAGTTTGGATATCTGTGTTGTTTAAAAAAACGCGAATTAAGTGTATTTGACGTCTTGGGGGGAGACAGGATGGGATGGGGGAGATTATCTGTAGTATTGTCCGCAGATATACTAAGGAGATAAAGGCTTGGAGAAGGTGAAGAGGTGTTTAGGGAAAGTGCAAACAGGTAATCTCTTAATGTATCTGGATCAAATCTTAATCGTCAGCGGTGTTGAAGAACCACAGTTCAGTGCAACATCTTGCCTCTTTCTCTTTGGTCTCACGTCTGGTGTGTGTCAATCAAGATCAGGCAGGATCACCCCCTCATGCTGAAGCAGCCAGCCTATGAAAGGCATCTCAGCGGTGAAGTCATGCCAAACACTAGCCAATGACAAACAAGAAAGCAGTTTACCAGCCAATCAGCCAGCCAGCCATTCTACTTGCTTTCCAATCAGTCTGCCAGCCAGCCTGCCAAGCAGGAACCTTACAAAGTGGAACAGCAAGGCCTTGCCATGTTTGCTTAGATCTGAAGGCTTCTCTCTAAAGCTCTGTTTGCTGTAAATTCAGTGCACCAGCTGAGAGGTACACAGAGAAAAGACTCCTTTCTCCTCTCTTTTCTTTCTCTCTCAGTTTGACTCGATTCCTTTCAGACGTCCGGTCCGGTTGAAAGGACGTGTGAATAAGGAAATAAAGTGCTTAATTGGATTATTTGGAGTTTTGTTAAAAAGGAACGCACAAAAGTAGACGCACAAACACAAACACGCACATCCTGAGGAGATTTGGGCCCAAGCTACAAGCAACAGCAGCCCCTGAACTCCTGTAATAATGGGCGGTTAGTATTCTGCTCTAGTGTCAGAAGTATAGATTCCCCTGCTGCTATGTCATGTGTTTACTCACCATTCACACCAGGGTGACAATGATCAAGGATGCGGCCTATTCACACACACGCACACACACACACACGCGCGCACATACACACACTCACACACACACACTATAAACAAGCAGTCACATAGACTGTTCTGGTGGCGGTCATTAGATTGCTGTGCCTGGCAGTTTGATGGATGGGACGCACCATTGTGAGGACAGCGCCGCCTATGAGCTCACATCGGAAGCGTGTGACCGTCAGACAGATATGTAATTCGGGGCATGAATGCTGTCGGAGACCTGCGCTACCCATTACCTCAGGAGTACCACTTGGCCCAGGTTGATACACACACACACACACGCACGCACACACGGAGGCATGGCAGGAATTTGCACCTGTTGAGAGAGCAGGCCTCTGTGATGTCTCTCATCTTCTAAACAGCCAAATGTTACTCTGTTCGGACAATTTGCATTCCTTGGTAGTCCAGGTTAGAGTCGTGGGGTCGAGATGGGGGATAGCAAGACAGATATATAGAGAAAGACAGAGAGAAGATTACCTTGTTTCATCACCCTAGCAGTACTCAGGGAAGTTTAGATAACCTTCCTGCTATGTATATTTTGTCAGTCATAAGAGGATAACGCAATAAATCCAATCTTAGTCTTCGCATCGTCTTTGGGAGTTTAGCATTTGCAATGTATTCTCCAGGATTTGGCAAGGTGTGTGTGTGTGGTTTGTGGAGAGTGGAGTCGGAGCATGACAGAAGGTTGGAGCGGGGCAGTGAGAGGGAGGGCCATTAAAGAGAAGAGGTGGTGGTGAGGGGGAGGGGCGGCCGTCCGGCCGTTGTGTCTATCTTCATACAAATGGCCCTTGAGTGAGCCAGGGCCGTAAAGGCCTGTGATGCTATTGCAGTTGTTGTTTAGCGGTAGGCTGCCTGGAAGCCATTTCCTCATTCTATTCTCAGAGAGAATAAGAGAGAGAGAGAGGAAGAGGGAGAGAGGAAGAAGGAGAGGGAGAGGGAGAGTGAGAGAGAGGGAGGGAGAGAGAGAGAGAGAGGGAGGGAGAGA
>BROE01000024.1:10963354-11022275 GCA_036571765.1 Plecoglossus altivelis | reverse complement strand
AGAGATCCTTTCTTTCTCTCTTGTTGCTTATGCTCACACACACAAGCAAGGACACTCCCACCATGTTCTTCAGACATACACACAGGACTGACCACTGCTCCTACACACAAGCACATTATGCCTTCTCTTCTCTTTTACTGAGTGTGAGTCAGGCTTGGGAGTTTTCTCTGTCGTCGTTCTCTCCCTGTCGTTCTTCTCCTCTCCTCTTCTTTCCCTTCTCTCTCACTGTTTCTCTTTTCCCCCTCTGTTCTTCGTTTTCCTCTTCCCATTGACATGCTGGAGAGGAACCAGAGAACGTACTGAATTTAAACTTGGTCGATTTAGGATCTCCATCTCCAGCTTTCTCCTCAACATACAACGGTTGCTTTTACTTAACTATGGCTCCAGTGAATCCAAAAAGTTCACTTCGTTACCCATCAAACTATTTTTTACCAACGGATGCAATAGTCAGACTTTTTTTTTTTTTTTCCTTTTTCTTTTTTTTTTCCTTTTCTTTTTTTTTTTTTTTTTTTTTTTTTTTTTTTTTTGTTTGTTTGTTTGTGTATGTGTGCCTGTGTGTCTCTCCTCAGCCTGGGCGTTCATGCTGACTGGCTGCAGCAGGAATCCTTCGCCTCGTCGCTGCGGGCTAGTCCTTGACTGCGGACACTGCCTCGGTTCATTCAGAAGGCAAATTAAAAAGCTCCAATCTGCTCCTCTGTTTGCACTTCCTGTGGCGGACCACCAGTCGCAGGGTTTCTCAAACGCTCCTCAGGACCATGGGTTCTCACACTGCCTGCTGGAGGATCACGTATCCCAGAAGCCCCTGGGGTGAGGCTGGTGGGGCCCCGGTCGTTAGGCACTGTCTCACTCAGGAGAATGTCTTTGATCTCCTCACTCTAACCACCGCCTCAGCTTTTCTCTGCTCTCTCTTCATAGGGGCCCAGTGGCCCCTGGCTGGCTGCTATCCTGCAGCATCTCCACGGCTGAGGGCGCTGGGCCCTGACTCAACCCTAAGCTGGGTCTCTCCTGGGTTCTGCCCCCCCGCTCTCCTGTGACTCACCCGATGGGAGTGATAAGATCCCTCTCTCCTTCCTCGCCAGAGCCTGGGCTGGGACATCTCACCCGGGATCACATCAACCCAGATTGGATGTGCACAGCTCCCTCACAGCTTCTCCCATGTCAATAAGAAGCTTCAATCTGAATCCTCAGGGAAGGCAAAGACTAACACCTGCAGGAAATGGATGATGGTGAAGTTCAGCGAGACACCCTGAGGCAGATACCCGACAGGAGGACAGCTCAGAGCTGCTGGCGTTTGTGAGGGCAACAAGGACAGTCCCTCAACCAAGGCTGTCCCTGTGGCCCCCGGTTGCCTCGGTTACTGGGGTCACTGTCAGAGTGACACACAGACCCTGTCTTAGATGCTGGTCGTTACGAAACCATTTGCGGAAGAGAGAGAGAAAGGCTCAGTAGACTCCAGAGAATACCAAAGTTCTTATTATTCTTCCAAAATCTGGATGCACTTATGAACGCATTCGTATCCATGCCAACGTAGAAAAAACCCTCCAATCTTGTCGGGATTCCACATGCAATAGGAGCGTTCCACCTTGGTGCGACAACAACAAACGTAACAAAGGAGCCCAGTGTTCCACAGTTATAGATACAGAGAGATGTGCTGATGATTCAGAAAGGATTATCTTCATTGTCAGAAATGAACGATGCATGTTCCTTGAAACACTTCATTGTTAAAACAAGATGGACGGAAATGCTTAATCTGTGATTCCACATGGGGACAGTACAAGTCCCTTCGTGGTAGCCATGCGAAAGAGCGCTAAAGTCAATTAGATGACTTTTTAGCATAATTTAATTTCAAGTAAGCAAAATAAATGCGCCCAAAAGTACCTAACGCCCTTTAATGAAGAAGTAACGACCATGAAAGCCCACTGTGTGTTTCTCTGACAAGGTAAAAGGTTTCATGAATCCAATTTGCGTCAACACCAATCCTATCATGTGCTGCCTTTGATCTTTCATTAGCCTCAGATAAACCCATCATGGTGGATCTATTGTTCAGTGTGTGCTGGCAGAGAAGCCATTAGCCTGTCTGTATGGGGCGGGAGTCCAGCTGTTTGTCATAATGGGTCATAGCTTTTACATAACAGACTTGATCACATTAATGATTTGCAATTAGGTGTGATAAAATACAAGTTTTGGGGGGGATGGTTTGGTCTTGTAGAATCATTGTGAGAACACACAGTAACGTGTGTGTCTGAGGCTTTAGTGGGAAATCACGGTTATTGGATGGGCTCCATTCAGGGCATTGTAACAGTCGCTTGAGAGCATGCCCACATGCATGTGTGGCTTTATGCGTGTAAGTTCACATGCGTGTGGCGTGCCAGACCACATGGGTGTCCTGCTGGGAGGATGGCGTGAGCAGGGATTGCTCCACATGCGTGTGTGGCATGTTCAGCTGTCACCCAGCGACACTGCCACCTAGGGAACGCCAGGAATTCCAGAAGGCAGCCCTCCCCTCCCCTCCTCCCCCCTCCTCCTCCCCCCTCCCTCTGTCACCCCTCCCCCTCCCTCTGTTCCACCGGGCCCCTCCCTCCTTCCTGCCCTTCCTATCCCTCTCCTGTTCCCTTAACCGTGCCCCCATGCTGTTTCCCCCACCCCCTCCTCCCCTCCCCCCCCACCCCCTCTGCTACCCACAGTCTTGACCCTCCAGCCCTACCCTCCCTGCTGCCCCCCCATCTCCTCCCCTCCTCTCAGCTGTGCCTGCATGGCACGAACTTGAGATGCCGCAGGGGCGACCCTGCAGGGACCAGGGGGCCTGGGAACCAGTAAGTGGACCTTGGAGAGGTAAATATAGGACCAGGAAGGGATAACTCTATATTACTGTCTGCTCACACCTTCTTTTCTCACTGGTCCTTATAACTTCATCCTGTTTCATCCCTCTCTTTCACCACCTGTGCCATCTTCTTTCTCTCTCTCTCTCTCTCTCTCTCTCTCTCTCTCTGTATCTCTCTCTCTGTCTCTTTCTCTTACTCTCCCTCTCTCTCTCTCTCTCTCTCTCTCTCTCTCTGTCTCTCTCTCTCTCTGTATCTCTCTCTGTGTCTCTCTCTCTTACTCTCCCTCTCTCTCTCTTTCCCTTTCTTTCTTTCTTTCTTTCTTTCTCCCTCTCTCTCCTACTTCAGCGCTCTGCTCACTCATCTCCCTCAGTCCTATGAGTGACACACCAGCTTAGCCCAGTTCCCTGCCATGTCAAGCGGGGCTGTGCAGGGTCTATGAGCTGGCAGCTAATGAGGGTATTAGCTCCAGAGTGGCTCTCTCAGGGAGATCCTCTGCAGCTGACGCCTCCACATCTTTGATGCAGCCGTGTCCAGTGTATCCCAGCTACAGGGGGGGGGGATAGGAAGAGCTCCAGCTTAACCCTGGAGGACACTCCCTCCCTCCCTCAGCCAGGACTACAGCAATACAATCCCCTTGTCTTAATTTCACACAGAGAGCTCGGGTGTAGCGCACAAGTAGTCCTTCGCTCCAACCTTCTCCCCCACCCCATCTCCCCTCACACACCCTCAGCTGCACTTGCAGACCCCACCCACGGGTATAGTTCACTGGGAGAATTGATAAGAGAGAAAAGTGTTTAGGGATTCTGAAGATCTGAAGATAATTGTCTGCTGGACGTTGTCAATGGCAGCCTGGGTACCTTCCGGAGGGTTGGGGTGGGTGGGGTGGGGGTTGGGAGGGAGACGGGGGAGGGAGAGAGAATAGAGGTCAGTGCAGAAGCTTTGTCCCCCTGCAGGCCTCTCAGTCATTCAGAGGATGAGGTCATCCTATAGACCTCCCCCCCCCCAACCTCGCTCCTTTGTTCTATCTGTCCATCATCTCCGTTTGATTTTCCAAGTGATTGAAGTGACAGTTGGTGAAGACGCAGAGGGCAGCAACTGCCTTTTGTCTCGTTTCCTCTCGTCTGGTGACAGTGTGTCCTTCGCTGGTTCTCGTCCTCCCCAGCCGCCTGCCCTTGGTGGCATGGGGTCTGCGGACGTGCGTGATGTCCACAGATGTGCAGAGCTCCGAGGAGAAACACCTCTGGACTCTCCCCATGGGGGCGGCCATCTTGAATCCAGTAAAGAGCAGAGGGGATTTGGAGGCCCTTTGGAAACCTCTCGTCCGTGAGAAAGGGGGATGGGAGGATGGGAGGGGTGAGTGTACCCGTGGAGGTAGAGGGGGGTGGGAACCTTGCGTGTGTGAGTGAGTGTGAGTGGAATGAGAGGGAGGGAGAGGGGTGCAATAAGGACAGTCTTTGTGAAGTTAGTTAATCTAATTTGAGCTCTTTTCCCTCTAGACCCCCGTCCCCTGTCCCACCCTGTCACAGACCCAACCCTGTCCCACCCTGTCCCACCCTATCCCACCCTGTCCAACCCTATCCCACCCTGTCCAACCCTATCCCACCCTGTCCAACCCTAACCCTGTCCAACCCTAACCCTGTCCAACCCTAACCCTGTCCAACCCTAACCCTGTCCAACCCTAACCCTGTCCAACCCTAACCCTGTCCAACTCCCACCCTGTCCAACCCTAACCCTGTCCAACTCCCACCCTGTCCAACTCCCACCCTGTCCAACTCCCACCCTGTCCAACCCTAACCCTGTCCAACCCTAACCCTGTCCAACCCTAACCCTGTCCAACCCTAACCCTGTCCAACCCTAACCCTGTCCAACCCTGTCCCACCCTGTCCAACCCTGTCCCACCCTGTCCCAGATACACCCTGTCCCAGATCCCATCCTGTGCTAAACCCAATGCCAGGGATTAATAAACCGTATAGGAATGATCTGATCCATTCACAATAGTGTCCATAGGGTGTGATCTAAGTAGAATAGCAAGGCCTGTTGGCCCTGCTCTCAGGAGTGTGTCCACACACACACACATACACACACACACACATACCGACACACACACACTAAGAGGTGGTGGGGGGGCAGGTGTGAACTCTACTGACAGAATGTAAATAGGGCCACTTAGAAGCCTTTGTTTAGTGGGTCAGACCGCTGATGAACTCAGCGCGTCCTGTCAGATACTGGAGGAGGTGTGTATTAACCCAGCAGCCTGTGGACTTGGAAGTCCTGGCCCTTCTAATGGAACAATACTGATTAATGAGCAGGAGGTAGAGGCATCGGCAACTATTGTACGGACTGTTTTTATCAGGGCTGCTATGTTTTGCGTTGAGTGGCAGGCGTTAGCCTTTTCGTCTATTCAATTCCCTTGAATTCAGAGGAACTTGTGGTGTTAAGTTGTTAAGAGGTTCCCATGATTAGGATGGTTGTTATCAGCTGAGGGAGGTCAGCTTCCTTTAAAAGCCCCATTTGCAATCAATAGCATCTTGTTATCAGTGAATTATTAACCGGGCTTTCAAGAGTGTGTCTCTCTCTCCATCTCCTAACAGGGGGGGGATAGGAAGAGCTCCAGCTTAACCCTGGAGGACACTCCCTCCCTCCCTCAGCCCCAGGACTACAGCAATAACACTCCCACTTGTCTTATTCACACAGAGAGCTCGGTGCTAGCGCACCAAGTAGGCCTTGCCCTCCAACCTCCCCCCCCCCATCTCCCCTCACACACCCTCAGCTGCACTTGCAGACCCCACCCACGGGTATAGTTCACTGGGAGAATTGATAAGAGAGAAAAGTGTTTAGGGATTCTGAAGATCTGAAGATAATTGTCTGCTGGACGTTGTCAATGGCAGCCTGCATACCTTCCCGGAGGGTTGGTGGGGGTGGGGGTGGAGGAGACCGGGAGGGAGAGAGATAGAGGTCAGTGCAGAAGCTTTGTCCCCCTGCAGGCCTCTCAGTCATTCAGAGGATGAGGTCATCCTATAGACCTCCCCCCCCCCAACCTCGCTCCTTTGTTCTATCTGTCCATCATCTCCGTTTGATTTTCCAAGTGATTGAAGTGACAGTTGGTGAAGACGCAGAGGGCAGCAACTGCCTTTTGTCTCGTTTCCTCTCGTCTGGTGACAGTGTGTCCTTCGCTGGTTCTCGTCCTCCCCAGCCGCCTGCCCTTGGTGGCATGGGGTCTGCGGACGTGCGTGATGTCCACAGATGTGCAGAGCTCCGAGGAGAAACACCTCTGGACTCTCCCCATGGGGGCGGCCATCTTGAATCCAGTAAAGAGCAGAGGGGATTTGGAGGCCCTTTGGAAACCTCTCGTCCGTGAGAAAGGGGGATGGGAGGATGGGAGGGTGAGTGTACCCGTGGAGTAGAGGGGTGGGAAACCTGCGTGTGTGAGTGGATGAATGCGGAGGCAGGGAGAGGGGTGCCAATACAGACATCTTGGAAGTTAGTTAATCTAATTTGAGCTCTTTTCCCTCTAGACCCCCGTCCCCTGTCCCACCCTGTCCAACAGACCCAACCTGTCCCACCCGTCCCACCCGTCCCACCCTGTCACAGACCCAACCCTGTCCCACCCTGTCCCACCTTGTCCTAGACTCTACCCTGTCCCACCCTGTCCCACCCTGCCCCACCTTGTCCCAGACTCTACCCTGTCCCACCTTGTCCCACCTTGTCCCAGACTCTACCCTGTCACACCCTGTCCCACCCTGTCCAACCCTGTCCCACCCTGTCGCACCCTATCCAACCCTGTCCAACCCTGTCCCACCCTGTCCAACCCTGTCCCACCCTGTCCCACCTTGTCCCAGACTCTACCCTGTCACACCCTGTCCCACCCTGTCCCACCCTGTCACAGACCCAACCCTGTCCCACCTTGTCCCACCTTGTCCCAGACTCTACCCTGTCCAACCCTGTCCCACCCTGTCCCACCCTGTCCAACCCTGTCCCACCCTGTCCCAGATACACCCTGTCCCAGATCCCATCCTGTGCTAAACCCAATTCCAGGGATTAATAAACCGTATAGGAATGATCTGATCCATTCACAATAGTGTCCATAGGGTGTGATCTAAGTAGAATAGCAAGGCCTGTTGCCTGCTCTCAGAGCTGTGTCACACACACACACATACACACACACACACATACCGACACACACACACTAAGAGGTGGTGGGGGGGCAGGTGTGAACTCTACTGACAGAATGTAAATAGGGCCACTTAGAAGCCTTTGTTTAGTGGGTCAGACCGCTGATGAACTCAGCGCGTCCTGTCAGATACTGGAGGAGGTGTGTATTAACCCAGCAGCCTGTGGACTTGGAAGTCCTGGCCCTTCTAATGGAACAATACTGATTAATGAGCAGGAGGTAGAGGCATCGGCAACTATTGTACGGACTGTTTTTATCAGGGCTGCTATGTTTTGCGTTGAGTGGCAGGCGTTAGCCTTTTCGTCTATTCAATTCCCTTGAATTCAGAGGAACTTGTGGTGTTAAGTTGTTAAGAGGTTCCCATGATTAGGATGGTTGTTATCAGCTGAGGGAGGTCAGCTTCCTTTAAAAGCCCCATTTGCAATCAATAGCATCTTGTTATCAGTGAATTATTAACGGGCTTTCAGAGTTGTCTCCTCCCTCTCCTATTACACACTCCCTCCTCGCCTCTAACTTAGTATATCCCACAGAATCACAGACTGTAGGATTACACACAAGTGCGAGAGCTGCTCCTACCGATCCCCTCCCCCCAACCATCACCCCTCCTCCCTCCCTCTCCTTCTCTGTCTCTCCCTTCTTTTCTCTCTGCTCCCTCTCCCCCAGCCGTGTCTCTTCTTCCTTCTGTCCATCCCTGCCTCCCTCCTCCCCCCCAACCACCCCCACCCTCCCCCAACCATCACCCTGCCTCCCTCCCTCCTCTGACCAATCACCCCATCCTCCCTCCCCGACCATCACCTCTGCTCACCCCCTAACCATCCCCCTGCCTCTCTCCTCCCCTGCCCATCACCAAGAACTGACTCTCTCCCTCCCCTGCCCATCACCCACACCCTCCTCTCTCTCTCCCTCTGATTTCTCACCTCACACCCTGCCCTCTCTCTCTTCTCTCTCACACCCACCCCCTGCCTCCTCCACCCCCTCCTATGCCTGTGAGATCATGATGGGAGTGTTGCTAGAGAACTGCCTCGTATGCATCCAGACTTTTTTTCCCCTTTCCTTTTAGGTACATTATTCTCGTCTCCCCATCCCGTCCCCCCCTTCTCTTCTCAGTTCTCCACCCTCTCACACCACACTCCCCCCTCCCCTCAGTCTCCACCCTCTCACACACACTTCCCTCCACCCTCCCTCTCAGTCTCCACCCTCTCACACCACTACCTCCACCCTCCCTCTCAGTCTCTACCCTCTCACACACACTCCTCCATCCCTCCCTCTTCCAGTTCTCTACCCTCTCACACACACTTCCTCCACCCTCCCTCTCAGTCTCCACCCTCTCACACACACTTCCTCCACCCTCCCTCTCAGTCTCCACTCTCTCACACACACTTTCTCTCTCTCTCCTTTTCCCCTCCCCTCCCTCCCCCGGGTCCACCATCTTCTTCCTCCACCCTCCCTCTCAGTCTCCACTCTCTCACACACACTTCCTCCACCTTCCCTCTCAGTCTCCACCCTCTCCCATTCTTCACCCTTCACCTTCTCTCAGTCTCCACCCTCTCACACACACTTTATCCACCCTCCCTCTCAGTCTCCACCCTCTCACACACACTTCCTCCACCCTCCCTCTCAGTCTCCACTCTCTCACACACACTTCCTCCACCCTCCCTCTCAGTCTCTACCCTCACACAAACTTCATCCACACTCCCTCTCAGTCTCCACCCTCTCACACACACACTCTCTCTGTCTGTCTTTGTCTTTCTCTCAGTCTCCACCCTCTCACACACACTTCCTCCACCTTCCCTCTCAGTCTCCACCCTCTCACACACACTTCCTCCACCCTCCCTCTTTTCCCCTCTGCCCCCTCCCCCGTCTCTCTCTCTCTCTCTCCCTGGCTCTCAGGTTACGGGGACTGGGGGTTTTCTCTGGTGCGTCTCCTAGTGAGTGCGTGCCTGTAGTGTGCGTGTGTGTGTGTGTGTGTGTGCGTGTGTGTGTGTGTGCGTGTGTGTGTGCGCGCGTGTGTGTCTCCACTGCCCTGCTCCACTGTGTCCTTGTCCCTGCCTCCTGGCAGCGAGCAGCCACCCAGCTCTAGCTCTGTGATTGGGCAGGGGGGAGAGTGGGTCTTGACGGAGCGCGCGGCTGACTGCAGCAGGACGTGTTTCAACAGATGGTCGGGGTTAGAGGGTGTCATCACATGGGAGAGAGGATTAGAGGAGAGAGGTTGTCTTCCAGGAGCTGTGTGGTCCCCTCCTCCCCTCCTCCTCCAGCCCAACACTCTTTAACCAGCAACCCCTCCGAAACAACACCCCAGTCCTGTCGTGTTACAGCCACAGAACAGACGAGGACAGAAGCGCAAGAGGAATCCTAGCTTCCCTCTCAATCACCCGGAACTCCGCTCGTCTGCCCTCCAGGTACGGGGAAACTTTCTCCCTCTCTCTCTCTCTCTCTCTCTCCCTCTCTCTTTCCTCTCTGCCTGTTTCTCTCTTTCTCTCTGTTTGTTTTTCTGGCTTTTCCCCCTGTTTTTCTTGTTGCTGCATATGTGTCCAGGGCTGCTTGACTGCGGTCTGAGCGGCGAGGTGTGGTATACTTTAGAGATGAAGCGATACAGAGCCGGAGAGTGAGAGTGAGAGAAAGTGAGAAAGTGAGAGAGACAGAGAGAGAGAAGTGTGCCTGTGCTGGCAGTGTTGATGTTTGCTGTGGAACCAGGCTGTGAAAGAAGCGATTCCTCTGCACAGGAACTCCGTGTGTGTGTGTGTGTGTGTGCTCCACCGCAACGTCTTCACTCTGAATGACAGGAATTCCCTCAGACACAAATTCCTCAGACTCCAGGGATTAGAAGGCGGCACATTCCATTAATAGCATTTTTTTTTCCTTCCCATGAGCAATAACTTGGTAATGTGTATATGTGATTTTTCAGTTCAATAAGTATGTATGCACTGTCGTGAGATGCGACATGACGCACGTTGTAAGCAAAGGCAAGAGTTCTCCGTTTGACAAACGGCCACGATTGCAATCGCGGTTAAGACCGTTGATCAGAACGGGACGGTTTGACGCTCGGCATTCCATATTTCACGCGCGCACCGGCAGAAGTTGTACGGAATACTCGGCACGATCTCGGAAAGGCACGGAGCGATCCTCGTCTCTAAACCCACCTCTGCTGCTCAGCACACCCCACGTTTCGGCACGGTTAAAACTTTCATAAATCGAAGTCTGTCTGTTTGCCGGTGTCAGCGCCGGGAGAGGAGTCCTGGCTGTCAGGAAAGCGTCTCCCAGTCGGACTCTGAGAGCCTCAACTAAGACATTCAGCTCCACTCAAGTGGGGAGGGAGACTTGCCAATGTAGTGGGAATATGATGTATAGGGTTTATACCTGGCTCCAGGCGCTGTAGTGTGGAGCGTGTGTGTGTGTGTGTGTGTGTGTGCTTAAGAGTGTTTGCTCACTGTTTGCAGCTGTGAAAGGTAGGCAGTGAGCGGCAGCAATGCGCAGAGAGAGGAGGGTGTTCTGGAGAAAGCCGGTGTTGTGTGAATTAGTGTTGACCTTTAGTGAATCAACCTTGGCTACACTTCCTGCTTGGTAGTTAGAAGTCTTTCACACCACCACCAGTGGATTAGCACAAGTGCAGTGTGTGGAAGGCTTTTCAGCAAGGCCCACGGCTCAGAGGGAGATGAATGACCAAGATTAATATTCCTTTCTGACCCGCTGACCTAATAATTCATTTCTAACCCTCTGACATAATATCCTGGCAATGGTAACTTTTTATGAGTCTGAATTTGTTTCTTCCTATATACTGTATGATCCAAACAGCAAGCTATTAAAGTAGCTAATCAGACAGTACAGTATAGTAGAGGACAGAGTTTGTAATTCAGGGATTCCCTGGGAGTGAGTTCTTCCTTTTGGTGTGTGTGTGTGAGTCTCTCTGTGTGTGTGTGTGTGTGTGTGTGGATGAAGACTCTCTGGTTCTGGTTATCGGTCCATACCAACGACAGAATCTCTCTCCTGACCTAGATTTTCTAAATGGCAAGCTTATGCTGTGGTCCTTTTTCAAAGCTTTCGTCAATTGGTTGCACCAGGCACAATTAGTGTAAAATGGACTCTGCCGGTTCAGATTTCAATGCACTGTTGTCCCCGTGTTCTACGGGGGCACGACAGAATCAAGAGAGAGAGAGGGAGAGAGAGAGAGACCGTGAGAGAGAGAGTGAGAGAGTCAGAGACCAAGAGCGCGAGTGAGCGAGCGAGAGAAATCCGAAAGAGAAAGTCAGCCAGACAGAGAGACACACGTCTGCATTAGCGCCCCAGAAGCTGTCCCAGCAGAGAAGGCTTCCTCTGCGGGGTACTCTGAGGTGGTACACTCTGCAGAAGCATCTCGTGGCATTTATATCCAGTAAACAGCTTCCCCAGTCCAGCCGTGAGGAGCCGGCCCTCTGGGCTGTGCCAGCTCGGAGCAGGAAGATCGTTTAACAGTTTAGCGTCATTGTGCTACAAACAACAGAAGCATCTGGGCCAAATAATGACAGGTTCAGGGGGTCGGTCGTCGTGCCAACACAAACGTTGTTTCAGTCGCTGCGTCACCGTCGTTTAAATCTAGATGGGGACACGAGGTATGTGTGTGTGTGTGTGTGTGTGTGTGAACTAGGAGATGACAAGGTTGCTAGCAACTGTGAGAGAGAGACAAGCTGGTTCTTGTAAGAGTAACGGAACTCTTATTCACGCTAAGGGAAAAAGTCAAGAGAGCGTGTGCCAGCGAATAGCGCCAACAGCTGCCCATGCTGCCCATGCTGGTTACCTGCATCCAGTGAGCTGGTTACCTGCATCCAGTGAGCTGGTTACCTGCATCCAGTGAGCTGGTTACCTGCATCCAGTGAGCTGGTTACCTGCATCCAGTGAGCTGGCTATCTGCATCTAGTGAGCTGGCTATCTGCATTTCGTGAGCTGGGTGCCTGCATCCAGTGAGCTGGTTACCTGCATCCAGTGAGCTGGTTACCTGCATCTAGTGAGCTGGCTATCTGCATCCAGTGAGCTGGTTACCTGCATCCAGTGAGCTGGCTATCTGCATCCAGTGAGCTGGTTACCTGCATCCAGTGAGCTGGCTATCTGCATCCAGTGTGAGCTGGTTACCTGCATCCAGTGAGCTGGTTACCTGCATCCAATGAGCTGGTTACCTGCATCCAATGAGCTGGTTACCTGCATCCAATGAGCTGGTTACCTGCATCCAGTGAGCTGGTTACCTGCATCCAATGAGCTGGTTACCTGCATCCAATGAGCTGGTTACCTGCATCCAATGAGCTGGTTACCTGCATCCAATGAGCTGGTTACCTGCATCCAATGAGCTGGTTACCTGCATCCAATGAGCTGGTTACCTGCATCTAGTGAGCTGGCTATCTGCATCTAGTGAGCTGGGTGCCTGTATCTAGTGAGCTGGCTGCCTGTATCCAGTGAGCTGGCTGCCTGCATCCAGTGTGAGCTGGCTGCCTGCATCCAGTGTGAGCTGGCTGGCTAATTTCTCTGGCTACTCAACGGTTTAGGGTGATTCACAATGAGTAAAATGCGTATGAATGTATGTGCCTTTGTGTGAGTTCTGATCCGTCCAACTGTCAGATCTCCTACATTAGAGTGATTTAACATCCTGTATGCCTGGGCTGAAGCAGACACTGGCACACATGTAAAGAGTTCTACCTTCCCCGCTCGTTCCCATTTATGAACTCCAAATCAAAACCATGCCAAGGCAGTTTGATGCGGGACTGCCGCCTTTTCCATAGCTTTTCCTTTGGAGAGAGAGAGACACAGACAGACAAAGGGAGAAAAGGAGAGAGAGATGGAAAAGGGGTGGAGAAACAGAGAGACAGAGTGTCACGAGTAAGAGGACATAAAAATGTCGAGAGCAGACAGAGAGTAGCGACAGAGAGGTACAGAGAGAGACAGCAGAGCAGACGACAGATGCAGAGACAGAGAGAGAGAGACGCATTCGAATCACGCGCCGAAGAAGAGAGATGGATGCCGATGCCCTCGCGTGTCATTAGTCTAGTTATGAGACAGAGAGGGATGTGAGTTGAAGAGAGAGAGAAGAGAGAAGGAGAGATGGAAGGAGAACAGAGAAGAGAAAGAGAGGACGAGAGAGAGAAAAGGAAAGAAAAAGAGAGAAAGAAAAACAGAAAGAAAGAAAGAAAAAAAGAGAGAGAGAGAGTGGAGAGATGAGCTGAGAGAGCAGAGACGAGAGGCGTATGAGACATGGCAGAGAGAGAGGATGAGAGAGAGTTGGAGAAAGAAAGAGAGCAGGAGACCTAGCTAAGTATGATGAGTAGAGAGAAGCAGAGAGAGCAGCAGTAGAAACAGAGAGAGTAAGTGGGGGTGTCTGCTGTTTATTTAACAGCTCTTCAGCTCAGTAGTCAGCGCGCGGCTATTTTCACAGCTATTAATACAAAATGGCCCTGAAGTCTCTGAAGAGGGGGAGGGGGTGTTCCCAGAGTTTGGAAGAGCTGAACAGAACAGCTCTTCAGCCAGGGCACAGACTGGGGGCCCACCACTGGGGCCCCACCACTGGGGCCTTAATAGCTCCTACTGTGACAGAATCTGTCCTTCACTACTGTTCCCGGGAACCAGAGACACCTTTGGAGCTGAGGAGGATAGAGGAGGAGGAGTTGAAGAGAGGAGGAGGAGGAGGGTGAGGGAGGGAGGAGGAGGTGTTTGAGAAGAGAGAGTAGGAGGAGAAGGAGGTTGGCGGAGGAGGGGGGGTGGAGGAGAGAGAATGAGGGGGATGGAGGAGGAGGAAGAGAGAGGGGGAGGAGGAGAAGGAGGAGAGAGGAGGAGGAGTTAAAGAATGAGATGGTGTGCATTCACAGAAGAAGAAAGTAGCACAGACAGACGGAGAGAGGAAGTGACACCACCTTTTAAGAAGAGGTCTCTTAGTGGCAATGTTGGCTGTGTGCGTGTGTGAGCGTGAGTTTGTGTTAGTGTGTGACTGTCTGTCAGTCTGTGTGAGTGTGTGTCAGTGCGTGTGGCGCTGTGTGTCAGTGTGTGTCGGTGTGTGTGGCGCTGTGTGTCAGTGTGGCGCTGTGTGTCAGTGTGGCACTGTGTGTCAGTGTGTGTCAGTGTGTGTCAGTGTGTGTTAATGTGTGTCAGTGTGTATCAGTGTGTGTGTCAGTATGTGTCAGTGCTTGTGAGTGTGTGTCTGTGCTTGTAAGTGTGTGTGTGTGTCTGGTTGTGTGAGAGTGAGTGTGTGTCAGTGTGTGTGTGTCTGGGTGTGTGAGAGTGAGTGTGTGTCTGTGCGTGTGAGTGTGTGTCAGTGCGTACACTGTGTATAGAGCAGAACATCCATCCTCCAGTACTTGTTTATCTCTCCAGTTTAATGACAGTGTTTCTCCTGACTCTGATTGCAAGGTAGCACATGGATAGATTGCATGGTCCTATCACTTCAAATGACCAGTATTTAACAATGAGCTCACTCTTACATCCTTTATTTATGTGGCATCATGCAGTCTATCTTTAGGTGGGTTACAGACGACCACTTTCTCGTCCGTCTGACTACTGGAGTGGATGCATTAGAGCCAAACACACTGCCTTACTGCAGAGCAACATCCTTACCTTTTAACAGAGGAGCTGAAGCAATGCTGGCCATGCACATACACGCACACACACGTGTGCAGGCACACATGCACACACACGTGCACACACACACACACATACACGCACGCACACACGCACACACACGTGTGCACTCACACATGCACATACACACATGCACACACACGTGTGCGCGCACACTTGCACACACACGTGTGCACACACACACTTGCACACACATATGCATACACACGCATGCGCGCGCACACACACACACAAACACACACACACACACACATACTGCGTCTACTGCAGTAGTCTATTTAGAGTTCTGGGAATGTGAATCTCACAATAGCACCCCCAAGTGTTTGTGCATTCCTGTTCCAGGAGCACTGGAGGTCAGGCCAGACAAACAGACAACCATCTCAGCCAGGAGAAGGTCTCCTCTCCCCTCCTCTCCTCCACACTCACCCTGAACCGCAAGACTCACACAATCTATAGGCTTTACAACCAACCATTTATGATGTGCCAGCATTCCCGCTCTCTTTCCATTTCTTGCGCTCTCTCTCTCTCTCTCTCTCTCCCTCCCTCACTCTCTCTCCCTTTCTCTCTCTCTCCCTCTCTGTCTCCGTCGCTCTGTCTCTCTTCTTTGCTCTCTCCCTCACTCTCCCTCTATTTCTCTCTCCCTCTCTTCCCTCCCCCCCTCTCTCTCTCGCTTTCTCTCTCCAAAGTTGATATTCAGCTGTAGGGAGAAATGCATTCTGGGATTGACCCTTGTGGACCCTCATTGCTTCATGTTCTTGAAACACTTGTAATGTGATTGGTAATCTCGCACCATAAGCACTGGACTGAACCTTCCCGGACTTGAGCCAGTCTCTAGCTGAGGTCAGGCAAGGCTGTGTGTGTGTGTGTGTGTGTGTGTGAGTGTGTGTGTGTGTGTGTGGGGGGGGGGTGGTTGAGTCAGCGTCCCATCCGGAGAGGAACCCCATGTTCCCTGCTCTGTACTGGTCCTGTTCCCCCACAGTAACAAAGCTCTCCTTAAGTGCTGCTGCATGTGGACACTAAGCATGGAAGTAGAGAGAGAGAGAGTTATAAAGAGGGATGGTGTGACAGAGAGAGCTGCAGTGAGAGGGGGAGGGGGAAGGGGGGGGGAGACCAAGATGAGAGGAACAACAAAACAGGGGAGAGGAGTAAAGGGGGAGGGGGGAGAGGGGAAGTAGAGGGAGGTGAGGAGAGGACAGAGGCCTCTTAGGAGTGCTGGGTTAGGCCGTGTTGAGATCAGAGAATAGAGCTCTACCTTTATCATCCAGAAGTGGCCAGCTTTCTCTCTCTCATTCTTTTTCATCCTCTCTCTGTCTCTCTCACTCTCTCTTTCGCACTCTATTTACAGCACACGCACACGAACATAACCACAGACCCACACACAAACCTAACCACAGACCCACACAAACCTAACTACAGACCCACACACAAACCTAACCACAGATCCCCACACAAACCTAACCACAGACCCACACACTGACCTAACCACAGACTCACACACAAACCTAACCACAGACTCACACACAAACCTAACCACAGACCCACACACTGACCTAACCACAGACTCACACACAAACCTAACCACAGACCCACACACGAACAAACAAGCGTGCCCACGTGGTTGCACAAACTGATGCTCGCACATATGCTCACTGTCAATGCTGCCCTGCAGCACAGGCATGCTCCCAAGCTCATACAGACGAACACATGTGCGTAGTCCAACTTACACACTCACACACACTCTCCTTCACCACAACCCCCCCTGCACACACACACACACACACACACACACACCTCCCAGAGGGCTGCACTGTCCCTGCCTGGTCATCTCTCTTGTCCAATAATCCGCTCCCTGTTGAGAAGCAATCTGTTTTAGATTTGAAAGAGAAAGGGCCATGCCTGTATCACGTACTATTAAGCAGCCGTCAGAATGCATTGGTGTAAGGTGGTGGAGGTGGAGGGGGAGGGGGGGGAGGGGGGAGCTGCCCTTGGGGGGTCCTCTCTTTCATCCTTTTGCCCTTCCAGAATGGAGATAATGGGGAGGGAGTGCTGCAGGGGGGAGGCAGGGGAGAGAGGAAGGGGAGAGGGAAGTGGGAGGCAGAGGGGAGGTGAGGAAATAGAGAGGGCAAGCAGGGGAGAGGGAGGGGGAGGCAGGGGAGAGGGAGGGGGAGGAGGGGAGAGGGAGGGGGAGAGAGTGAGGAGAGAGTGTGGGGGGAGGAGAGAGGGGGAAGGGGGCAGGGGAGAGGGAGGGGAGGCAGGGTGGAGGGAGGCTGAGGCAGGGGAGAGGAGGGGGAGAAGGAAGTGGCGGGGGAGGGAGGGGATAGGGAGGGGTGAGAATGCAGTAGTCAGCCCTCTGCTGCTCCAGCAGCTCCTCTCATACAGCCAGCATGCATCTGCTCCAGCAGCTCCTCGTCATTACAAGCATCCATGCATGCTGTCCAGCTGTCTGCCCTGCTTCCCCTCCTCCCTGGCAGCAAGGGGTAGAGACATGGGCATTCAGTGCTTGCAAAACGCCCCTTTCACTACTGCCCTCCTGTCCTGGCCCTCTCTGGCTCCTGGCCTCCCTGCTCCAGGGGAGGTGAGAGCAGGGGAGAGGAGAGGGGAGAGGGAGTGCGCGCGGGCAGAGGAGGAGACTAGGGGAGGTGGAGAATGCAGTATCTCAGCCCATTCTGCTCCAGCGTCCTCTTCATACACCAGCATGCATCTGCTCCAGCAGCTCCTCTCATACAGCCATCATGCATCTGCTCCAGCTGCTCTGCCCTGCTCTTCCCCTCTCCCCTGGAGCAGAGCCAGACATGGGCATTCAGCGCTGCACAGCCCCTTTCTACTACTGCCCCCTCCCTGCTCCTGGCCCCTCTCTGCTCCTGGCCCCTCCCTGCTCCTGGCCCCTCTCTGCTCCTGGCCCCTCTCTGCTCCTGGCCACGTGTGTGACAGACAGAAAGACAGTTTGCCAGACAGAGGCCAACACCGTCTCTCTCTCTCTGTCTCTGTCTCTCTTTTCTTCACCACCATCAGATCTCCACAGCAGCTCCGCCATTTCCCCCGGGCGATGGCGTCCCAGTGCATATGAGCTGAACAGCTTGCACAGAGCGGCTGCCAGGCGTGTGCTGGCCCTGCCCCATGTGATCCGTGTGAGGACGAGAGGAGAGGCAAGAGGGAGATTAGCTCAAACGAGACACCTTGTTTACTTACATCATCTCGTGTCAGTAGCTGGCTGTACGAAAACACCCTGGCTCTCCTCCGCACTCGTCCTGACGTCTGTGGAGAGGGAGGAGGAGAGGGAGGAGGAGAGGGAGAAGGAGAGGGAGGAGGAGAGGGATGAGGAGAGGGAGGAGGAGAGGGAGGAGGCGAGGGAGGAGGAGAGGGAGGAGGAGAGGGAGGAGGAGAGGGAGGAGGAGGGAGGAGGAGAGGGAGGAAGGCTTGTTAGATGTGAGGGAGGCCTGCTGGATGTTTGGCCCTCCCTGCGTGTGGGTGGAGCAGGACACTGGGAAGAGGGCGGCTGATAACATTCCTTCCCTCTGGTCCAATCCGCCCGGTACAGCTACAGTTCAAAGGTACGTGTTGGGGAAAAAGGCAAGGTCATGTTATGCTGGGGGTTTTTTTTTGTGGAAAACAACGTAACTTAGTATCTTCCTGAGAAGATGTTGGCTTTTGAGATATGTTCTGTTTTTGGGGCAGGTGAAAGGAGTCTTTGCCAGAAAAGATAAAGTGAATTGAATTACAAATGACGTTATGGCACGCCTCAGAAAGCCACACACAGAGAGCCCTAGGCAACAGCACGCAGAACGAAGACCCACACAGATACAAATTACAGTTTGTGTCTAACACGCTTTTGTAGCGTGTGTGTGTGTGTGTGTGTGTCATGCTAGCAAGCAGGGCACGTCTAGCCTGTCTAACTGCACCTGCATCCACAATGCTCCCAGAAGATGTGTCAGGATCTGGTACAGATTTCTGTAACGTTTGAAAGTATTGTATGTTCTGTCTCACAGATCATTGTGAGCGGATCATTCCATTCGGAGAGTGGTTGCATGTTGAAAGTGCTTTGAAACCATGTTCTAAGCTACTGTGTTTGGGTTCCCCTCAGTGTTCAGTGGACTCTTTTAAAGGTTCTCAGATGAGTGTTCCTCTGCTGAGGAAGTTGAGCAGTTTATCGACGTCCGAACAAGACACTCACACAATGTTCATTCAATGTCCACAAGCAAGCCTTACATTACTGCTGAATGCAACAAAAATCTGGTCCTTTTTAAACCATCTGTTGAACAAGTCATGCTTGAGTCGGCCAGTTGCTAGTATCCATAACGACGATAGGAGAGTAGGTGCTGTTAAGTATATCTGGTCAGGAGATGAAGACCCGTGCTGCTGTCACTCAAGCACTCCATGGTCACCACCAATGCATGCCGGTGTGTGTGTCAGTATACTGGTCAGGTCAGTGCTGCCTGTCCTCACTCTGGTACCAGTGAACATCCAGCACTCCCACAGGAAGAGGCCCCTGTCTGTTCTGACCGCACTATTGACCTGACACCGGTCTAATTCTGATACAACAGAACCTGGGCCCTCCGCAGAACCTGAGCTCTCCGCAGAACCTGGCCAGTCTGCAGAACCTGGGCCCTCCGCAGAACCTGGGTCCTCCGTAGAACCTGGGCCCTCTGCAGAACCTGCTGAAGGCAATCCGGTGCTCAGTCCGCAGTTCTGACCTCAGTGAGAACAGTGAAACATTGCAGGGTTATTGCAGTGGGTTCATAAAAGACCTTTGAAAGTTTGAGCTTTGACAGAATGAGTTGGTTGATGCCACCATGCAGCTGATTCCATGGAAAAGACCATTTATTTCTCTGAAAACAATGACATCAGTGGAAACCCATTGAAGCAATTTGCAGAGGTTACTTTTCGAGGGTGAGGAAATCATTAGTTTGAAGGGTGTTTGGAAATGTAGCCAGATGAAGGGGAACCCACCTTTAGTGATGGTTGGTCTCTAGTGCTGTTTTCCATGGTCAGATCTGTCTTCATCTCACTTTCCTCCATCTCTCTCTCTCTCTCCTCATCTCTTCTCTAATCTCTCTCTCTGTCTGTCGTCTGTCTGTCTGTCTGTCTGTCTGTCTGTCTGTCTGTCTGTCTGTCTGTCTCTCCTCTTTCCTATTTCCCCCCCCCTCTCTCTCTCTCTCTCTCTGCTGTTGTCTGTCTGTCTGTCTGTCTGTCTCTCTCTTTCCCTAATCTCCCCCCCCCTCTCTCTCTCTCTCTCTGTCTGGTTCTCTCTCTTTCCCGCTATCTCCCCCCCCCTCTCTCTCTCTCTCTCTCTCTCTCTATATATATATTATATATATATATATTATATATATATATATCTGTCTCTCTCTCTGTCTCTCACTCCCCTAATCTTCCCATCTCTCTTTCCTTCTTTCCTGTCTGTCTGTCTGTCTGTCTGTCTGTCTGTCTGTCTGTCTGTTGTTCTCCTCTTTCCCCTATCTTTATACAGTATATATATCTTTCTTTCTCTCTCTCCCTCACATACACACACGCGCGTGCACATTGCCATCTCTCGATATATCTGTCTCTAACTCCCTCTCTCTCTGTCTCTCTCTTTATCCTTTCAACATGGCGGATCTGTTTTAGTACTTGTCAGGTGGACCCTCTCCTGTTAAAGGAGCAGCCTCCTAGAAGCCTGCCATAAAGTCTTCCAGGAGCATCTAGCATGGCCTCCTTCCTGCTGCTGGGCAGAGTGGGGTAGTCTGGGTATGACAGTACCTGTACCCTGGTCAGGGACAGGGGGTAGGCTGTAGCTTGGCAAATAGTGTAGGTGGGGAAAGGAGACGCAGGGGGAAATTATAAATGCACTCAGTCACCCTCTCAACCGCACAAGAGCTACTTTCTCTCTCTGTGTTTGTGTCTGTGTGTGTGTGTGTCTTGTACATTCACTCTCTCTGTCACACACACACACACGCACACGCAGACAAGAACACACACACCGCGCAGGGGTCTGTTGGCCTCCCATCTCCAAACAGCCTCTCCTTGTGTTTTAATCATTTCCCTCTTAGTGTTTCCTAAAGCTGCTCTGCTCTCCCAGGGGACCACCTGGTGGCCCGGTCCTGCCGCCTTTGAAGTTCGCGGGAGGGAGGTTGGATTTAATTATATATTTACATCACGCATCCATAATTAATGGCGGGGTTCTGGTGCTCTTGGCACTACAAAGGGTCCGCCCCCCCCCCTCCTCCCCCTCCTCCCCCACCCTCCCCCCCACCTCCACCTCCCCTACTCCCTCCCCTACTCCCTCCCCTACTCCCCCCCTCCACTCCCCTCCTCCCCACCCCCTCTCCTTAGATGGATACAGGGGTGAATGGCCAGGCCCGGCCCGGCCAGATTCAGGTTTTTCACTCAACACAAGGCCGCTTCTCTGCTGTGGCGACCTCCCCGGCCGCCGCGCTGCGTACCGAGAGACGGAGCTCAGCCTGTGGCTGGACGAAGGAGGAGCCTCCCTGAGCGCTCACACCGCCACTTCAAACCCAGCACAAAGTAGCACTTCAGGAAAACAAGATCACTTCTGCCAGCCGGCTGTCGAGCTGAGAGTTGTAAAACTTTCTGCTGACACTTGAACTGAATAACTCTTGTTCGCCGTCTGTGGACGCTCGAGTCGTGGCTCGACACGCAACGGCTTTCAGTTGGGCTGCGTTCACATTCACTGGCCTGTTTGACCAGGAGCGTCACAGACAGACAATGATCGTTTTGAGGTCTCTGAGTGCATCGGATAAATGCAATGTGTGTGATGAGTTGTTCAGCATGCGTGTGTGTGGGGGTGTGAGTTATTTAGCATGTGTGTGTGTGAATGATGGGACAGAGCTTTCCTTCAGTGGGCTCTGTGAGGGATAGAGGCAGGTCTTGGCGGGCTGCACACCTCCAAACCCCTGGCCTGCTGGCCTCTGGGATCTGACACAGCCTCAGTGTGTCAAGGCCTTGGTGACTGCCTGGCCAAATTCCCCAGGATTAGAGAAACATTTGGACAAAACCTCAACATGGAGCATGTGCAGCTCCAGAATCATTTTCCCCCCATCTGAGATCGGGTGGGAATAATCAAGCCGTATTGAAATATGGGAGCGGTCTCAGGCGAAATCAGTAGGTTCTCCTCTCATCCCGCTCCATGTCCACACGCTAACCTTCCCCCCTCCCTCCCCTCTCCTCCCCGCTCAGTCTTTACATCCAAATACCATGTTGGCACACGATTTTTGCATGCACACAGCATACAACTAAATCTCCCATGCGTGACCTGTCTCTGCTGCAATTTTTTATTCCACCCATCCCTTTCCCTCCCTCCCTCCCTCTCTCCTTCCCTCCCTCTCTCCTTCCCTCCCTCCCTCCCTCCCTTGCTATCAGCCTATCCAGCTCTTTTTATGTATCTCTTCATACTGTCTTGAGAGTTGTAGCTTGTGCTGTACTCCCCACGGCGATCAGCCTTCTAACCATAACATCAGACTCTCGTTCAACTGCCATTGTTCCACTGTGACTTGGCTGCCCCAGAGATGGTCTGGACAGAGGAGAGAGAGAGAGAGAGATTAAGGAAGAGAGGATAAGAAAGAGGGAGGGAAAAAAGAAAGCGAAGGGGGATTTGAAGTGCTTTGAAATGGCCATTGTCCTTAATGGCAAGGGTCTTTATGAATCGGCTGATTTACTTGAGGGGCCACGGCATCTGGTTTGGGTTTGACCAGCCTTTCTTGGAACAACAATCCTCTCGATTGTCCTTGTTAAACAGGAACCAAAGTAAGACGCAGACTCACCCCTGGAGATGGAGGAATTCTGATGGCACTTTTCCTTGGCTCTCAGGGTAACTTGAGGATGTCCCAGACAGTCAGTCAGTGTCTCGTCCATGGCATTCCTGGGGTCTCCTCATCATTTCTCCTTTGTCTTCCTGATAGAGAAACGTTTGATGAGTGCATTGAGTGCAGACAGACAGACAGACAGACAGACAGACAGACTGACAGACTATCCAGGTAGTGGACAGGTCAAAACAGAAATACACCCCATGTGACTAAAGGTAAAGCACTACCACCAGCCCATGCTCTGTTCCAGAAGGTTATACCCACTCGGCTCTTAATTGTACCTTTTTCTCTTTGCCCCCCCTCTCCCTTCCACTCTCCCCCCCCCCCTCCTGCCCCAGAGTCCCCTGGCTTAACCCCTGTGTGTGGGTAGCCCCAGGTGGCTGGGGTTAGGCTAAACTAGCCACCATCAAAGCCACATAACCACACGGGTCAGGGGACGGTCAGGGAGCAGGGGGTCGTGTGGTTAGAGGCCCTCACCGCGAGGCACTGCAGAGAACCGCTGGTCCCACTTAGCTTAGCTTAGCTCCGCTAGCAGCGGCGTGTTTCCCATGTGCGCCGTGTCAGGCGCAGCTGCACAGCGCAGGGAAACCAAACGACCAGGGAAGCAGAGAAGTCCGGTATTTTCAGATGAGAGAAAGAAAAAAAAAAGACATTACAGTCATGAAAGTAAAGATTAGTGTGGTGTTGAGGTGCAGTAAAGGTCCCTTGGGTTTAGAACCATTAATCTGAAAATTGGGCATTTTTTTCCAGCTCTGGCAGCTGTGTGTTGGACTGAGAAGTCCATAGTGCCCTTTTTGTTTGGTTCCTTTGAACCCTCAGGGCCTTTTCTTCCCTCTGTCCGACCCTAATATTCTTCCCCCCCATCTTAGCCATGGCTAGTACAGTAAAGGCTAATCTAAAGAGCCATTAGCGCTAATCCATAGAAACAAAGAGGATGGATAAACAATGCTGTCTGTAGTCCTTCTGACTCTGGTCCTACATAAAGACCTCTTGTTTAAGCCTCAGATGTATAGAATGGTAATGAAAGAGTTTAAGAAAGGAGAACTTCAGAGTTGGAAGGCCGAAGTACTTAGCGGTAGTTCTTGTCAAGGGACACTGTTGGATCTTTCTGAAATGTATGCTGTATTGGACAGCGTATATAGGAGAGTCTGATAGTGTCCATCATTGGTTCTGGCTCTGGTGTGCTAGAGAAAAATAACCCAAACACCACCTCATGTTCACTCAGTGCGTGTGTATGTGCGTGTGCGTGTGTGTCTGTGAGTGTGCGTGTTCCGGAACATCATGATCCATAGAGCTCATGACTGAAACACTCATTACAGAGAGAAGACCTAGCCATGTTGCTGGCTGCAGCCATAGCCTGGGGCCACACTATAAGGCCAAACTTAGGCCCACAGCCAGGGGCCACAGTCTGGGGCCACGCTGTCCAGCATCCTTCTGGATGGCTCCCTTCCACCCTGCAGTTTTCACTTTCAAAAGACGAGAGAGAAGTGCTGCTGAGTGTGTGTTTCTGGGTGCTTGTTTTTGAGTGAGTGTTTCTCTGTGTGTGTTTCCAAGTGTGTGTTTCCCAGTGTGTATGTCTCTGTGTGTGTGTATTCATCCTGAGTGGGTTGTTGTTCCTGCGAAGCATGTTTGTTGTTTTACAGTTTGGCAGCGAAGTGGTATGTGGCTGCCATCCATCCATGCTCTCATCCAACTCTATTATCATCCATACATTCATCCATCCACTCATCCAACTCTATTATCATCCATATATCCATCCACCCAGTCCCCCAGCGTGCTGTACAAACAGCGCTCGCTAATCTCCGCATACCAGCCTCACACTCCGCCAGCCAGCTCCCAGCTCCCTCTCCGCTGGTTGCACCAGCGGGCGTCTCTCACGGTAACGCTGGTATGCCGGTATGTAAGGGAAGCTTTGGTGGGACAGACATTGCAACCGAGGCATCATGGGGATGTTCAAGAGGAGTACGTCTGAGCTGGGGGATGTGTCTGTCGTGTTACCTGGGGGTAGGGGTACCATTGCATGTAACAACTGAGAGGTGATACTGTGGAGAGAGGTGTGGTGGATGTTTGGTGGCAGTGGGCAGCCATTGTATCTAAATCATATTTCTGCCCAGCGCATGATCAGGTTTTACGGCCTAGTGTTAGCGCCTAACTCCTGTTACATAGGAGAACAGGGTTATTCAGGCCCCAGGAGCTAACTGTGTTAGCATTGTAGGGTTAGCGGAATATCCCACGTCGATTTTCCAGACCTGCAGTCGCCTTCTCTTCAGACGTTGAGGATCGTTCTCTGTCGAAGAGAGTGTGTGGGACATTTATGTGTGTGTGTGTGTGTACTTAACAAGAAGATTTCCCATATCAAAAAGTGGTTGACACTATGCGTGTGCGTGTGTAAACGAGGGAGAGGGAAGAGTTCTAGTGTGTAGGTTTGTGAAGGATGTGTGCGTAAGTGTACGTGCGTGTGTGTGTCTATGAAGGGTGTGTAGGATGGGTGTGTGTAATCCGGTGCAAGGTTCGGTGCACTCTGCCACCCCGTGTAGGAGGGGGTTTATACAAACAGCGCCAGTGTTTGTACAGCGCTGTCAGGATGACTGGGCAAGCTGGCCTGGACACTGCCTGTCTGAAATACTCTCCAAAAAAACTCTTACAGGCCCGTCTAAGGGCCGGTCTATCTCCAGCACCATCTGACAAGATAGAAGACAGACACTGAATCCACTGACTAGAAAACATATATCTGAAACGGATCTTTCCCCGCCGACGATCGCGTCGTGCTGAGATCTCAGACACGGTTTGGGGCAGTCCTCATCCTGCGGCAAGGTCGTTCAGCTGGATGAGTCACTGAGGCCAGGTGCTGTGTTTTTCCTGATGCGCGTGGTTCCTGCTCTGGAGCGCTGTGCTGTTTTTTTTGGACAGCTGTCCGCGTTGTGACCCCCAGGATGCGGTACTGGGCTGGATTCTGGCCTTCTCCTCCCATCTCACCAGTCTCCTGAGATCCCACACATTGGGTTTGGCCTCATCCATCATGGCCTCCCTCTGGGGGTATTGGTCCAGCCCTTAAACACAAACACTCCGCATCCCTTTCCACATCCAAACCGACCTGGAAGGACCTTGCAGGCGATGGAAATCCTTTCCAAGTCATTTCCCCAGACCAAAGGGGGGGGGGGGCGTGGCCTCTCAGTGGGGGAGGGGCGAGCCCAGGTGTGGCAGAACCTGCCATGTGGTTCCACCTCATTAGTTCGTAATAGGGAGAGCAGCATGGTGCCACTCAGCAATATGGCTGAACATACGGCGCTGTCACCAGAGATGATGGAGCCATGTCCACAGGGTCCTGGTCCTTCCTGAACCCACCAAAGGGCCTCATCACTGGGAGAAGGAGTCCTGAAGTGGGGTCCCTAACTCTGCGGGCTTTTGTTAAACGCTTTTTTCTGGTCAGCGTGGGCATCGGGAGCATGCTGACAGGCCAGGCTGAAGCCACACAGACTGGGGGGGCTCGCCAGGCACAGAAGATGGTGGGCGGTGATCTGGGGGGGGCCTCTGTGTAGGGGGGTGTGTAAGGGGGTGGGGGCCGGGGGCCTGGGATGACTCAGGGCAAATCTGCGATGGCGACAGAGGTTTGAGGTTAATGTGGCGGAACCCTTTTGCCTCGTTCCCCCTCTGGCGTTTCCCCGCCCCCCTCCCCCACCCCCCAGGGGCTTGGTGACCGAGGGGGGGGGGGGGTTGTGAGTGACAGATGGGTAAAGAGTCTGGATTGGTTTGCGCTGAGGAATGGCAGAGGGTGTTTTTGCGCCAGCAGCCAATAGGATGTCCCCCCTTAGCTCCTTTGAGCCGGACAAGCTGCTGGCTGGAGCGGTGTGGAGACAGCAGAGGAGGGAGAGATGATCACTCACACTGCACGCATGTTATCTCAGAGAGGAAGAGAGAACCAGACTCCCAGCCGGCCTGTCTGCCTGGCTGACTGGCTCCGTTTCTAGTGGAATAAGACAGGAACAGCATCAAAAACATGAGACAGGGAAATCCATCTGGTGAGATCTATATATCTGACTGCTGTTATTTCCATTTGAACTTCTTGCGAAGAGATCATGCATATATGAATTCAGGTCAGTTGAGATTGAAGCGGGATGATATAGATGTTTTTGTGTAGGACAGTCATTCGTTCAGCTGTCTGCCACATGCTGAGACCCTTAACGCAGTTGTTCTTGGTGGATGATCAGCAGTCGAACCTCCAAACTGCTGAGAGATGTATGATTGTTTTGCAGTTATGATTTGCGAGCAGATGAATGCACGATTCTTGGAAGTAAATATGTTTGAACGTTCTAGTGGGAATCTGGGAAGGTCATTGAGTGTATTTCTGGGAAGACAAAATTGTACCTATTTTTTTAACTATTTCTCTGAATTCGCTTTCTTTCTGTCTACTTTACTGTCAGTCGTACAAACACATTGGCAATGATGTTTTGGGACTATTATTAGCTGTTATTCTAACGTCTTCCACATCTCTCTCTCTCTCTCTCTCTCTCTCCCCCCCCTCCCTCAAACAGGTCCTCAGCTGTGAGAGCTGTGCTGCTGTAAACGAGCGTCCAGGCAGGAAGTGGTCGTCGCTCCGTCCCTCCCTCCACTCCTGCTTGCGTGTGGGGCAGCATGCTGCTGCAGTGTGTGTGCTGGTTGCTGCTGCTGCTCTCTGGGGGCCTGGCCCCCACAGACGGCTCCTCCTTCACCACCAGGGCCCAGGGCCTGAGGGGCCGCATCCAGAGAGACCGTAGGAACATCCGGCCCAACATCATCCTTATTATGACCGATGACCAAGACGTGGAGTTGGGTAAGAGGCTGTCACCCTGCAAGTGTGGAGGACTGAAGGGATGCTGCTGGTAGCCTGTCTACGACTGTAGACCACCTCCACCCTCTGGCCTCCACACTAGACCACCTCCACCCTCTGCCTCCACACTAGACCACCTCCACCCTCTATCTTCTCATTAGACCACCTCCACCCTCTGCCTTCTCACTAGACCACCTCCACCCTCTATCTTCTCACTAGACCACCTCCACCCTCTGCCTCCACACTAGACCACCTCCACCCTCTATCTTCTCACTAGATCACCTCCACCCTCTGCCACCACACTAGACCACCTCCACCCTCTGCCTTCTCACTAGACCACCTCCACCCTCTGCCTCCACACTAGACCACCTCCACACTCTGCCTTCTCACTAGACCACCTCCACCCTCTGCCTTCACACTAGACCACCTCCACCCTCTATCTTCTCACTAGACCACCTCCACCCTCTGCATTTTCTCTCTATTTCCCCATCAGACCTTTTTCTATCCTTTCTCTAAGTCTTTATGTCTCATTCTGCATCCTGTTCCTATTGCTTACTTAACTCTCCCTGCTACTCCCCCTCCTCTCTCCCTCCTCCCTTCCCTCCTCTCACCCTTCTCCCCTCCAGGGACCTTGTGGTTATATGCTGTAAGATTAAAACATGTATTGTGGACCTCCATGAAATATTCAACTGGGAACATAAGCGGTAACAGCAAGGCCATCTGGCTAAAGGCTCCAGACTTGGTGTTTACCATATGCATTATGAATCATGATTACTGTGCTGTCTCCAAGGACGAGATGAGAAAAGCTGAAATCATCCTATCTGAATGTGTAGGGTTTATCCAAACAGGGGTTGTATGTTTGCAAGCCTTTTATTTGTGATGGCATTTCTATATTTGACAGCAGAGTTACCGCAGCATGAAAATGGAAAGTCAAAACCGACAGTGGAACAGTCTCTCCTCTCCCCTCTCTGCTCTCCTCTCTGCTCTCCTCTCTCATCTCCTCTCTCATCTCCTTGCCGTTCCTTTCCTCTCATCTCCTCTCCTCTGCTCCTCTCCCCTATCCTCCCCTCCTCTTCTCCCCTCCTCTCCTCTTTCCTCTCTGCCCTCTCCTCCTCTCTCCTCCTCTCCTCCTCTACCCTCCTCCCTCTCCCTCCCCCCCTCCCCTCCTCTCCTCCTCTCCTCCCCTCCTCTCTTCCTCTCCTCTCCTCTCCTCCACTCCTCTCTTCCTCTCCTCAGGCTCTCTGCAGGTGATGAACAAGACCCGGAAGATCATGGAGGATGGGGGCACCTCCTTTACTAATGCCTTCGTGACCACGCCCATGTGCTGCCCGTCACGCTCCTCCATGCTGACGGGGAAGTACGTGCACAACCACAACACCTACACCAACAACGAGAACTGCTCCTCCCCTTCCTGGCAGGCCCAGCATGAGCCGCGCTCCTTTGCCGTCTACCTCAACAACACCGGCTACAGGACAGGTCAGTGCTCCCCGCCAGAGCCGCCCGACTCTCCAGAACGTTCCACACAGGCAAACCATTCAGCCGCTCTCTTTTTCGACCGCAACGTCGTCCAATAAACAGGAACCTACAGCGGCCCCTGTCCTCTCCCTCCTCCACCCCCCACCTCCTTCTGTCACCCTCCTGAGGGGCTCTCGCACTGCCAAGGGTCAGTCAGTCAGCCACGATGCGTTGCAAACGGACAGTTGGCTCGTTCATGGACTTGTTCCCTCCCCTCACTCAGAGCACATTCTTACTGGAAATGTATAGCCTGCCTGCCTCTCGGCCTGCCTTTCTGCCTGCCTCTCTGCCTGCCTCTCTGCCTGCCTCTCCCTGCCTCTCTGCCTGTCTCTCTCCTGCCTCTCCCCTCAGCCTCTGCTGCCTGCCTCTCCTTGCCTCTCTACCTGCCTCTTGACCTGCCTCTCTACCTGCCTCTTCATGCCTCTCTGCCTGCCTCTCTGCCTGCCTCTCTGCCTGCCTCTGCCTGCCTCTTGGCCTGCCTCTTGGCCTGCCTCTTTTCTTGCCTCTCTGCCTGCCTCTCTTACGCTGCCTCTCTGCTCCTCTGCCTCCTTTCTTTCTGCCTCTCTGCCTGCCCTCTCTGCCTGCCTCTCTGCTGCCTCTCTCCCCTGCCTCCTCTGCCTCTCTGCCTGCCTCTTCCTGCCTCTCCCTCTCTTTCCTGCTCTCTCCTGCCTCTCATGCCTGCTCTGGCCTGCTCTGCCTGCCTCTCTTTTCCTGCCTCTTCTGCCTGCCTCTCTGCTGCCTCTGCTGCCTCTCTGCTGCCTGTTCCTGCCTCTCTGCCTGCCTCTCTACCTGCCTCTCTGCCTGCTCTCTCCCCTGCCTCTCTGCCTGCCTCTTCCTGCCTCTCTGCCTGCCTCTGCCTGCCTCTCTGCCTGCCTCTCTTCCTGCCTTTCTGCCTGCCTCTGGCAGTAGTACCAGTCCGCTGTCACGACCCGTCAGCTGGTGTCTTCGTGAGTGACGGGCGGGCACTCGTCCGGGCAGCTTGGCGGGGCCTGTGGGCAGCGGCGCGGCCTGCGGTTTCCAGCCGATACGTTAGTCTACAATTAGACCTTCTCCGCGAACAGCTGGCACCATGCCCGGGTCCCGGGGAAGATGTTTAGCCAGGCAGAAAAACAGAGACACACACATGCAAGAAACGACAGATTGCATGCACCCAAGCACACACACACACACATGCTAAAGTAAACAGATATTAACAGGTACGCTTGAGAGTTTGGGAGCAGGGTTGGAGAGGGGGCAGCCAGCTTGGACAGTGGACAGAAACTCACCGATGTCCGTCAGGATGTTCCACAGCACTGATCCCAACTCCCTCTCTCCTCCTTATCTCCTCCCTCCCTCTCTCCTCCCTTCCTCTCTACTCCTTATCTCCTCGCTCTCTCCTCCTTCCTTATCTCCTCCCTCCCTCTGTCCTCCCTATCTCCTCCGTCCCTCTCTCCTCTTTATCTCCTCCCTCCCTCCCTCTCTCCTCCCTCCCTCCCCTTCTCCCCCTGTCTGTACTCCTCCTGCACAGGGTTCTTCGGGAAGTACCTCAACGAGTACAACGGCAGCTACATCCCTCCTGGGTGGCGCGAGTGGGTGGGGCTGATCAAAAATTCCCGCTTCTATAATTACACCGTGTGTCGAAACGGCTACAAGGAGAAGCACGGCGCGGAGTACGCCAAGGTATGTGCCCTGCGGGGCGTTCCCCTCACCACCCCCCCCCCCCCACCTCGCCACAAGACGGGGGTCGTTAACCCCAATCACCCACTTGTTTTCCCTTCATGACCAAATGTAAGGTGCTCTCCCAGCTAATTGCAGGTCTTCGTCTGAAGCAGGGGACGGGGGGACGAGGGGGCGGGGGGGCAGCAGGGCGAGAGGGCGGGAGTGGAGGGGGGGGGCAGACGTGCAGGCATCCTGGGGCAGATCAAAGGGGAAGTGTTGAGTTGAGGTGGCGTCTCTCACGCCGCCGCCGCCGCAGCCGCTCATTATCGTCACACGGCGCGCCGTGGACACGCCTCCAGAGGAGCACCGTGTGGTCCCTGGAAACTACCACCCCTGAGTTGCTCTTGCTTGCGGTGACTTTAGTCTTGCCTTCTTATGTCCAGGTCTCTCTACCCCTCTCTGTCTCTACCCCTCTCCTTCTCTACTCCTCGCTCCCTCTCCCCTTGCCCTCTCCTTCTCTACTCCTCGCTCCCTCTCTCCTTGCCCTCTCTCTCTACCCCTCTCTCTTTCCACCCCTCTCTCTCAGGAGGTTATGGAGGGGTTATGTGTTGCACGTAGATGAGAGATAAAGGACAGGGGAAATCATTTTCCCATCCTCTTGACAGACTGGGCCTGACTGGCTTGCATGGGGGATGTCAGGAGGAGGGCTTCTCCTGGCAGTAGGCGCCCATCTCCTCTCTGTGTTTTCACACCAGCTGTCAGGGCAGCCTTGTTTTCCCAGTCCTGCTCCTTGCCAATATCCTCCCAAGCAGGCGGGGGGAGGGAGGAATGCGAGCAGGGGAGCTCATGGTCTGGGCACATGTGGACACTGGCTGGCCTGAAGGATGGGTGAAGGACTGTTTGGACTGATACTAGGATGCCAAATGACTTGCTTGTTGGGTCAGAGGAAGGTGTAAAGCTACCTACCCGAGGTGAGGACAGGGTGTTTACAAGCCCAGCGCCTGGGGAGGATGATGCGGGGAGGATGGCGAGGGAGAGGACGACGTGAGGAGGATGGCGAGGGGAGAACGGCGTGGTTTCACACTCCAAATAGACCCCTGGAAACCACTGCAGTCCCACACCAGCCAGACCCTGTTGTCTAGCATATCCCTCTGCCTGAGGTCAGTCAGCTGGAAGTGGGACAGGTAGAACCCTTCACTGTCCACTGTCCAAGGCCAGGACGGATGTGGTGATTCAGGGAGGCATGGCTACCGATGACCTCACTGAACTGACTACCATCAGAGGTCAGGGTTCACACCATGAGGCGTTTAATAAGATTATGATGCTCAGGCCCAGGCATGTCCCTCCCTACCTCCCTCCCTCCCTTCCAGCCATTCGCAAACAGACCATTTGGCCTCACAATGAGCCAGTTGGCCACCATCCCCAGGACGCGGCCACAACGACTCAACGTGGTCACATCCATTCACTTCACTGCTGACCCCAAATGACCGGTGGTCACGGAAGTCCGTCCAACCCCCATCACCACGGTTACCTTCAGCTGACCTGAGCTGACAGGAGAAGGGAATGGGGAGGCCCTGCCCAGCTGGGAGTACTCGGGAGAACCAGGGTGGTGAATCTGGCTGAGCCGCTTCATGTGCGTGCAATCCCCAGCCCTGCACTGCCGCCAGGTCATTAAAGGCAACCCTGTTAAACTATTCATAGGGCCAACATGAATCAGCCTTTACTGGCACACGCATGACGTTCAGGCAGGGAAATCTCACTCGCCAACCTCTCGTTTGAGAGACTCATGCTGCCTAGCAACCGCCAGTTTGCATGCGAGGGTGCAGGTACTGGGAAGCTAGGCCGTTGACTCTTGGCACCAGATGTGGAGATACAAGGGGAAAGGCCCGTTATTAAAGACTCCATGTCCCATAAACTATTCTTCTGGTACATGAAAGCCAACGGGATTTCCTGATTGGACTAAACTCTCAAAATATTAAAAACAGTCTGGCATTAAAGCCATCAGAGCTAGTGGTTCAAAAGACTTGTAGTTCCTTGTCGTTAAAACAAAGCGTTCACTCTTTCCATTCTAGGACTACTTTACGGACCTCATCACCAACGATAGCATCAACTTCTTCCGGATGTCCAAGAGGATGTACCCTCACAGGCCAGTGATGATGGTCATCAGCCACGCCGCGCCGCACGGCCCGGAAGATTCCGCTCCGCAGTACTCGCAACACTTCCCCAACGCATCGCAACACATGTAAGTGTCTCTCGCACGCGCACACGCGCCCTCTGCACACGCCCGAACACGTTCACGCACGGATGTATAAATAGGCCCGTTCACAGACAGTGTCTGACGGCTTCTGCTGCTGGCGCTGGGATTTTTTTCAACGCCGAAAAAACCCCCAAAGGGCTTGTTTTGCGTTTATGCGATTTTGACAGACATTACAGTCTACGATCTCTTTAAACGATAATGCAGTTTGCGTATCCCTCATCGCTAGTGATGATAGGTTAGCTGGGAGGCTTCTCCTCACGTGACTCGGCAACCGTGAAATCAACGTGATTTATCACCTCAGAATAGCTGAGGCCGTACCAGGGCGGGAGTCAGGGAGGAGACTTTATGGAGCGTTGCTGTCATGCCAAGGCTGCGGTGGCCTCCCAGATCCATCACCAGCCAGCCGTGGCAGCGCTCCTATCCCACAGGCGGCTCCATGGCAACACGCCCTGCCACCCCACAGCCCTCCGCTCGCCTCCCAGGATGCACCAGGGCGCCTGGCCTCGGGAGACGCAGAGATGCGTCTCTCTCTTTTCTCTCTCTCTCTCATCGCTCTCCCCTCTCTCTCATTCTCTCTCTTCTCTCTCTCTCACTCACTCTCTTGCTCTCTCTATATATCTGTCTCTCTCTTGTCTCTCTGTTTCTATCTGTCTCTATCATCTCTGTCTCTTCTGTCTCTCTCACTAGCTCTATCTCATTCGTCATCTCTGTCTTTCTCTCTGTCGCTCTCTCTATATCTTTCTCACTCTGTTACCCTCTGTCTCTCCCTCTCCTCTGTCTCTCTTTCTCTCTCTAATCACTTTCAGTCTCTCTGTCTCTATCTCTCTCTACACCCATGTCCCTCCTCTCTCCCATCAACGTCTCCCTCTCTCTGTCTCTCTCAATCTCTCACCCCCTCTCCTTGTCACTCAGTCTCTTCCTTTCTCTTGCTCTCCTCTCGCTCTCTCGGTCTCCCTGCCTCCCTCCTATGTAATTCAGGGAGGACTTCCTGACCCTGCTCATATCAATCACTGCTCTCTCCCTGCAGCTTCTGGAGTGTGAGGAATGCATTGTGCGCTCTGGAACACCCTTTGTGACATTATTAATTTATTTGTTGCGCAGGCCTCCGGTGCTAGAGGCCCCTGGGTGGCTTGGAGGTTGCTGCGGTGACTGCCGTGTTGATGCTGTGTGTGTGAATTATGGGATGTTATAGGGCCAGGATGAAGGGACAAGTCATTGGAACGGGAGACATGGTACCTCTGACATGAAAACCGTTCTTAAAATGCTAGACCCTCCTCTTTGTGTAAGGAGAAATAATCGGCCAAACAATGTCTCTGCGATGCCGTTCACATCGGGGCAGATTTATGACGGCTGCGTAGCTTAGCCAGCTGCTCCCAACGTTGGGCACCAGCCAAGCCCTGCTTTCCATCAGGTCTAGCTTAGTTGCGTTAGCTCCATCGCCCTGGACCCCTCTACCTGGGAGCTGGGCTAGCAGAGCGCACGGCTAACGTGTGATGCATGTCGAGCGGAAGAGGCTGCGTGGCAGTCACATGCAGCAGGCTCGTAAATCACACAGCCTTGTATCGTTCTGAAGGCAGCAATCGCAGGGGAGGGTTTGATGCTAATGTCATTAACATTCCTCGCCCGAGGTGGATTTGGCTCATTCACCTCTCTGGGGAAGACAGATGAATATGGCACCTTTACTTAGGCGATGTTTGTAAGTACTTCGAACTTACAGTGGCGGTTGCTTTTTAGTACTCACCACTGTGTCGGGGTTTAGAACAAAACTGAACACGTAGCTTGAGGGGGTAAATAATCCGAAAATAAGATTGTTAACGCCTCCCCCTCTTTCCCCCCTCCTGAACTGAACATGACTGCACCAGGGTCATTGTGTGTGCAGGGGTCATTCTAACCTGAACACAGGGCTTGGAGGGGACTAATCCCAGAATAACACAGGTAACCCTGCCTGACAGGTGTCAGGTGGGATCCCCCCCACCCGCCCTTCTAAATGGACTAGCTTCGTTCCTCTGACCCCCACATTCCTGGGCTCCACGAGCCCAGCCTCCCCTCTAACCCTAGCTCTCGGTGGCCCGGTGCCCAGAGACTAGTCCTTTTGTGGGGCTTATTAGACCGCCTGGATGGCTGGGTTAGGAGTTCAGCAGTGACACAAAGGAAGCCTGAGGAGAGGGCAGGAGGCCGGGCAAGAGGCCGGGAAAGAGGGTAGGAAAGAGTCTGGGAAGGAGGCTGGGCAAGAGGCTGGGAGGGAGGTTGGGCAAGAGGCTGGGCAAGAGGCCGGGAAAGAGGGTAGGAAAGAGGCTGGGAAGGAGGCTGGGCAAGAGGGCAGCCCTGGACTTGGCTAGCATTGGGGCAGGGACACAAGGGAAGGGGCAACATAGATTACCAGATAACCATCAAGCCTTATCCCTCACGCCATTTGTATGGTTGACATGTCAAGTGTTCACGGGAGGATGTTGAGAGAGGTGAGAACGTCAGGGAACCGTTCGAAACAACATGGAGTCCATGTCCTTTAGAGCAGCCCTGCAGACGCCACACACCAGAGCCAGACCAAATAATACCCAGCATGCACAGCAACACAACCACAGCAGATGGGTGAAAAAAAACACCACGCTCTCTGTCTCTGCAGTCTGTCTCTCTCTGTTTACCCAGCATTCTTAGTCCGCCACCTTAAATGACCATTACTAAATGAGTTCTCGGTCCAGGGGTTGTTGCAAACTTGACTGTGGGGCCTAATATTTATCCAAGCATGTGCCAACCCTCAAATGACTCAGCTTTGCCAAGAGAGAGCAGGACTGTGAGACTGTCATCTGGCTGTGAGAGGAGAGAGTGGGGTCCGGGAGAGGAAGAGGGAGCGAGGGAGAGCTGCAGACAAACAGCCCCAGCACACCGCAGCGAAGCATTAGGACATTTCCCTGAGCAAACAGGCCTGTTATTGATGCTTGTCAAACACAGCAGACAGCATGTTAGTCCACAGACACCTGCTGTTACTGCTCTGAGAAATGGCAGACAGGTGTCTACTGAAACGTAAAATGGCCTCTTTATAGATACTTGGCATGGTGTTCGTTAGATATACCTCTAGCCTATTGGACAGTTATGCTCACTACTGTGTATCAATACATTAGTATGCGCATATAGATTGGGTAATGTAAACATATGTAGAAGCCTTTTTAGAAGGGAATGGAACCTAGTTCTCACAACGAGGTTCTACGTTCTCTCCGGGTGTTAAAACTGTTTTCCCTGCGTGTCTTCCTCTGACCAGAACCCCGAGTTACAACTACGCGCCGAACATGGACAAGCACTGGATCATGCAGTACACAGGACCCATGAGGCCCATTCACATGGAGTTCACCAACTTCCTCCACAGGAAGAGGCTCCAGACCCTCCTGTCTGTGGACGACTCTGTACAGAAGGTAAGGGGATCCGCTCCCTCCTTCCCTCCTTCCCTCCTTCCCTCCTTCCCTCCTTCCCTCCTTCCTTCCCTCCCTCCCTCCCTCCCTCCCTGCTCAGTCATCAGGTCTCCATATACAGCCTTGCTTCCTCATACTCAGGACAGGAAGCCTGTTTTTCGGCCGTGTGTCCCGGTGAGTCGCGAGAAGGTCTGGTCTCGTTTCTTTTCTCGCTCCTGACTCCATCTGTCTCTCTCCCATCTTTCTCGCACTCCATTTCGCTCTCATCACTCTCTTGCTCCCTTTTTCGCTCCTTCTTTCTCTACACATCTCTCTCCCTTTTTCTGTCTTGCATCTTTCTCTCTCGCGCTCCCTCTCTCTCCACATCTCTCTCCCTCTTTCTCCCTACATCTCCCTCTGTCTCTCTGTCTGTATCTCACCCAGGTTTATGACATGTTAGTGGAGAGTGGCGAGCTGGACAACACCTATGTGATCTACACCGCTGACCACGGCTACCACATCGGTCAGTTTGGCCTGGTGAAGGGGAAGTCCATGCCGTACGACTTTGACATCCGAGTCCCCTTCTTCCTCAGGGGACCCAATGTGGAGCCTGCTGCTGTGTAAGGCTACCGGACTTTACAAACCCAACTAAAGCTTGAGCAAAACATGGCACCAGAACAGCTCTAATGAGGAGTTACACTCCGCACGGTCTAGACCAAGGGTGGCCAATCCTGGTCCTCGGTGACCACTGTTTTAGATGTTACCCTGCTCCAGCACACCTGATTCTAATAAAGGGTCATTATTCAGGCTTCCATGGAGCTTGATTAGGACCTATTCATTAGAATCAGGTGTGGTGGGGCAGGGAAACATCTCAAACCTTCAGGACAGTGGCCCCTGAGGACTAGGAATGGCCCTGTCCTGCTCTAGATCTTTGAGACGTTGGAGGTTTGGGCTCATCCACTGCCGGTGTCTCCGCAGGAACCCTCACCTGGTGCTCAACATTGACCTGGCCCCCACCATCCTGCACATCGCCGGGCTAGACGCCCCGTCTGACATGGACGGCAAGTCCATCCTCAAGCTGCTGGAGCAGGAAAAGACCGGAAACAGGTCAGTCTGGGAGCCACCGGTCGGATGACCTTCAAGAGAGGCCTGGCTGAGACCCAACACCTGAGCTTAGACGTCATATGAGGCCCACACAGGACTCCACACCAGTATGACGACGCCAGTAGACCCTGGATTCATTAGTCTCAAACACCAACTATTCTTTACCGCCACATATGGGATTTATCCAGTCTAATCCTTTAATACCACGATTTCTGGTTTCTACTTCATTCTTAACACATTTTGGGTCCTTACTTAAGTCCACAAAGCCATGAGACGGCTGTAACCAAGTTGCGCAAGGTTGGCTGGATGGAAGCCGACATAGCTGATGGTGGCTGCACTCGCAGCCCATCTGAGGTCTATGAACAATCTGCATTCTGTTTTCCCCAGATTCAAACCCAACCGGAAACCCAAAGTCTGGAGGGACACATTCCTGGTGGAGCGAGGGTAAACTGATGCTCTTTATTTCTAAACTGACACACACACACACACACACAGCAAGGCAGAAATCTGACATGCTAATGCTACATTTTGTTGAACCCTGAAAGTGCAGTGGCCGATGTTAGTTCATCCTTGTGGTTCCCTATGCTCTGCTCACCAGTGATTTGTCTGGTTATCCAAGTATCCAGACTGCAGTGGTGCTGCAAAGCAAAGGAAGACAGATGGAAATATCTCTGTTCCTCCCAGTTGTTTGGTCTATACGTGTTAAGCTGCACATGACTGGCACAACCAGAGAGTTCACACAAGAGGCGTTGACACAAGTTTAAAGGGATTCTTTCCCCCCCCCAACCCGCCCCCCCCGCCCCCCCTTCAAATCCGCTCGAGGAAAAGAAAACAGAACGCGTCCTTTGTCTTCTAAATGGCGATCATTTTCAACGCGCCGTCAAGACGCTAATGTAGCCTTGGCCCCGGTGTCCTCGCCCTGGCGGAAACATCCGGATCCATTACAGTGAACACAGAGGAGCTAGACGCATGCTAAATAAACACAGGCTGCCCGATCCTAGAGTGATGTTACCTGATGGATGGCAGGAACAATGACTCGATACAGGCAGGGTGGCAGGGAAGGTGTCTGGTGTGCGCATGTGTGCGTTCTTGGAACGTTTGCGTGCCTTTGAGGAGTCATGGGAAGGACCTTTCACGTTTTCGCTCTGTTTTGTTTGAGGCAGTTTCTGCCTACATGTAAACCCCCTCACACATGCAGGCATACACACAGGAAGAATTGGACAGAAACAGACATGCATGAACTCCCTCTCAGAGGGTTAATATGTGTATTATGAGAACATGATAAGGTGTGTTTTTGCATGGCTCAATGGATTTAGCTGATGCTAAAAACAGAAGTGCACTGCAGGAAACCTTACAGCCAATAATCCCAGTGCAGAGAGGGAGGGTGGGAAGGCAGGAGAGAGATGGAAGGAGGGAGAGGGAGAGAAAGGGAGGGGAGAGAGAGAGAGAGAGAGAGAGAGGGAGAAGGTGAGTACAGCTGTGTGAACATTCCTCCTGTCACTCAAGTGTTCAAGTTTGGGCCGTGTTTGCTTGCGACAGCATCTCATGTAGCGGAACCACCCAAACACAACATCCTCCACCTTCCTTCCTGCTTTCCAGTTGTTTAGTTGGTGGGTGCAGGCTACTCAAGACCAGCCCTCCCTCCCTCCCTGTATGTGTGTGTATATGTGTGTGTGTGTGTGTGTGTGTGTGCTAGTGTGTTTGGGCATGACAAGGCATCAGCCAATGACCGCTGCGTGTTAAAAATGTAATAGGGTGACCTCTGACCTTTGGAGATTTAGCTGTTAATCCAGCCCTCCATTAATCCCCAGTGTTTATGAAGGCCGTCGTCCAGGCTTCCATTATCTAAGTGCTCAGATTAGCCTCCCTGGAACCTTCCGGAGGTTCTCAGAGACCCAGAGTCAGCAGGCCAGGCGGCCTGACTCATACGGTAGCGACAGCGCGTTCTCCTTGACGTTCTCCTCCTTTAACATCCGTCAGCAGTCTGTTTCCCTGTAGTCACGGTGGTGTTCCTGTGCCACACTCAGGGAGGACGGAACATGCAGGTCTGCCGGCCAGGCTGATTCCTGAACGACCACATCGAGTGTGGTTCCACTGGATAAAACAACAAACGAGAGAATAGCAAAGATAAACACGGCCAGCTGTTAGCTGTCTGATCCCCCCTCACGTCCAGCCCTGTCGGAGGGCAACAGGCTGAGGTGTAAAATAACTGTCTGCTATCAGACCTGACAGCAGACAGACAGGACTCTCTGGAGGGGAGAGAGGGAGGATGGGAGAGGAGGGGGGACAGGTTGGACGTTGTCGTCGTCCTGTCTGTGCGCGGGGCTGGCAGCCAATGTTGGCATGGGGATCAGCAGGGCCTGGCACAGCGGAGGGTTAGCCTGGTGCCAAGGGGAGGTCAAACTACTTGGCCCCGGGTAGAGCAGTGGTGTGAGGCTGAACTGGGCTCTCTGCCCAGGCCTCTCCTGGCTGGCTGGCAGACGTCGACGTAGCATAGCACAATGTAGCATTTCAATGGGAAAGTGTGCATGGCATAGCATAGCATAGCCACCCGCTACCTCTCACTAAAGGACACAACCTGCTGCCATAACCAATATAAAGCCACATCAGAAATGGGCAAAAGAAAGTAGACTTTGTATAATCAGACATTACATTTATTAGCTTGGCAATTACAGTTGCATTGCTCATCTTTAACAGTATCTGTGTTTCTCCCTGTGTGTGTGTGTGTGTGTGTGTGTGTGTGTGCTGTTGTGTGTGTGTGGTGGTGGTGTGTGTGTGTGTGTGTGTGTGTGTGTGTGTGTGTGTGTGTGTGTGTGTGGTTTGTTTGTAGTAAAATCCTGAGGAAGAAGGAGGACGCAGCCGTGGCCACTCAGCACACCAACAGCCTGCCCAAGTACAAGAAGGTCCAGGAGGTTTGTCAGCAGGCAGAGGTGCAGACGCCTTGTGAGCAGCCTGGACAGGTAAAACACTGTTGGAGCAAATCACCCCTCATTTACACACACACAATACAACACCCACACTTCACCCTAACACACCACACACATACACACACACTCACTCCATACACACACACATACACACACACTCACTCCACACACACCACACACAAGTACACACATATACAGACACACCAAACACGCGGATGTTCACACCACACACACACATATGACACCTCACTCACCATCCACACTCCATCACACACGCACAAACTCAATGATTCTGATCACCATACACACCACAACCTCACTCCCCAACCACCAACACGATCATACCTCCCTCTCACCACACAGGACATCCCACATACTACTACCCATTCCAGTGACCACAACTCCATAGCAGTACATCACACACACACATCCACACTTACACACATATTACTCCCAACCAGTCAAAATCCAGTCAACTTATCTCAACTTAATACCTTTACTCACACCATCATACCCACCACGACTCATCTCACCACACATATCACCACCAACACTACTTCCACCCACCACAACACACACACACAATTTTACCCACACTCACAACACACACACCTACAATCTAATGGACACACACACACACAACTCAATCACAGAACACACTACCAACCACCACAACCACTGCATACACCCACACACACACAACACTCACAACCACACACACAACCAAACACAAACAATACATTCACGACTGGGCACACTCCCACAACCACATCTCCACATACACACACACACATTATACCTACCACATGACCACACACCACATACAACCACAACAACCCTCACCACACACTACGTATTCCACAACATACACATCTAACACCACACCACGCAAGTCACATAAATTCTTCACTTCCAACACACACACAAACTCCATCAACATACACACACTCCACCAACAGTCACACTCAACTCACAACTCACAAACTACACACCATCACGCACACACCTCTGCTCCACACACACCATCCACACACACACCACAAAGAGAATGAGCGTGTGGTGTGTGTTTGAGGAGAGAGAGAGAGAGGATGAGAGGAGAGAGATGGAGCGTGTGTGTGATGTGTGTGTGTTGTGCGTTGGTGGAGGAGAGTGTTTGATCCTGCTAGCCTGCAATGTCTGGACTGTGCCTTCAAAAAGGATAGATGCGAGTCTGTAGAAGGAAAGCAGCTACGACTCTCTTGACAGCTGGCCACAATGATACACTTGCGCGCGTGCACACGCACACACACCCACACCCACACCCACACCCACACGTCAGGAATGTGTGTGTTTATATGCACACCTGTCCACTGCAGGCTCAAACCTTGACTTGTGGAGAGTTCCACCGCTCAAGGGCTTCGAACAGCGAGCCCTCACAGCACATGTACAAGGGAAGGGCTTTAAACCTGAGAACGCCGAGAGGAAAAGCCAATACAGTCATGGAAAAGATAAAGACGTGTGTCTGTTTGGCAGGCCATGAAACCTCAGTTACAAAACCAAGAACCTCGTTCCCAAGAAAGGGAAAAGCAAGAGAGCCTTTGTTATTTCTGTCTGTGTTGCTCTTCCAGTACGTCCATGTGGTCCTGGTAATGTTGATTCTAGGGCAGCTCAACTCACCAGGGACGAATGGAACAGGTTCTCTTGTGTTTGGTGGGCTGTAGAGGATGACATTCAGAGTGAGTTGTAGCCGTTTGGGTCTGTCACTAGCCAATCATGCCTCAGCATGCAGGGAAGCCCTTTTCTCTTTCTTTCATTCCCATCTCTGTCTGCTGTCTGCATTGTTGGGACTGGAATGTGACCGAAAAGTCCGAAAAGCGGTGTGTGTGAGCATGTGCGCGCGCGCGTGTGTGTGTGAACGTGTGTGCGTGTGTGCGTACCTGTGTGTGTGTGTGTGTGTGAACGTGTGGCGCACATGTGTGTGTGCACGTGCGTGTGTTCTTGTGTGTGTGAACGTGTGTGTGAATGTGCATGTGTTTAAAAGATGTGTGTGTGTGTGTGAACATGTGTGTGTGTGTGTGCGTGTGTGTGAACATGAGTGTGTGTGTGTGTGTGCGTGTGTGTGTGCATTTCCCAAAGTCGTCTTCCAAACAGTCTGTTTCTCTGTCACTGTCAACCTATGTTTCTGTCCGTTTCCCTCCACGCAGCATATCTCTCTCTTAAACTCTGTTTCTAACTCTCTCTCTCTCTCTCTGGCTCTCACACACACATAATATAACATTGCTGTCAGGTCCAGAAGCTGTTCATTAGTGTGCTTAAGAGCTCCACAGGAAACCTGATCTGGCCTCCTGGTCGTCTGTGCGGAGCTTCTTTCCCACACTCACCAGAGAGGGTCTGCTCTGGCTCCCCGCACATAGATGTGCTCCCCTTCAAGCCCGCTCAAACGAGGACGTCACTTAGCATGATTAGCTTGTACTCTCTCCATTTGGCCTGATCGGCACTTTACGGACCCGCACTTACAAGATTACGCTGGTGACTAAACTGGCGTCAGCCGCTCCGCTGGGAAGCCTGGAGAGAGACAAAGGGTGGGCGTGAAGTGAAGGGTGGGCGGTGCGAGTGAATCCGCCTCTGTGTTTACAGAGACGGATTCACTTCATCTCATGTGGTGCTTCTGGTTTGTCTCTCCTCCCTTTTATATCCCTGTGGTTCGGGTGGTGGTGTCTGATTGGTTGGCTTGTCAAAAAGCCCTCCGGTCAGGCTTGAGTGGACGATCATGCAGGAAACTTGTCTGAGAGACGGGTGTTTTTCTTCCTCTCTTATAATCCCACTTTCGATTTCCTGTGCGTGCAGTCTGCCTTGCGGTGACCATGTGATTCCTGATAGGTTACCCTCACGATTCAAGTCAAGAACGCTTCCATGACGCACATGAAAACAATACTAGTGGGTGTTAATGTCCACAAGTGGGAGGAAATAACAAGATGCGTTTTGTCTGTGTGTTTGTTGTGGATAGAAGTGGCACTGCGTGGAGGAGATCTCAGGGAAGTGGCGGATCCAGAAGTGCAAGGGTGGGGGACTGAAGGAGGGAACCAGGAAGAGGGCCAGGAGCCTGAGGGCCCGGGGCACCAGGGCCCGGAGCTACGACCGGGACAGGGACTGCCAGTGTGGGGACAGTCTGTTCAAACACCCCCGGGACGACCGCCGCTCCCATCGCCAGTTCCCACCCTCCTCAGGCCAACGTGAGTAGAGTGACAGACTGAGAGAGAGACTAGGAGAGTGACTGGGAGAGAGACTGAGAGAGAGGCAGAGAGACCGACTGGGAGAGTGACTTGGAGAGAGACTTGGAGAGAGACTGAGAGACTGACTGGGAGAGTGACAGAGAGAGAGACAGAAAGCGAGACAGAGAGAGTGACTTGGAGAGTGACTGGGAGAGTGACATATAAAGAGACTGGCAGAGTGACAGAGAGAGTCACTCACTAGGGGTGGATCCCGGCTGGGTGAGGGCAGGGAGTGCTCCATCCAGGCTGGGGTGGGGGAGGTTAAAGAGAGGCATCTGAGCTATGGGGGTGGGTGGGTGTTGACGGACATGGCTATGCATGGGTTCTGCTGCCACAGCCTTGTTATAGACCCATCCTGCTGACTGATGGTGCTGGTGTCTGTCTGCCAGAGCCATGCGTCATTGTTCAGGATTACAGCAGCTCTCAGGAGAGACAGATGTAAGGCATAAACGCACCCGGAATGAGGTTCTGACATTTGCTCCCCTGGACACTGTCCCAACACGTTGAGGATGACGTGTCGCTAGCTGTGGGTGGTGTGGCTCCATCTAGTGGGTAACAATGGTATCTGCAGCTCAACCTCGACTAACGGTTTGTCCCATGATCCTCTGTTTCCTGATGTGTCAGGCTTCCGACCTCGCTTCGTCCACACCCGGCCCACCAGGTCACTATCCGTGGAGTTCGAGGGGCAGATCTACGACATCGACCTCCAGGCGGACGACCAGTCGGCCGTCCAGAGACGCATCATCAGAAAGCGCCACTACGAACCGGACGACCCCGAGTTCAACCTGGAGTCGGATGACGGCTCGGAGGAAATGCTGGCAGACGACACGAACGCCATGGGATACCTGAACTCTCTCAAAGTCACCCACAAGTAAGATGCGTGGCCCCCATACTTAGTCCCCGCCCCCTGGAACCATGACACCCACCATGGTACCACACCACCCAGTAACACAAGACCTACTGTACGACCATGTACTGTCTCAGCCGGGTGATCCAGACTGGCTGCATTCTCATTTGAAATGCATTGTGGGTACTTGCCTTTTGTCAAGAGATCTCTGCTAAAATAAGGAAGCTTGTCTCTTACTCCAGATGCTACATCTTGATGAATGACACGGTGCACTGTGAGAGAGAGATCTACCAGTCGTCACGCGCCTGGAAAGATCACAAGAGCTATGTCGACCAGGAAGTGAGTCTCTCTCTCTCTCTCTGCTTTCCCTCTCTTCTCCCTCCCACAAGACTTTCCATCTCTGCCCCATCTCTTTTATCCTCCCAGTGTAAACGAGTGTCTGAAAGGAAGGAATGACAAAGTAGCGGGAGGAGAGGAAGTTTATAGACGTGTAGGGAGAGCTCCATCGTCAGAGGAAATATTCCTCGCTCGGAGGGAACGAATCTGCTCCGTATCCGCGGGCTGACCAGCTGTGTTTTTCCGTCCCAGATCGAAGCTCTCCAGGACAAGATTAAGAACCTGCGGGAGGTGAGAGGTCACCTGAAGAGGCGGAGGCCGGACGAGTGTGACTGTGGGAAGAAGAGGTGAGTCGTCACGAACGTCCTCTGAACTCCACGCTAAGTTACCCAGCCAAGACTCCTCCTTCACAGCTGTTTCCTGTACATATCAAGGCCTGTGCAGTCATCCTTGTTATTGCTACGCTATCCTACGTATAAACCCCAACCCTAAACAGCAGTGCTCTCATCAGGACTACGCCCTGGTCCAGTTGCGAGGGGGTGTCTGTTGGCTTGTCTTCTTCTGTGAGGGAGCCGGTGTGTTTCAGCGCTCTTCTTCTGTCTGTTAAAAGCAGCTACTTTAGCAAAGGAGAGAGAGACAAAGCAGAGAGGGGGAGGAACAAGAACGACGAGCTCCACCCCTTTAAGTGAGTTGGCGCTCCCTTTAAGCGAGGTTTTCCACGCTTGTCGTTTCCTTGTTGACCTTGTTAACCCCTGACCCCTGCGATGCGCGAAGTCCGAATCGGACTGACTTCACAAGTCCGTTTTGCTTTCATTCTTCCCGTGGCTAACACCAGATTGACAGTTTGACGCTGTGTAGCTCGTCATAGCTGTCGTTAGCAGCTGTTGGTGTTGTCTTGCGTGCATGGTGCATCTGCATGCCTGTTTGAACTGCAGGATGTTGGTCATGTCGTCCATGTAAATGGCCCTGATTAGACCAGTCTGCCAACCTCTGTGTGCGTGACAAGGGCAGCATGCGTGTGTTGGGTTGTGATGTGTTAACGGAACCACAGAGAATTGTTTGTGTAATTGGAGGGCGCCAGCGTTTGTTGAAAGAGACATGTCCATCAAAGCCATGCTGTGGGTGTCTGTGTTGCGTTTGAGTGGAAATGCCAACAAGCAATGGTACATGGTCAGGTAGTGAACTGTGTGTCCGTGAGAGTCTGGAAATGATTGTTCAGGCTACACAGAGACAATGCTGCGAGTAAGTCGGTTAGACTGTCCAGCTCACTGATTGGTCCGTAGTAGAAGACATTGGGAATTGATTACTAACCAATGCGAAGCAGCTGTTCTGCAGTGACGGCTGTGTGTTTGGGATGCGGGACGTAGACTGGAAAGTCGTTGGAGAATTGAAAATGATACTTCAACTTGATCGTTTGAAAGTAAACAGTCTTTTCGTTTCCTGGCATCTTTGATGAGACTTAGAGGAGTTTCCCCTCTGCTGGTGCCATCTCCGTGGTTATTGCCACAAGAGAGGACAGTGGAAGGTGATGTCATCTCGTGCCCCATACCTGTCGTCTGATTGGTTCCTTGTGTCTGTTAGGGAGGTGGCACAGGAAGTGGACGGCAAAGTGTACAATGAGATCCGGCGGAAAAAGAAGGAGAGGAAGGAGAGGAAGAGGCAGAAGGCGGGAGACGACTGCAGCCTGCCTGGTCTTACCTGCTTCACTCACAACAACGACCACTGGCAGACCGCCCCCTTCTGGAACCGTACGTATCCACACCACGCCCTGCTAAACTCCCACAAGCACACACTAAGCAAACATTCCCATAACCGTGCTCTACCTAGTTGCTCGTCGACACGAGCAGCTCGATTCAGACTGTCGCCAGTCCGATGAGATAGTCTGATCACACGGCCAAAGCACATGTGGACAGGCAAAGCATTGTGGGTCAGCCGTGAGGCGCTAACCCCCAGCCTGTGGCTCCTCCTCCTCAGTGGGAGGGTTCTGTGCTTGCACCAGCTCCAACAACAACACCTACTGGTGCCTGAGGACCATCAACGACACCCACAACACCTTGTTCTGCGAGTTCGCCACCGGCTTCCTGGAGTTCTTTGACCTCAACAGCGACCCCTACCAGGTGAGGCACGCCGGCGTATATGCGGGTGGACCAGCTCAGGGTCGTGTGACGGGGTTCCGGGGTTGTTACGTGTCTGTGCAGCTATGTTCTGTTACTGTGATGTCATGTGGTAACATGCGACTGCTCCTGTCTGTGTGCGTGCGTGTGCGTGCGTGAAGCTGACCAACGCGGTGTACACGGTGGACAGAGATGTGCTGAACTCCCTCCACGCTCAGCTGATGGAGCTGAGAAGCTGCCAGGGACACAGGCAGTGTAACCCCAGACCCAAAGCCCTCGACTCAGGTAAACACACACCGGCCGAGGTACTGCGCCGTTTACAGCGCTGCTCCACTGGAGCAGAGCAGTAATGCTCTCGGTCTGTGGAGAAGTGATCGAGACAAATGTCCAAACCAAGCTGCTCTTCAGTCCCTTCTCGTTTCCCCTTGTAGTTAGATGAGTCTCGGCACCTTGTGTCTGCATGCTGCACGGTCATGGTCATGGTGTGGTCATGGTATGGTCATGACGTACGCTCTGACCACACCACAGCAGGTCACAAGGGTCAAGGACGGACGCTGAGTCCTGCGTCTGTCCTAGGTGGACTCGCTTCATCTTTTTCTCCCCACGATCCCTTTTCCATCCAAGGCTTTTCTCCCCTGCTCCAGTTTGCTGTCTGCAGCAGCAAGGTCTCACACACACCCTGGCAGCAACAATAACTCATGATGTGCCTTTACAGTGATGATTGAAGCAAGAAGGCCCACCAGCCAGCCAGTCAGTAGTCAGATCAACAGCAGCATGATGTTCACCATGCAGTCAACACAAGCTCTCCCTCCCTTCTTTCCTCTCTCTCCCCTCTCTCTCTCTCCCTTACCCCTCCCTCTCTCTCTTCCCCCTCTCCCTCCCTCTATCACCCTCTTTCTCTCTCTCTCTCTCCCCCTCTCCCTCTATCACCCTCTTTCTCTTTCTCCTCTCCTCCCACCCTCCCCCTCTTATTCACCTCTTTCTCTTTCTCTCTCTCTCCCCCTCTCCCTCTATCACCCTCTTTCTCTTTCTCTCTCTCTCCCCCTCTCCCTGTATCACCCTATTTCTCTTTCTCTCTCTCCCCCTCTCCCTCTATCACCCTCTCTCTCTCTCCCCTTACCCCTCCCTCTATCACCCCTCTCACCCCCTCCACACTCTTCCCCCCCACCCCTCCCTCCATCCCTCTCTCTTCTTCTCTCTCTCTCTCTCTCTCTGGCACAGTCCCTCGTCCCCTCGCGGCTCCTTCGTCGTGTTGCCGATGGTGTTTGGAGACCCCTGTCAACAGCCTATCGAGCCTGCTTTCTTATCTGTTATCTTGCACACTCATTACACTTCTTATTCACACGCTCCCGTTGAGCTTCACCGCTGACGTAAACAGAAGTGACATCACTGAGTGACATCCAGCTGGCTGTGTTGTTTGAGTCCCTGGGAGCAGAGTCCCAGCAGTCTGTCTGTCCACCGCCAGCTCTGGTGCCAAGTCCCTGAAGCCCCGATGTTCATATGGCTTCCACAGATCTTTCCTGCAGAGACATGACCTTGTCGTTGAGGGCAGGGTAGAGCGAGCCCACCGCCCGATGAAGCTGCGACCGTGTGGCGTTTAGCGTCAGACGCCACAGAAGGGTCGTGTCCTGACTGAATAACATGTGCCTCTCTCCTCCCCCCCTGAAGGGAATCCTCTCTGGAGCCTGGCTCAGTCTCAAATCACCACCACCACCACCACCTGACCTCATCGCCCAGTCAAACATCTCCCTCCCAGTCTATCCGCCCCCTCATCCTCCATCCTGTACCTACATTCCCCCCCACTTTCCTTCGCCCCCATTTCACCTGATCTCTCTTGTCCTTCCTTCATCCTCTCCTCTCCCTCTCTCCTCTCCATCTCTCCTCCATTCGCTGATAGTCTTTCTCCATAGGGCCTAGAAGGACCTGTGCATGCAGAGTCTTCACTGTGAATGAATCGTTTACCCCCCCTTCCCCCCTCCCCCCTTCCCCTTTCTCTGATTTGGAGGAATTAACATTGGATTGCTCTTATTTTCCTGATCAGGAGGTAAAGATGGAGGAAGCTATGAGCCACACAGGTATCCATCCTTTTTGTCCTTTTCAGTGGCTTCCCCTAATAACACGCATGGGCCGACCGCCTGCCTGCCTGCCTGCCCGCCTGCCCGCCTGTTTTACCGCCTGCTTCATTCCCACTAATCCTCCATGGAGCTCCGGGGGCCGTATCTGGGATACGTACGCTGGGGAGCAACCCCGAACCTGCCACAGCAGTTTCCGGGTCGTTCCGGAAGCTTTGGTCAGCTGCTACTCTGCCTGGCAGCTTGCTGTAGACAGCTGACCCCTCCCAGAATAGGCCTGTACAGCCACGGCTGACGAAGGCACTTCAGACGCCCAACTAGCCAACCTCAAGGAGGTTCATTTGATGCAATTCGACGGGTTTTATATAAAGTCCTCCGGCAAAATCCACAAAAGAATCCATTAGCTATAAAGAGGCTCTGGCACGCATGTGAATGCAACTGCATGAAAGTATGTATGGAATCATGACATCACCATTAGTGTACGGAATCACCTCCCTCATGGTCAGCGTGACGTAACATCACATCCATCAGATATCACCACTTAACGCCATAACTTCCCCACGTGCGACCCCGACCTTCCCATCTCGCGTTCCACGACATTCCCAATTACCTCCATTAGCTCACGGCTCGTTAGCGCTAGCATGGACACCTGAGTTGCTGTGAGCTCTCTGTCCCGACCTTTGAACTCTGACTTTCGACCTTTTGTCTCTCGGCACCTGCTTACCAGGCAAGCGCAGCACAGAAGGTGGTCAAAGAGAAGACCAAGTCTTTCCTTCCTGTGAGTGTATTAGCCTACTCTATGCCCTCTATCTCCACCTCCATCCTCTTCACCTAGGTAATGCTGTCCCTCATGCAGTACGCACACAGTTAAACACTGTCTCAGTCTGGCATCCTTTTAGTTTTCTAAAGTCGTTTAGGTTCCATCCCATTCCATTATTTCTTCGAGTTGAATTCAGTGGTCAGTTGGACTTTTCTGATGTCTAAGGACGACACCACGTCTCAGGCAGACATTTGCTTTTCCTTTCTGGATGTTCTCTCTCTTTTCTTTTTTTTTTGCAGAAGTTCATCATCCTTTTGTTTCCCTCTTTGACTCCTCCTCCTCTGTTCCATGTTCTTGTTTTCAGGTGTGCTGGTGGTTTCGTTTCATCTGCCCAAACTGCCCTATCATTGCTCTTTCATTTGATTGTGTAGATTCATGTTACTCAATCGTATGACAGATTAGAATAATGTATCGGATCTAGATTTGAGCCGGTTCTGTACAGTAAATGCGTGTGTGTGAGTGTGTGTCTCTCCTCCTAGCATGGGTTTGCACTGCTTCAGCTTGATGTGGTTGCCAGGTTTAACTAAGCCCAACGCTGCTTTCTGTGTGTGTGTGTGTATATATGTGTGTGTGTATGTGCGTGTGTGCATGTGTGTGTGTGTAGCAGGGTGGGATGGGGCAGCACTAAGCAGACTGCAACAGCACCCCCTGGAGGGTTGGCATGACTGCATGCTGTGTGGCGAAGCCTAAAGTCCAGCTTCCTGCTTTTTTTAGCGAATGTCATCCTTGCTAGACTCTGACTGGCTCTCCCTCTCTCCCCCTCCCCCCAGCCCTCAGTCATGGGACGGACGAAAAGGGTAAGCTGCCGAACTTGACGGAGGAGGGGGTGGACTGGAGCGGACTGGAGGATCTGTATAGTGTGAACGAGAGCCTGTACCAGGGCAGGACTGATTACAACCCCAGCCCAGACGACTGGGCGAACTTCCAGAAGGATGTAGATAATATGTTTGCACTGCGACACGTTTTAGACAAACTCAACCAAACCCATGAACTTGACAACCTCTCCCTGGCTGAGCTGGGCTCCGGGGCCGGGGCTGGGGCCGGGGCTGGGGGTCTGGAGGAGGGGAGCGGAGAGTGGGGTCCTCGCACAGTCATCTGGCCCGGTCTGGTCACCCCAAACCAGGCCACAGTGGGACCCCGCATCACCCCCGTCCCCAGCACAACAGCACCACCAGCCCCCTCGCCCACACCAGAGAGGGAACTCCAATCTGTGAACGACCTGCCGGAGAGGCCTATAGACAGACTCATCGAACCTGTGATGTCACCGGCGACCTCGTCGGCGAGCTTGCCGCTGGGCCAGTGGAGATTAGGGGGCGTTTCCCGCGGCGACACCTGGGCCCGGCAGCTGGAGGAGATGGACGGTGAGGGTCTGACCTTCAGCGGCAACGGGCTAACGGAACTGGAGACACGACACGACGTCCTCCTGCGCACTCACAACAGCCTGCAGGCTCACCTGGAGTCTGAGCCCAGCAGGGAGGGGCCCGGTCTGGGCCTGGACCTGGAGGAAGAGGAGGACATCTTCCACGCCCAGGGCTACCTGCCTCTCTCCTCACAGACAATGAGGCCCGCAGCACAGGCCGGCCACGCCGTGGGGAGCCCCCCAACTCACCAGACTGGCGCCCCCCAGGGGCCGGGTAGAGTAACACAGCCACACCAGCCCTCTCAGACCCTGGACTACGAGGGCAGCGGCTCCTCCCCCAAGCCCTCCAATCACACCCTGTGAGACAGACATTCAGTCATTGGGCGGCAGGTCGCCACGGAGACAGAGAGATGGGTGTGAGGGATGCGCTGGCCCTGAGAGAGTCAGAATACAGTGCCACCTCAGTCTGAGAAACAGCTGTGTAATGAGTATTAAAGTTGTATCGGTTTATTTTTTTACAGGTGCTTCCATTTATTAGTCAACAGTGTTATGTTTTTTTCTTCCAAATATATATTTAGAAAAGAAAAAGCTTTAACGCAGCGAAAATACTGGAATGACAGATATTCAACACCAAGTGAATAACAACGTCGATGTTCTTAATATATTTTGTTTGTTTGTTAAAAACTGGTTATCAGAATGAGGAAACCATCTTCTGTTAGTATCCGCCAAACATTTGCAGCATCTCAGTCAGTCACAACAACCAAACAAGACTGTATACGTCATCACGAGTTTAACCACTGACGACTCAAATCCTCCCAACGCGCACTTTGAACATGTTATGATTACCTACACGCCAATGTAAAAAAAATCTAAAATAGGGGTCTAAGATGAGAATGTTGATGTAGGATCATACTTTTGAACACTCTACACAATGTTTGATCTACAGATATTTGTGCTGCTGCAATCTCTTTTTGAATGTTGATTTCACAACAGTTCCGAGATCAAATTTCATCGCTTTGATCACGAAACTCGCATCATTAATTCTTCACCTGTTTGACGGTTCTCTCTGCTTACAGTTCATATTAACCACGACATAACCTGATGAATTAACATCACTGCAAGACTTAAACACTTGTTCTTCTTTTAAGCACACACATATATTTGTATTAAATGTTTCATCGTGTAACATTTTCGTAAACAAAATCCCTTGATTACTTGGAGGTCAAGATCCAGTTTTTGCAAGTGCTTTGATAATCAAGAATGATCGCCTGCTGTATTGTAGTAATGTTCAAATCCATCGTGGTTTAAGAGGACATGCTCAAAGACAAAATGTGTTTTGTGTCAATTCTGTGGTATTGCAGATGTTATGCCACAATACACATGGTTGTTATCTTGTCTGCTGAATGGAACTTCCGTATCAAGTATTGGCTTGTATTCTCAATGTCATCAGACATTTGCTTCTGTTTAGTCTGCGGGTCTGTCTCCATCTCCAAACACACTCACACCTCTATAATACCATGATTGTCTGGTAAGTCAACAGTGATGGTACTGTCATCGTCTGGCTATTCTAGTTTTTTACAAAATGTGTAGAAGTGTTGCAATGCTTTTGGTTTCAGGAAAGCCAAGAAGCTGCTAAATAAAAATGTCAAATAGTTTAAGTGTGTCATATTGAGTATTTGTTCGCGCCGTCAAGCTATACTATCTAACTTTTTGGTTTCTTTTCAGTAAAACGATTTCCAGGTAGCGCCATGCAGCTAAATGTAACTTTGGACATTGTCACGAGATCTCAAATCAAAGGAAAATCACACCGAGTTTTCGTTTTCTTTTTTTAATGACAAATATCAAGTATTCAAGGAATCTGTAAACCAAGTGTTCACAAACATCAGTTTAGGCATCCGCTCCCAGCAAACACAAAGCAAGAATAGCTGAACCTTCATAATGCAGCTGCAATCCTGACAATGAACACGCCTTCTGATAAAATACTGATCAAAATTGTCGAGAACGACCTAAAGCAGAACAGCAGTTTACCTGAAGTCAACTCTACTATAGCAGATGTCCAGATCTGACTCTTTCAGAGAACACTGAATCACCTACTACATGTAGCATAACGGACTACAGTCAAGAAATTGGAGTCGACCCCAGGGACGTAATATTGCATCACTTCCTGGTTAATAACTTCACCAATTTGACTCACAGACATCAGCATTAGTTGATATATTCCAACGTAGTCATGTTCACACGTTATCTTTTAGGAACGAGTGCAAGAGTAAAGCACGCACTGAGGATAAGGGTGAGGCATGAGGGTTGATTAGATGTATAAACCAACCGATTCAACTGTGGTCGGAAACAAACACATTGCAAAATACAAGCCCCCCCAAACCCCCCACCCCCCAAATACTTATCCAAGTTTCATTCAAAACCTCCTATGTAAATACTGTAGTTAATTCAGGCACAGAGAAACACATATAACGTTTCCTTGTTTGTTTTTGTTTTTTTGTTTTTTTGTCTTATTTGTTGTTGAGGTTGACTACTACTGTATGTTTAGGGTTAGTTTATAAATAGGTTTCTAACTAAATGATAGGCCTATATGATTTTTTTTTACGTCTTCAATATTTACATGATAATCACTAGGGAACATGTAATTTAATTTCACTAATTCATACTAAGTTAAAATAATTTGCCATTGCTCACACAATCCCCATAGCCATATATTAATCAATATCACTTTATCGTCTCCAGTAGAAGCTGCGGATAAAATGGCAAAACTTGTATCATCACGTGAAAAAAAATGTACCATCAAATTTTTCTTCAGTTTCTTTCAAATGTAATTCATACCCAGGGTTGAAAAGTGTTGGGAAGGCATCAGGGTAACCACCGTATAAGATATGAGATACTTTTTGCTTTTTTTTCAACGCATATTTCCAACGCATTAAATTCAAAAGGATGTTTGACAGATCTCAGATCGTCTCACCTGCAATTCCTATAGCTGTCCTGCAGGGGGCAGAACAGAACAATAAGGACCATTTCTACTGATACTGACCTCACTGGTCACTATGACGACAGCGTATATCATTAATAAAATGTCCTTTGTTGTATACATGCTTGCTGCACTATTTCTTTTAATGCCTAAGAGACTAATAGTTATGTTCTATGTACATCTGATGACCAATAAGGTGACATTATTATGGTACAGGTCCTTAGACTTCACGTAAAACCATTGGTTTGCAATCAAATAATTGGCTCTGATAGTATCCGGCAATATGTTGTACATAAAAGGGACCGGATTTTATTAAAAGTTCTCCCTAGACTAAGTAATCATCAGCTGCTTACAGATACAGTGCTTTTTTGAAGGAAGTAAAATCGCATTTCTCTCATCTGGTTGTAATTAATGCCTCAGTAGTGAATGTTTGTTTCGCTGTTTAATATGTTCGGGATATACAGTAGCTTTAGCACATGCTAAACACTCTAAAACAGATGTCACATCCCTATTTAGCAACGTATTCTCGCACATGACAATTACAGACAATGTTGTTTGGCTTATTGTGTTGTTCGGTGGTCAGGATTCTCTTTGCTTGTGTCCGCGCGGATACCAGTGGTAATTACCTTGCACACCCTCCCCCTCCCCCACCTCTACAGCCACCCTGAGCCCAACTGGCCCCCAAGTGAGCAAACTGAGAGGAGGAGAGGGGTGAGGAGAAGAGAAGGGGGGTGAGAGGGAGGGGGATGAGGGTGCAGACTGAGAGGACAGTGACTGGCAGCTGGATCCGCCTGGTAGCCAGCCAAGCCGACCCACACACTGGCCCAGGGAGCCTGGGAGGCACTCATACGCTGAGGGAACAGGAAGAAGGGTGGGCGGGGCATGTCCTGGATCATTTCCTGGATCATTTCCTGGAACTAAGGGGTGAACTTTGTTCAGTCCTGGAGTTAGCACAGAGGACTGGGGCTACGGCTCAACTATGACAGAGGTGAAGAGATCAGCTCAACATATTCAACATTCATGACAGTGGGATTTGCTAGGGGGCCAGCCGCACTTTCAGTGGTGTGTGTGTTCAAGAGAAAGAGAGGGAGAGAGAAAAGGCAGAAAAGAGAGAGCGAAAAAGAGAGGTAAAGACAGGTTATATTGTGGCCCCGTACTGAGAAGGATGGGAGCCCTAGGACCTTGCATAGTATGGGTTTGTTATTTGTGCTTGAAACGCAGCTTTGATGAGTCTCCCTCACACTCCCCCCAGTTCAGTAGAGACCAGAGTAATGCCCACACCCTTTATACAGTAGCACCATATGACGCCATGGTTGACATGTGAACGGAGGTCGAACCTGCGGACGCGATGTGTGACTGCAGCAGATCATACGCACACAAACAGACCGATCGGAGGAGCGTTCCTCCCTCCCCCCCCCCCCCCCCCCCCCCCCCCCGTTTGCACTGGCAACCATGGCAACCGTAGCGGCCGTGGCCAGCCGGTCGTCTGTTGGGACCCCCGCCTCAGTCTGTCAGAGCAGCAGAGCAGCTGAGGGGTGCAAAAACAAAACGCGTGCAGGCGCGGACGCAGGGAACAGGAAGGCACGTGTCAAGATGTATCCACCCCCCCCCCTCTCTCTCTCTACTCTCAGATGTGGGAGGAGCTTCCGTTGGTGTGTTGCGGATGGGGGACAGCCGGGGGCGGGGTTATTGCTTTGAGGGCGTTCCCCGGGCAGCTGACGCTACTGTGTCCGTGGTTGAGCAGGAGGGCGGTGGGCGGGTCGGTGCGGGCGGGGATGAACACGGGGCAGGAGCGGGTGCGGGCGTGGCTCTTCTGCCCGCCCACGTGGCAGATGAGGTCGCTGACTGTGCCCAGCGGGGGCATGTGCTGCCGCCAGCGGTCCACGCGCTCCTCCTTGTGCTTGATGGAGTACCAGGTGAGGAAGATGAAGACAAAGCCCACGAACTTCAGGCTGGCCGCCAGGCCGAAGTACACGAAGCGGAAGGAAGTGACGTCGTACTCCCAGCAGGAGCCGTGCACGCCGCAGTCCTGCTGCCACAGCATGCAGGTGGTGTCGATCACAGCGCCAAAGTAGATGGGGGTGGGGATGTAGGCTGTGGGGGAGGGGAAACAAATTGATCTGGGATTTCGTGTTTTACTTGTGTAGACCTGCACTGCCTGCATGCTACCACTGGGTGATGCTGTTTGTCTACTTTTGTTTGTTTCACTGTCGTGTCTCAAAACTTACTACAGGTTTTCCAGTGCACATGGAGTTGCTAAGGCATAAATAAATCAAAGTTATGAGTGTTCATAGCATTTTGCATAGCCTGTTGATGTGGGTAAAATATAATATATTCTTGGTGAGAATAAGTGTTTCTCAGGTGAACCTGAGATTTAAAGTGTTCTTCTGAGGTAGATGGTTGTGTGCATTGACCAGCACATCACTAACGCACACACACAAACACAAACACACACACAAAAATACACACACACACGCACACCAGCACATATCAAATTATATTAGGACTGAGTTATGGCAGCTATGTTCCTGCAAGGCAGGAAGGTCAAAGGCAGCCCAGCCACCTCAGCCACAGCCCCACCTGTCTGAACACACACACGCACGCACACATACACACACCACACACACACTCACACACACGCTCCACACACACACATACATACACACACACACACCTCGTCGTTGTCCTCCAAATAAAACTCACTCCACCTAGGTATATCCAGTAGCCAGCCTATGTAGTCTCACCTACCATTAATCCAACCGCCTAATAATACAAAGTATATACCTAGCCATTTTTACGGCCGCATAGACCGCACACTCCTATGTGATGATCTGGGGGGTTTTAAAATACAAATACATTGAGAATAAGTGTTTCTCAGGTGAACCTGAGATTTAAAGTGTTCTTCTGAGGTAGATGGTTGTGTGCATTGACCAGCACATCACTAACGCACACACACAAACACAAACACCACACACAAAATACACCACACACACACCCACCACACATTATCAAATTATATTAGGAATCTGATTATGCAGCTATAGTTCACCTGCAAGGCAGAAGGTCAAAGGCCAGCCCAAGCCACCTCACCGCCCCGACCCCCTCTACACCCTGGAGTCTGAACCCCTATCCCCACACCAGCATGACGTGCAGCGCCACACATCACACACCACGCATTCTACCTCACATCTATATCTAACGTCCACCACACACAAACATACACACACCACAGACAACACAACCACACACAAACACACCACTCACAAACAACATACAACACACACAACATACACAACACACACAAACAACACCACACACATACACCAAACACACCAAACACACCACATCACACACACACACTCCACACACACACACTCCACACATGCACACACCACACCACAGACACACACCACACACACACACACACACCACAGACACACACACCACACACACACACCACACACGCACACACACACTCCACACACACATATCACAGACACACACCACACCACACCACACACACACACCATCACCACAGACACACACCACACGCACAGGACACCACACACACGACACACAGACCACACACCACACCACACACACACACACACACACACACACACACACACACACGGCCAGCAGTATCCCTGTCTTACCAAGAGTTCTAAGCAGGACGAACTGCATCCCTAAAGCAAATGGTCTCTCCTGCTCCTCCACAGACCTGGAGACACAGAAAGACAGAGAGAGACACAGAGAGAGAAAGAGAGAGACGCACAGAGAGAGACAGAGAGACACACACACACAGAGACAGAGAGACACACACAGAGACAGAGATAGACAGAGAGAGAGCCACAGAGAGGAACACTTCAGTGACACGGTATGAGAGATGAGCTGACAGTTCTCTAATACCCGGTCATGACCGAAAGCAGCTGCAGCAGGAGCTGAACTGAAAGCCGATGACACGATGACGGAGGTCGAGTGAACAAACACAAGCACGGACAGCTCAGAAGAGACTGTTTACATCCAATCCAACCCTGCAGACCCAACATCTGCAGCCACGATGACTAAGACTGACATGAGAGGAGCTGTCGGACAGACTCAGAACCCAGAGAAGGTGCAGAGGCGGAGCCTATCGTACCTGAGGGTGACGATGATGGCGGACGGCTGGGCGCAGGCGGTGATGAGCGTGACGATGAAGAGGAAGATGAGGAAGGGGATGAGCGTGCTGCAGGTGCGGTCGCACTTCCCCGACACGGCGTAGCCGTTCTCGTTCAGGTAGGTCTTGACGATGACCAGCTGCAGCTGGTTGCCCTGACCACCAGAGGGAGGCGTGATCACCTGTCTGCTCTGGACGCAACCACAGTCGGTGTAGTTCCTGATCTGTAGGGGACAGGATGCATGGAGTCGAGTTAATACACACACATGTACACACACACACACACACAATGTGATTGGTGTTCTTCATCTACAAAGAACAAGTGACACGAAACACTTTTCTACACGAGAATCCTCGTAAACTCTCTTTCGACGTGTGTGTGTGTGTCTCACCCCGGTGCTGTCATTGCCGACGGTGCTGCAGCCGGCCAGGCAGGGGTTAAAGTAGGTGATGCCGTCAGAGCCACACACTGGCGCGTACTCGTGGATCTTACAGCCACAGTTGACATTACAGCTGCCTGTTAGGTTCCTGTGAGCCATCGTCAAAGTAGGCCTGCAGCGAAGAGAGGGAGGGAGAGTAGGAGGGAGGGAGAGAAGAAGGGAGGGAAGGAGGGTGAGACAGAGAAAAGAGAAAATGAGAGAAAGAACGAGACGAGAGAGGAGGCCAGGTTGAAGGAGAAGACGAAGGAGAGAGGGAAGGGTGGAGAGGAGAGGGAGGAGCGAATCACGAGAGGGAGGGGTGAGAGAGAGAGGAGAGAGAGAGAGAGAGAGAAACGAGAGGGAGAGAGAGAGGTGAGGAGGGTATATGACCCCGAGACGAGGGAGAGACGGGTAGAAGAGAGAGAGAGAGCGAGAGGGAGAAGGAGAGGTAGAGAGAGAGAGAGAGGAGGGTAGAGAGGGAACAGTGAGTGTTTCATTGCTTTCATGATATTAAACATTTTAATCACAAGAAACTGTACAGTTAACAGTTGTTGGT
>BROE01000024.1:10947121-10959279 GCA_036571765.1 Plecoglossus altivelis | reverse complement strand
TGTGTGTGTGTGTGTGTGTGTGTGTGTGTGTGTGTGTGTGAGTGTGTGTGTGTGTGTCAGTGTGTGGGGGGGGGAGGGGGGGGTAGAAACTTGAGTGAGACTGTACAATCAGCGCTTCAACACTTTAGTATTTTTAAACACGAGTAACAGTGCTTCTACTTCTTGAAGGCAAAAGTACACAAATTCTGACAAGCTGAGAAGGGTAGGACTAGCTGCCGGCAGGATGGGGTCAGTGTTTATATCCAGTGGGGTGGTGAAGGTCCAGAGAGGCTGCACATATCTGTCCTCTAGCCCAGCCATGAGCTTCCTCCGCTGGACAGCATCAGAGGAAGACCAGGGGGAGGCTGAAACCATGGTGCTAGAGAAGAAAAATGTGCTCTCACATGGGGGACTTATTTGCCCTGGATGTGTGTGTGTGTGTGTAGTGCTTTTTGGAGGAATACAGTAGTTAGCGGTGTGTATTTGTATCTCTGTCTCTAACACACACACACACTCACATCTGCATAGTCCCTCAGTGGGGGACAGACACCGGACAGCTGTAGCTTCTGCTGATCCTATAAGAGTGTTTCTGTGCTAAAAGCTTGCCTAAGCACTCGGATTAAACACACACACACACACACACACCAGCATGCTTCACGTCTCAGAGAAGATATAACACACACTGCCAAACACGCTGGTGAACACCTGACATCAGAGCCAAATGATCACACTCCACTTGCTTTACAGCCACTAAGAAGAAGAATGTGTGTGTGTGTGTGTGTGTGTGTGTACCGGTCTAGGTAAGTATTGGCTTCCTTCTTCAGGAGTGGGGAGCAGACAAGAGAAGGGAGAGAGGGAGGGAGTTGAAATTGAAAACTGAGATTCGGAGAGCTCAGTGCAATCCAATAACATGGACCATAAGAGATTCATGACAAAGAGATACGACAGAGGAAATGAAAGGACACAGAAAGGTAGGGAAAGAGATAAAGAGGGAGACAGAGAAACGAAATGTGAGAGGGAGAGAGAGAGAGACAAAGACAGAGGCAGAGAGAGAGAGACAGAGACAGACAGAGACAGACAGAGAGAGGGAGGGAAAGAGAGACACAGAGAGCGTGATGTGTGTGTCTAGTGTAATGTGTAGCAGCTATTTATGTAGTAAGTGCTAATGAGCAGCGAACAACGACAGCTTTCACACCTTCCTAAAAAAACACTATATATAAATATATATGAACACGCACACACACGCACACACACGCACACACACACACACACACACACACACACACATATATATATATATATCATTGTGTTGTTCTTTTGCACAGTATTAGATTTGATTGAACTGTGTTGTCATTGTGCACAGCATGAGTGCAGCGCCAATCAAATGTTGAAAAGCAAAACACTCCTGCTCAGCCCATGCAGCTGTGATGTCTTTACAGTACAAGTACAGTTTAATGCCTGCATGCTAGGACACCTTAGCATCTATGTCTGTGTGCTAGGACACTTTAGCATCCATGCCTGTACGCTTGGACACCTTAGCATTCATGCCTGTATGGTAAGACACCTTAGCATCTAAGTCTGTATGCTAGGACACCTTAGCATCTAAGTGTGTATGCTAGGACACTAGCATCCATGCCTGTACGCTAGGACACCCTCGAGCATCCATGTCTTTGTGCTAGGACATTTTGGCATCCATGTCTGTACTCTAGGACACCTTAGCATCCAAGTTTGTATGCTAGGACACTTTAGCATCCATGTGTGTATGCTAGGACACCTTAGCATCCATGTGTGTATGCTAGGACACTTTAGCATCTAAGTGTGTATGCTAGGACACTTTAGCATCCATGTCTTTGTGCTAGGACACTTTAGCATCCATGTCTGTGTGCTAGGACATTTTGGCGTCCATGTCTGTATGCTAGGACATTTTGGCGTCCATGTCTGTATGCTAGGACACCTTAGCATCCATGTCTTTGTGCTTGGACACCAAGGCTGAAGAGGGGACTGAGTGGTCAGTGCTGACGTCAGTGGTGACAGCGTCACCGTGACGGACACTCCAGGGACGCGTCTGACGAGGGCTCTCCTCGCACCTTATCACATCATAACAGCTTGGCATAGTCTGGGTCGCCATAGTAACCACACCACCCATTTGCCTCTCCTGCTGTATCCTGGCAACAGGCAGATGAAATGAGCTAATGACAGTGTGTGCGTGCGCGTGCATCTCCTGCAGGCTAACATATGGTCAAGCCCTCCCCGCTACCTTGTTTTGCTGTCACAGCCATTAAGTGTTGCATTTTTAATCAGTGCCCAGATATCTACTATAACTCCAAAACAATTTAGGCATTACAGATTGTAGATGCTTAAGTACCTTTGTTCCTTTTCATGTAGTGAAGGGTAAGTACCGAAGAGTGTGTGTGTGTGTGTCTACATGTCATAGTGATGACAGAGAGACGCAACCATAGCACTGTGACCGACCCCACCCAACCAGCCAGTACAACTCAGTCTGAGTCCCAACAGCCGCAGGCCTGGAAGTGAGTATGTGTGCTTAGATGTGACGTCTGCAGGGTGACACGAACGCAGGGACACAGAGGAGACTGGAGAGGGAGAGGGATGTCGAGTTGTGTGTGTGTGTGTGCGTGCGTGCGTGCGTGTGCGTGCGTGTGTGTGTGTGGGCGGTACTAGAGAGGGATAGGGCCAGTAAGTCTCACCTGTGTAGATGCTAGCCTTGGAGGCTGGAATCCCAAACTGGGACTCGATGAACTTGGGGATGAAGGTGATGAAGGCTGTGACGATGGCGCATTCGGCCGTGTAGGACAGACTGACGAACAGGAAGGTGGTGTTGCTGAGGATCCTCACTGCAGCCTTGGGCAGGTCTGTGGATGTCAACACATGTGTCAACACCACACAGGCACATAAACACACACAGACATAGACACACACAGACACACAAACACACACAGACATAGACACACACAGGCACACAAACAAACACAGGTATAGACACACGCATAGACACACACTGCACGTACACACACACACACACACACTGCACATACACACACAGGCATAGACACATACTGCATACACACTCAAAGCAGACACACACAGACATAGACGCATATAGCGCACACAGACACATACACACACACACACATTCAGTGTGATTGGTGTCTCCGTCACTGCATCATAACAAGGGCACAAGTGGCAGTGCGCGGTCACCATGGCACCAGGACGACAACACCATGTGACCGGGTCAACACAGCCTTCACAGTCGTTATGCCTGTCAGAGTCATGGCATAAATATAAGCTGCTGTTACCGGGCAGACCAGGAAGTTCACCCTCAGTGCAACGCGCAGTTTAATCCTGACTGCTAAAAGACAATTCCCATATCCCAAGTTTCGAGACACACACACACAGACACTCACACACACAAACGTGCACACACATACGAGAACAGACAAGCACACGCGCACGGACACACACATGCGCACACACACACAAGCACACGAGAACAGACAAGCACACACACGCACATGCACACACACATGCGCGCACACACACACACAAGTACAGACAAGCGCACACACATGCACACACACACACAAGTATAGACAAGCATGTACTCATAGTCATGGGCCTACAGTATATACCCAGCATGAAGAGGCACACCAGAGCATTATTTCACAGGGACATTTCTGCTTAGACTGGCCCTATAATATGTAGACCAAACCATGTCCTTCTCTCTACCACAGTGGATCCTGACTGCTGTAGGGAGCCAACTAACACCTACTCCCCTCAGGAATTAGTAGGGTTTTGATTGTGATTCCATTGTAATCCCTCTGTGTGTGTGTTTGAGGATGGCTGTGTGAGTGTGTGTGTGTTTGTGGATGGCTGTGTGAGTGTGTGTGCGTTTATGGATGGCTGAGTGTGTGTGTGTGCGCGGACACAGTTGGGGCCAGGATCTCAATGGTAAACCCTTGGACAAGGCAGAGGATTACTAGACCATGGTCATAATTAAGAGGACTTGAGGCTTTTGATAATAACCCTCTCAGAACCACAACATGTTTGGAATCTGTTCTGAATCTGCTTGGAGCCCTGCGACCCCCTGGCCAAGACCGATGGGGGAGCGAACAAAAGAGACAAACAGGAATTGGGTTAGGAGGGGTTTAAAATGGCTAATGAGGCCTGTTATGTAGCTATGCATTAACCTGGGGGTGGGGGGATTTGAGGGGTGTCCTGGTCGCTTAGGCCCTTTCCAAGCTGCTCTCCGCGAGGGGGCCGCAAGAGCCTGGCCCCTGCCAGAGCTCCAGGCAGGGTGGGGGAATCCAGCCCTAACGTCTTTACATTATTCATTTTTGAATCGTTGTCGGGGGCGCTTTGCACATTTGTGTGTGAGTGTGTGAGAGAGTGTGTGTGTGTGAGTGTCTGTGTGAGTGTGTGTGTGTGTGTGTGTGTGAGCGTGTTTGTGTGTGTGTGTGTGTGAGTGTGAGTGTGTTTGTGTGTAAGTGTGTTTGTGTGTGTGTGAGTGTGTGTGTGTGTGTGTGTGAGTGTGTGTGTGTGTGTGAGTGAGAGATGCTGCCCAGATGGAGGGGTCCTGCTGTAGACTGAAGCATCTGGCCTCCTCACAGATCTAGCTGGCTCAGGGCAGACTCTCTGCTGACTCATCATTCTGGCTCCACTGTGGGTTCTAATATCTTTCCATTCATCCTTAACAAATCTTTGAACACATCGTTTTTGTTAATTTTGGTCAATTGGCCATGGTAAATCTACTAAAGAAAAGTTAGTAAAATATGTCCTGCCCTTCTCTTCTGGTCAATTAGCCCAGAATGTAGCTGGAGTGCGTCTTTAGTTTGTTCAGAGGGCTGTACAGGCAGAGTTTAGGCCAGTGGGACGAGAACTGAATAATTCAACTGCATCCCGTTTATTTCAGACATGACAAGTCGCTCTCAGACTGCGCTGGCGGATCTCTCTGTAACACTAGCTCTCTCGTTCTTTCAAGGTCAACACAAGCTGTACCAAAAAACAGCAACTCGCTGATTTTCTCGACACAATAAAGTGCTGAAAAAGTTCTTTCAACACACACCCAAAGGACACATGGTAAACACACCCACTCACACAAATATACACACCAAGAGGTTTATTTTCCTGACATCAGGAAGGCTGACGACCAGACAGGAGCCTGGGGACACCAGCCTCGTAGCTGCTGCACTAACTACATGTACTGTATATACCATAAAACAGCCCATGAAATCGAAATACTGTGTTTGAGCATGTGTGTTTTTGCATGTGCTGTGTGTGTGTGTGTGTGCTGTGTGTGTGTGCTATGTGTGTGTGTGCTGTGTGTGTGTACATCTGTATGTGTGTGTGCTGTGTGTGTGTGCTGTGTGTGTGTGCTGTGTGTATGCTGTGTGTGTGCAGTGTGTGTGCTGTGTGTGTGTGCTGTGTGTGTGTGCTGTGTGTATGCTGTGTGTGTGCTGTGTGTGTGCTGTGTGTGTGTGTGTGCTGTGTGTGCTGTGTGTATGCTGTGTGTGCGTGTGTGTCTGTGAGGCTGTTTCTTGCGGAAACGTGCCGCAGACCCCCAGAGAGCTAATTTAAGATCGAGAGAAGAGACTGAGTGACTCAGAGAGCGAGAGAGGGGGGGAGTGAGAGAGAGAGGGAGAGAGAAATAGAGGGAGGGAGAGAGGGGAAAGTGAGAGAGTGAGGGAGAGAGAGAGAAAGATAGAGGGAGAGAGGGAGGGGGATGGAGAGATAATGAGAGGGAGAGAGAAAGAGAATGAGAGAGAGAGGGAGGAGAGAGAGAGAGAGAGAGAGAGAGAGGGAGGAGGAGAGAGAGAAAGAGAATGAGCTGGGACTGAGAACAGTGCAGTCGGACTTGCCAGCTAAGGGACCAGCCCTCTGGAAAATAGGACATCTTAATCTGCTCTTCATGTGGAGGTATAGGAAGATCTAGCATACTAGTATGATCTAACACTCTATGTATGATGCACCACAGCACGAGGGACTGACAGACTGGGATATCGGATATTCAAGGCTGTTTCTGATGTCATCCCGAACCAGCATAGTCAATATAAACTCGTGAGAAAGACAGCCTTTAACCCCACGATTCGATCAACTGACTGATCCTGAACACTGATTGGATTAAAGGGCCATTTTCCAGATCGAAATCTCCCAGGTTCAGTAGAGAAGACCCACTCTGTACCTAGAGCGAGGCTGATAAGTAAGTGTGGCGTTGATCCTGGAGTTTGATCTCTACCTTTGATGTCCTTTCCGAAGCCCATGGCCGAGGTGACGTTCTGAGCTTGGCTGCTCTTCTCCTTCATGACATCATCATCGCTGGACACGTCGTCGGCCAAGCAGATCTTCTTCTTCTTCTTCTTGTGACGTGGCGGCAGCTTCTTGGGGAAGGCGAACATGGGAATGATGACGAGCAGCATGGCGATGGAACATAGAAGGAACCCGCTCCACCTGGGGAAACACACAGGTCTGTTAACACACACACACACATGCACACACACACACACGCACACACATGCACACACACACAAGCACACACACACTCACACACGTACATGCACACACACACACACACACACATGTACACACGCACACCAGCACAAGTATGTACAAACACACAGGTCTGTTAACACACGCGCGCACACACACACGCGCGCACACGCACACACACCAGCACGGATATATATACAAACACACAGATCTGTTAACACACACATGCACACCAGCATGGATATATACAAACACACAGGTCTGTTAACAGGCACACACATGCACACCAGCATGGATATATATATACAAACACACAGATCTGTTAACACGCACACACATGCACACCCGCATGGATATATACAAACACACAGGTCTGTTAACACGCACACACATGCACACCAGCATGGATATATACAAACACACAGGTCTGTGTTAACACACATGCACACCAACGCAGACGAGTACTAACACAAGCACAAAGATAAGCCAACACCAAACATACAAACGCACACACAGACGCACATTCATAAACACAGACACACAACCAAAGATGAACAGACGCAGGCTTTCCAAGACACACGCGTAAAGACGCACTCACCAGTTGCCAACAAACCGCGGGTCGCTTTGATCGATGTTGACGATGGTTGTGGGGTCGACGTAGAAGCCGATAAGAACTCCTCCGAGCAGATACCCTGCAGCTGGACCCAGAGCTCCCATCACGTACATGATAGCTAAAACACACACAGACAACCAATCACAACCAAGGACTTACAACAGCAGCCAATACCATCGCTGGATACGGAATGCCTCGCCACAGGCCTCTTTTACAGGTCATGAATGACACGCACGCACTATAATTATGAATGACTAAGCGTTTACTTTCATGTGCATCAGCAGGTTGTTGTTTCAGTGCAGAGAGACTTGTCTCTTGCGTTAAGGAGGCGTTTAGGTTAATCGGTTTTGGCTCGCTTCATGAATTAAACACAGTACTTATTTAGGGGCCAAACACGTTCATTTATATTCCTCATTAAGGTGCCTGGTGGGTCCTTTGTTGCAGTGACTCAGCATACAGTCCAAGCTGACGCAGGGTCAGTACAGGTGGTTGTTAGCCCTGAGCTGTGTGCCACCCCACCTATAACAAGTGACCTCTGACCAGTCTCTGGCCTACATCCCAACCTTAAAAAGGCTGCGTTCCACAACCTGTCAGTAAGAACTGACCCCAGCCCTGCCTTTAGCCCAGGGACATACACGCAGCCATCCATAACAGCTGGACTCAAATCAGTTGCTGGGATAGTATATTAAGATCTGGGATTCAGAGCCTGCCCTCGTGGATAGAGGTTGCAAAGAGGAGAGTAGGAGAGAGTCAGAATAGTTAGAGGTAGATTAGCTGTTTGGGAACTTGGGAAATGTATCTAGAGATGTCCAGTAGAGATGGTAGTCAGAGGTTAGTCTGTAAATACACCTGGAGCACGTCTTTCATAGCCAGGTGTGTGTATGTGTGTGTCTGAGCCACAGTCCGAACAACAGCATTTCCATTTCCAACACACATTCACATACACGCTCATACACACACACGCACATACACACATCCACATACACACACACGCACATACACACACACAGCGTACTGTCAACAGCACTGTCGGTTGGTATTTCAGTTTGGACAGTTTGATGAGCTTCTGATACTGGCTAAAACTGCTGTGTATGTGTGTGTGTGTGTGTGTGTGCAAGCGCATGTGTGTGTGCGCGCGTGTGTGTGCGTGCGCGTGTGTGTGCGTGTGTGTTTGCCAAACTTTATGGTAGCAGGTGTACAGTGACCAACAGCCTAATCTGTAATCTCTCTGCTCTGTCCAAGGGAATCACTTCTCCTTGGCAGGTTACATAACACACAGACACACACAGACACACACGGACACACACAGACACACACGGACACACACAGACACACACAGACACACACGTACTATTTGGGTTCCGTTTACTGTAGACAAAACCCAGCCTGCTTTATTGTTTGGAAACACAATTGTATCCTCCGAGATCTCAGGGGAATACGAGACAGACAACCCCGCCTCCTCATCCAGGGCCCGTGGCCACCGGCACCAGCGTCTTCAGCTCAAGCACTCTGGAGGAGCCCTTATCTGGGCCTAATTAAACCAGAACCTGCTTCAACAATGCTTATTAATATGGGCCATGGGGAGGTGTGCACAGAGGGAGAGAGAAACCCCTTCACTTCAGGCACAAAGAGCCACCATCTGCAAATCCTTTTATCAGTTTGGGCCAGACGCGCACATCCAGCCCGAGCAAACTCAAGCACACATTTACACAGGCGCACGTGCTGCGCGAGTACACAGCGGCGGGGTTACAAGGCATGGCAGTGCGTCCTGTGTTTATACATCATGCATATTCAAATACGGTTAAACGTGATTGAAATCTCCAGCACACATGCTCCCAGTCGCAGTCGCTGCAACAGAGAGGAGATATCGGGCAGTGTGGCATCCCTCTCCTTCGCGTTCACTCACCAGGCTGGCCGGATGACAAACAGGAACAGGACAACCAGCACTGCCTGGGACGAGCCATCAATCACACCAGCTGGGATCATCTTTCCCTGATGATATGCAGACCAGAACAAGCTGTAGGGTTGTGTGTCGGTGTGTGTGCGTGTTCTTGCAAGGAGGAGCCCGAGTTCTACGAGATGAGGAGGTGTGTGTGTGTGTCAGAGTGTGTGTGTGTTTGCAGTGGAAAGAGGAAAGTGAGCATGAATGTAAGACCAAGTGTGTGTGTTTGTTTTTGAGCAACGTGTGCGTTTATGCAGCAGCCAGTGTGTGTGTGTGTGTGTAGGTGTGTATATTTCATATTCACTGCACTGGAAGGACGGGCAATTATCTCCTTCATCACCGGAGGAGAGACTTGCATCAATAGAGACCATTCCTATAGAAGTACCATCTCTACAGGAGAGTTTCCCTCACTAGAGGAGAGAGCAGATGGCCCCCTTGCCCTCATCACACATCAATCACCTCTCGTCACCACGGCAGCAGGCACACAGCACACCTCTCCAATCAGCAGGGACCGGCCAACAGTCATCTCTCAGCACCAATCAGACGTAAGCATAGAGAGGGGAGACGGACAGACAGATCGAGAGAGAGAGTGAGGACAAAGAGGAGACAAAAAGAAAGACAAGACAAAAGGAGAATGAAGGAGGGAGCGAGAGGGAGAGACCGAGCGATGGAGAGAGCATCCATCAGACGCGGCAGGGACAGGGGAAGGTCTTTTTTTAGGAGCTCTCTCCTGATTAAAAACACTTGATAAAAGGCAGACGGGGTGCAGAGAATCATGTGCTCGTGCTTCACAGATCATTCATCCCAACGTGAGGAGAAACAACCAATAAAACGCTGGCGTTTATGACTTCATAGGATAAGGTAGGCTGAGCTGGCACACCTGCGCAGGGGCTGCGGTCATTAACAACGACAAGGTTCTAACCGCTATTAACTGAACGTTGAAATGCAGCCTCGTCCGTGCAAGCGAAAGGTGGTGATGAATGAAGTGAGCGAGTGTGTGTGTGTGTGTGCTAAGTGAGAAGAGCCAAGCTGATTGATAGCTGTACGATCCTCACCTTCCTCCAGCTTAGCCTCTCTCTGTCCCTGACACAAACCTCTCCACATTAATAACCAGTCTGGCCTGAAGGCTGCCTGATGTTTACAGCTTGATCTCACTTACTGTTGCTCTAACGTTCGCACCCGGGTCCAGCTGTCCCTGCCAGCCTCTCTCTGTCTCTCTCCTTCTATCTCTTACCCTCCCTCTCTCTCTCTCTCTCTCTCTCTCTCTCTCTCTCCTTCTATCTGTCTCCCTCCTTCCCTCTCCCTCTCTCCCTCTCTCTCTCTCTCTCTCTCCTTCTCTCCCTCTCACACACCTGATTCAAATGAATGGGTCCCTATCCAGCTCTGCAGAAGCCTGCTTGTGACCATTTGAATCAGGTGTTGGAGCAGAGAAACATCTACAACCGGGGTCTTGAATCCTGGTGGTCGAGGACCACTGTCCTGAAGGTTTGAGATGTTTCTCTGCTCTCGCCCACCTGATTCTAATGAATGGATTGTGACCAAGCTCTGCGGAAGCCTGATAATGACCATTCATTAGACTCAGACGTGCTACAGCAGGGAAACATCTGAAACTGTCAGGACAGTGGCCCTCGAGGGTCAGGATCTGCCACCCCTGACGTATAACATGCAGGACAGGGAGTCCCGGAGGTCCAGGGAGTCCCGGAAGTCCAGGGAGTCCCGGAGGTCCAGGGAGTCCCGGAGGTCCAGGGAGTCCCGGAGGTCCAGGGTTGGACACCAGCTGCAGATGGCAGGACGGGTCGTGGCCTGGCTGTATCTCACCCCTCACAGAGCTTGTGTCCAGCGGCCGTCATGCCACAGGGTGTCGTCCATCACGTTAACAGTGTTCTGCCTGACCGGAGGGCGAGGTAGGGTCATAAACCACGCCCGTCTCGCTCCCCCGCCACCCCGCCACTTGGCACCACTCCATGGTGGGGGGGAGGGGGGGGTTTCCTTTCCAAGGACGTTTGGGGCAACGTCATTGTTGCCGGGGTGAAGAATATGCTGGCATGGCAAATGCGCGATGGCCGTCACACACACACACACACAAGCTGACGGCGCACGTCAGAGCAGAGCAGCGTCTGCATGCCGATCAGGCTCGTTTCCTCGGTTACGCAACAGACCTTCGCTGCCGGCACGTGAAGGACACGCTAAATCGGCGCAACCTACACTGTCCAACACCGGACAGACACTGTACGTACATGGGGGGGCCACGCGCGAGGAGGTAATGCATCACAAGGCTTTCAGTAGTTATTGGGTTTTCCGTGTTCAGCATTTTGCTAAGTCAGCATATTCCCTTTCCATCTGCTCAAGTGGCACGTCGCATCATGACATTCACGCGTGGCCTTGACTTGGCTGTAGGTTTCCATTAACCCAACGCAGGATGGATGTGAGCGAGGCGATGGATGGGCACTGAGGGCAGGAGGTGTGTGAACATGGAAAGAATATCTAAAACACAGCTGCACCTGAAACACCACAGGAGCGTCAATGTCAGCCAAGGTCAGGCCAACCCCCACCACACACACACACACACGCACACACACACATGCACACACACACATGCACACACACACATGCACACACACGCACACAGACAGACACACGCACACATAGGTGTGTGGAAGGGGAGGGCCTATAGGGGAACAGGAGGACTGGAGAGTTTGATGGTGTATTGTTGACCTCTATTTACCTTTCAACGTATCTGTTCACATCGAGCCAGATTTACTGTGAAAAATGGAAGAAGGGGGAAGGGGTGAGGATTGAGAGAGGGTGAAAGGGGAGGATGAATAGAAGGAGGGATTGGAGAGGAACTGTGTGTGGGGGGGGTTCATTGTCCGTACCACGCCGCGTGACTAAGTGATAACGCCCAGCTCAGCAACATAGCTCTCCTGCCGTCTAACCTTGGAGACTCCAGTCCTCTGCGCTTTGCTTGTCTCCTTCCTTCTCTCCCTCCCTCGTCTCCATTCATCCCCCTGTCCTCTCATTCACGTGGCAAGGTGCTGGCTGGAGTGAATGCCCCAGACTGTGGACGATCCTCACCATGCAGGGTGGAGACAAGGACAGAACTAGAGAGAACTCTCCCCCCCC